>LUCM01010923.1:44598-130748 GCA_008360955.1 Fasciolopsis buskii | reverse complement strand
CATCATCATCATCATCATCATTTCCACCATTGATGTCATCATCGTCATCAACATTCGCACCATCATCATCATCATCTTCATAATCACTTTCAGCCTGGCTAGTACAGTCGTCAAAATCATTATCACCATTATCCAAAACATCGTCATCTTCATTGCCGTCACCAGCGTCATTCTGCTCCTCGTTATCATCCTCATCATTAGCAACAGCTTCATCCTCATCAATATCATCATCGCCATCGTTATCGTCCTCACTAACGTCATCATCATCCCCGCCGTCCTCAGCAAAGTCATCGGCGTCTTCGTCATCTTCATGACCACCATCATCATTTTCACTATCATCAGCACCATCCTCATTATCTTCAGCAGCAGCAGCAACATCATCACCATCAGCAGCATCGTTTGTACCATAATGATCATGCTCAGCATAATCACCATCATCACATTATCATCATCATTATGTTCAATATCATCAGCATTATCCTCGTCACCGCCATCGTCATCATCAACAACATTCCCAACATCATCGTCGGTATCAACGATATAATCTTGTCTACCGTCATCCACTTGATCATCATCTTCGCATCATATTCATCATTGTTATCATCATCATCATCATCATTTCCACCATTGATGTCATCATCGTCATCAACATTCGCACCATCATCATCATCATCTTTTTCCTCGTCTTCATCATCGACATCGACAACATCACCATCATGATCAATATCATCATCGTTATCGCTACCATCGTCCCCCTTATGATCGTCGTCTTCCGCAGCAGCTCCAGCCCCAGCATACCATTATTATGATCACCGGTTTCTTCATTGTCATTGTTGTCTTCAGTGGTAACATAGACATTATAGTCATCAACTCAGTCAACCGGATCATTATCATGGTCACGACAATGACCATCATTATAATCAAGAACGTCAGCGTTACCCGAATCGGTATCAACATCAGCATCCTTAATATCGTCATCTTTGTTATTAAATTTATTATTTGTTTATTAATTTTTTCAATATGTAAGTAAACTAACGGACAATTATATCGCAAATATCAACCCCGTTTGCCTCGTTCACCGGGATGAAATCATTTATCTATTTGAGATCTTGAATATTTAAACATGCGGACATACCAAAGTGTTCGCTGATCCTCGGACGGTAATTTTTTATATACGATATATTTTCATTCAGTTGGTTTTCAACGCGTGTTTGCAATCACATATTTTCGTCTTCTGATCATACGATAGAATTCATATTTGCTGATATTTTTAACCCAACTTGGAAAACCGATAATAAGACACGATAATCGAGACTGGAATGTCAGTAAACGAAGCTATTTTCGGTCTATGGTAAAACAACAATTTATCACGTGGCCTTGATCATCCATTTCGAACGACAAATGAAAACACACAAATCCGGTTCCTGGTTTGAGGTCAAACGAAACTAAATATAACGGACCGACAAATTCCGGAATTGAACAAAATCGGCAGTTGTTTATTGAACTCAAAATTTCCGCCCGAGTGAAAATATGCGATATTATTTTTGATGTCCTTATTTGGTTTACATTCAGCATAGGTGGGATTCTAGCGACACTGACCTCGGTAAGCAAATTCATAACTCACACCGATGCATGGTGTTTCCTGAAGGCCGACATTATTCTACGGATAAGCGTATTGGAATATTGGCAAGGTATTCCTTGCTATTTTGTTTCTCAATAATACTTTTCGCATAAAGATGGATGAACAAAGCTTCTCCGGAAGTATACGATCCGTTTGGCGGTTATTACCGCTCATCAAGTATGCGTACCAACTATTCCCATGCTTGTCAACTCCCCTGTCAGCTTCTCACTAGAATTTCAATTAAATCGTTAGAAGATCAAATTGATGATAAGTCCATTTAATAATCTCATGGTGATTCGTCGGAGGATTTTCATCAGTCAGGCAAGGGAACACAAGGCCCGAAAGAATTAGTATGCGAGACTTATTAGTGAACCTATCAATAAATCACGTTCTTAACGATTCAAATGAAATTCTAGAGAGTAATCCATGCCAGTTGGTCAATCCCAGCAATATGGTCTGTTCTGAATAAAATGAGACTTTCATTCAGCGACTGAATAATTTTGCGAGAACAGCCCCTTTATTTGTGCTACAAAATGTACAGTAAAATACTAATGGAAATTTCACCGACATTCGAGAGTGTATCATGAGTAGTATGTTGTCTAATCGAGGCATTCAGGCAGGAGGCAAATGTCTGCTGGTCAAGTATCCTTCGTAAGCTTACGGGAAACTGAAAATTTGGTAAAAACAATCGTTTACAGTGGCCAATACTCACGTTATCATCCAATCCCCTAAAATGTTTCTTACCTGTGCTAACACGCTGGTATGAGGACACGTCAAGGGAATCAAGCTTGTTCTCCGACTAGTGTTGTTTCAGTTAGTAACCATGCAACTAATGCATCAAGAATGCGGGTAGACCGAGTATGAACCATCGACCGGAGCAAATGAATTGGGCGCAATCCAATAGTTGATATGCATTATGCAACGCAGATTTTTGTTTCTAACATATTTCGAGCGGGAACCAGGTGTAACGGTTCCATTGAAGTGTGTGTCATTCCAGTCCGTTCGCGTAACTCAAACCGGGTTAGTTGATGTGTGCTATTAAGTTATGCGTTCGTGCACCACTAACGATGTACCGTTACACAACATGGTTCAAAAATCCAAATGATGAAACAATTTAGTCGGGAAGCCTGAGGCCCTCGGGTTTAGTTGTGCGAGGTTATGGAGTCAATATTTGGATTGGTGGTAAATGAGCAAATTTTTCACTTCATAAATTAGAGGATGAAGACGGCTAGCTTATAGATCTACACAGGTAGGAAGTCTGATCAAAATGAAGTGTAGTGACAGGATTTAGTCCGGTTGATCCCGCGGGTAGCAGTAATTCAAACCTGTTCAAGTGACAGGGGAACACGGAAATCAAGGGCTACGGGAGTGCAAAAACAGGGTCCGTCAAACGAAAAACAGAAAATCACAATAAAGACAGCAGACTGTCAAACGTTTCTTGTCAAATTAGTTGGAGTGAGAAATCGGTTCGGAGCCAGGCAGCCCAGTGGGTTTGAGATGGCCAAATGAGTGAGGCAAATGTGTCACGATGTAGGACCGGTTCGTTTAACCCGTATATTAAGGTGCATGATGGACTGGAAGGGCAGAAGTGTGCGTTACACCCTAGTGACCCAAATGAGGTTAATTCTCCTCTGGATTGTTTATATTTTAGCCAAACACCCTACATCACTTCCACCAAGAGTGGTTCTGGGAAAAGTAGCATGGACAGCCCATCATTCATGTGAACATACAGACAAAAGCAGTATGTCCCGGGTTTAATTATCTTTGAGTAATTACTTCGGTTTGAAGTCAAAACAATGAAAATTATGGGAAAATTATTTTTACAGTAGTTTACTACGGCGTCCTCAATGCACGCGGGCCCTGCATCGATCCGCTGGGTCACCTGATAACAAAATTCTCAGGCAATACGAGGTGGAACAAAGCACTACGTAGCGTTCCGTACACCTTTACGTTTTTCCAGTCGTTCTTAATTCTTCGTCTGCTAGCTTTATTTAAGAAAGGCTTAAATTTTGCCTCAGGTTTTGTCAATTAGTAGCCGTGTTTCTCGGGGGCCACTTTTGAATCGTTTGCCCACCAAATGCTTCCAAATCCTGTTCATTCCCTGCGCGGTGTTCTCTCAAAATATATTTTCCACTGCGGCAAACAACTCACTTCTCATTCCTTACCAGTCAGAATCAAAATCTACGCAAAGGTGCGAAGAAATCGAACTCGGATTGGTAGGTTGTGATCGTCTCTCATTGATCGGCAAAATCCTGTTTCACCAAAACTGACAACGCTAGCACTAAGATCCTGCTCGCCTTGCTCAGCCAGATGGCGGTGTGCAAATCCAAAACTTGGAGACAATGCATCCAAAAAATAAACACTCTGAAATTCCACTGCGGACTAGTTTCCAAATTTATCTCACAGTGTTCACTTCATCGATTATCCAAGAGCAGAACCGAACAAATATATCATCGGGCCATATGGGTTTTTTTGGTTTCAAAGTTAGTCTTGACCTGCCCTAACGCCAGAAATGTTTTTTTATTATATTCTTTACAGTTAGAACAATGTTTTAACTCTCCGAAGTGCTCCTGAGAAGGTGCCTGCTAGGGTAACGTGCACCGAGACAAAACGTTCCACTACAAAGGCGAATAAAGCATTGCACGGAGAACTAATGAAGGCTTCAAACTTGGTCTTGCTAGGCGGACACTGGTCAAAAGGCACACTTGTTTGAATCCTTCAGGCTGATCGTTGCAAAACAAAACATCATTCGACAGATGTCTGCTCTTCCGAATGCTTAGTCAGAGAAGATCTAAAGTAAGACAGAACGGGACTTTACTTGGAGATATTTTTGTGTTACTTTAGTATTTTTCAAGACAAACTGTATTCATATAGGCTGGCGCCGAAGTCGTTTAAGAAATGTACCCACCGACCAGTCTGATCTAAACAAGAGCTCAGAACTGACTGGTACTGAGCAGTTTGTGTGGTGCACAACCGCCAATGAATTTCCAAATTCGAACAACTGTAACTGTTACACTTGGATTGAAATTCTTTCTTCATCTCCAATCTTGGGTGTTGTTCTTTGAGAACCATTCAATGGGTTGCGCGTGACTAGGCATCTAGCACAGAGTATCTGACAATCTGAGACAGGTATTTGATCTACACCTGAGACTTTTGTATCCAGCATTTTCGTGTTTTCATCCGGACAGCAATTGTTACACAAGAACATGCTTAACGGAACTCCTGTTCGTGTTGATGCGGCAAGCCATCTCTCCGGTTTGTGAAACTAGAATCTAGTTAAAGTTCTGCAACAGGTGCTGTTAATGCTCACAAAACCCTAAATATTCGCGTGACCAACAGTCCAAACCTTTTTCTGTGCATCATCTCATTCGAGAAAGATCACATGACTCAGTGTGTGATCGATCCACAGACATGTGCTCTCAATTCCCGCCTTAGGTTATTTTAAACATGTTTTGTTAATAACGTGACCTATGGGCATTCTAAAGTCCTCATAACTTTTCTTAAAGCCATATGACAATTGAGTGTCAAATAAAAAGTTTAAAAGCTTTCATCTAATCTAAAAGTTTGATTATGCACAGCTTAGCATCGTTAGATCACTTTCCAAGGGCTTCGAAACCAAACGGTATGATATAGTATAGACGAAAGTGGCTCCGACCGAGAGATTTATACGATCCAATGCAACCATCGAAATGTGTTCTCTGTCGCAGATCTAATCCGCACGATCGCTTATCGTGCACTGATATTTCTTACTCAGTGAACAAGTCCCATGCATCGTTCTTCATTTGGTTCCAGTAAGGGGGAAGAGTACAACGTTCAAGGACACAAATAGCACATGGCTGAAATGGCGGATACACAATGAATTGGCTTGTTTTGAACATGACCAAATCCATTCGCCTCAACGATTTTATCTTCTCTGTGCCACGTGATGGTCTGATCGGTTGTTGTTGTCGTCTTCGAATTAATACACCTTTCAGCATAATCTAGTTCCAATCACTTTCAATTATTTTCCAGGCTTGTTTGTTTGCACGACTGAAAAACAGACTGATAACAACTATTGATTGTAGTCTGGAATAAACGACTGTGAAATACGATATGATAATTGTGAAATAGGGGAAACATTGGAAAAGTTGTGTGAGTGATCAGTAGACTTCTTATAGCTGATATGTAACCAAAGACAACAGCCTATTCGAAACTTATTACCGAAGGGAGGAAAGCAGTTATTTGTTTTGACTCAATTATCGGTTCGTTAAGAACGCGATCGATAATGTACTAAGCGTCAGTAACAAAGTAATAGAAAGCTGAGAAAAAATCGATATTTTCCCCTCGACAAATATATCTGGGAATACTGCTAGACTGGGGTGTGTGATGGTGTAGTACATTACATCATAAAACTGTTAAAAGACAACTGATTTTCATTGTCTGTTCGCGACCAATCTGATGATTGAAAATCTGAGTGCGTTTATACTGAATTATTTTTATCTTGGTACAAGTAAATTTTATCTTGGTACATGTTAGTAGTAGGAGAACAAATGTTTTCATGAAATGATTCACCATGTGATATCATCACTCAACTGACCATAAAGAAACCATGGAAGCATTGTTTCATCCTTGTTAGGAATCATCAGCAGTGCATATCCACCGCGCCGCGCCCGAACTGGGACGTGAACCCGGGACGAACGATTCTGATGATTCCTAACAAGGATGAAACAGCTGCACAGTGCTTCCATGGTTTTTTATGGTGAATTGAGCGATGATATTACATGGTGAATTATTTCATGTAAACTTTATCTACTGATATTCTGCCGTTGAAAAATGCGCGTTTGCATTTAGATAAATGAAATGCATTCTGTCATAACAGAATGACCTCGGGATTTTGAGTGGCACATCAGACGAGATGTCGACTGGTATTTTTTGATTGTTTCCACTGATCTGTTTCGGCGTTTATTTTTTACGATACGCTAGTTTCACTTTTCATGATTTTCGAGCAGTTGGCACCAGATATCTTGAAAGCCGTTGATTTTTTTCCACGGTTGCCTACTGTGAAACTGCTCCAGAGGAATGATGGTGGTCATGGTGATGATGCATGAATTGGTCTTCATCTTGTTGTAACAGTACTAACTTTTTCAAGATCTGCACACACAATCAATCAGAATGGACGTGGAATATGTGCAAATTTGCCTGTTATTCGTCTGACAAGGTTAGTTGTAATAGGCTTTTGCTTTCCCTCACACTGGAGATGACCGAGATATTCTGCGGCGAAGGTAAATCCAAGCATCCGATAAACATTGACGCTCCTAAGCTCCAGTTCGCATGTGTACTCGCATATAGTCACTCGAATGAGCTTATCGAGACCACAAAGACAAGATGGTCTGCATTCCGTCGGGTGTCCTCCTTGCGGCACCGTCAGATTGTAGGGTTTTCGTGGCCTGGACACATTCGCAGTTTTTGACCACATTACCAAAGCGTATCTGAGTAGATTTTCAGAGAACAGAAAACCTAAGCAAAATATATCCTGTAATCATTTGTCCATGGCAGATAGATGACGTCAGTTAACTACAAATCAGTCTTATCATAAGCCGCAAATGAGATCTGTTATCATCCATCAAGTCACCTGGGTTGACGTGCGGCATTTTTGAACTCTATAGCAGTCCAAGCCAAAGACGGGAGTAGTGACGTCTAATTCTAATTAGTAAATGTCTATTTGACCGTTTATTTTTCCGACTTAAATTGACTAACTGTGAATAATATAGTGTTACTAACAGCGTTTTGGTAGATGTAACATGCCAAAGTTTCGACTACCGTTTGATTGCAAAGCTTGCCTTGAGAAAGACTACTCACAGTATTTGAAACGTTAGCATATTACATCTACCAACAACGCTTGTATTAACATTGTATCCTTCACAATTAAAACCAATACATGGCGCATCGATTTTTCCATATACTCCTTACGTCATTTGGTCCTGTTAAACTGACTGACCTTTCCCATTGGATGCCCTTGTCAAGGCTATTATTAGCAGCATATGACAATGTCGCAATGCAATCTCAATTAAGTATCACGTAGTAACTTCCCCTGAAGACTCAATGAGCATGTTACAACTCAAGTCTGCTCTCCCGTGGACTGGGTCCTGATGTCTGTGGGACGAAGTTTTTCCACTACATGTAATATCAAACTCCTCTGGACATTTTCGAATATTCCGCGAAATACAATTTCTCTCTACCTGAAAAATGTTAGAGTGAAATTGAAAACATTGGTTCAATCATCAGCATTACTCAGTCAGTATTTGTACTTCACTTCTTCGAGTTCACGATCCATTTGGACTGAACTCCTTCAAACTAACAAATCTAGCCTGAATCAGACCTAGAAACCAAGATATTGGCAGTCCAAGCACATCTATTAAACAAATAATTTCTATTTTTTGTTATAGTTTAGTCGATAGTTTCGAATTTTGGCATCTCTATGGCATTATGTATTCAGGAACGTTCCGTCACACTCCATCTATTGAGATTTCTGGTCAGCAAATATGGAATTGGAGCAAATTTAGATTCAAAAAAACAAATTGTTCTTTGTTTTCTCGTTAGGATTTTCTGCACCAGTTTTGAGGGTGCGTCTAACCGAATACCGAATGCACACACCACGGGAAAATCTTCATACAATTCGCGCCGACCTGCAAACACGAAACGACAAAAGCAGTTTCACAACTGAAGGATGTTAGATTCTGTTTGATTGAACTACCCTGGGACACGCCATTTGTTCAGTCAAGAGATCAAGAGAGCATGGGAGAGAGAGGGAATGATACTTTTGAAAAAGTGTTTATGGAAATGATGTGCGACGAAGTTGTGGCGTGATGAACAGATTTGAGTTTTGCTATTTTCAGCTCAGTCTAAAAAAAGCACGTCTACACCCTGATCGTGAGTAGAAATTGTGCTAAACCAGTTCACCTCATGGCTTCACACTAACGTATCTGTTCTGAACATTTCGCGTTCCGATTGCGAAAGTTAGCAGTGCAAACGTGGATTGAAATCGCCGTCATATTTAGTCTGCTTTAGTCAAGTTATAGATAGTTATACTTACTCAAAACACCAGCCCAAATTCATTGTTTGGAACAATAAAACAGTTCACCCATCTGGCAGTGTTCGGTAACTCACTAGCCTAATCGGAATTCTCTTCATCACAATTCATCCGCATCCGCAGGCATCCGTCCGCTCCGACTTCACTCCAGACAATCTGTGTCAGAGTTTCATCACCCTTAAGAAAGGTCGATGTGACGAAGGTTATTCGATTGAAACAAGCTTTGATAGGAGAAAAGAACCAATCGCCCACGCTCGGCGTACCTGAATGAGGAATCCCATTGTCATCTCTCGACTCCCGCAGTCCAGTTCATGAAGTCTTATGCAAAGGTGTACATTGTTCATTTCCCAACCCCTCTCGCGCACTATTTGTTTTCCAATTATCTGAGAATTCCCTCCTCGATTTGGTAGCGTTCTGATCACGCTTATTGTTTTCCCCATATCTTCTCTCTGCTGTGTTTGTTTGATTGCCCGGATTGATGAATTACACGGTGACTTTCGGCTGGAAAATTCTTGTCGTTTATCTGAATTCTGGCCATTATGAGCTTGTTTGTTAATAAGGTACCATTTCTGTGGTCCGAAAAGGTTAGAAAATATGGCGTTGTTACTTTTTTGGACGGCCGGTGCCTACGGGTTTAGAGTAATAAGTCGTATACCGTCTCCATCGGTAGTAACCACATCGGTGCTCAACGGTTCAATCACTAGCATTCACTAGGTCAATTTCGATCACCTTTTATAGGCCTCAGGAACAAAACAGTGCACCAACTCCAGGTGCTCAGCTACTCGCCTGACAAAATCTTCTTCCATTCAGTAAGGTTGTGGCCTCGTGTCGATGCGAAAAGCAGGAACAGGACAGGATAACCGTTATCATGCATCAATACTGGGAAAAGACGCAGATCCAGTGTGTGTCTAGGCTCACAACGAGCACTTTGCTCTGGTGCTATGTTCGTCGCCCAGCGAAGAAAACAAGTTGATATTAACGTGATTCAACTTGATGACGTAAGAATGGATGTGAAAACCGACCCAGAGAAATGAAAATTTCCATCCTATTTTCGGCCTGTCCAAGCCAATAACACCTCGGCTATCGCATTCCCTAGGCTATCCTCTTATACATTTTTCAGTTTGGCAATGCCAAACACGAGTTTGTCGAGTTCATTAGTGAAACTAAAAGCAACCGAACGAATGTCTTCGTAATTTCGAAACTCAGCTTATATTTACTAATTCATTCGTGTCCTCTCATGCCCGATGCATACGACGTACGGGTGACAAAATATTTAGGTAAAAGTGCATTCTCTTTTAAAATCTCCGACGAACATGGAAGTTGACGTCGACTGGAAGGTCCTTATCTTACCGGAACCGATTCATAAGCATGACCAACATTCACTGTATACAGTGTTTTTGGCTTCAGTCAATCGCCACGTTCCTCGTTGGTTCAAACGTTAGTTTTTAATTTACCAAAGCTTCGAATACAACTCCTGTTTTCCACACTGCTTAAGCTGATCGGCAGCCTGCTTTGATCAAACAGCAAATCCGTTTGGTCACGATCAAAATGAAGACAAAGCAATCCACAAACCAGTTCCATTGTCTTAGCACATAACTGTTTTGTCGAACATTTTCGGTCCAGTATGGGTGCACTTTACACATTTGATATCTGGTTAAAGCCACGAACGAGCGCGTCCACACACACACACACACGCACACAAACTCATATACACTACGGATGCACACATGTACACACTAAGGAGCTAATAATAAACCAAGGAATTTGTTGACTTGTCTTGTCTGATCTCGATAAGCTTTTAAAAGCAAAGTATACATATACCGCTGTCGAGTAACAGATAGAGTACCATATTATCGTGTTGCAGCAGTAATCGATGTCTAGCGGAACGGACTAATCCGAACGCGTTAGACAACAATTCACTTGGATCTGTCTACAGAACCGTGCCAAGAATAGGTGTGATTAGAGTAACCACATTTTTCAAATCTACAAAAATTAGGCTGGACTGAATAAGCTGGCAATTTCCAATAGGTATTTCCATACCAATCGCAAATTATCTGATCAAGTTTAGCCTATCCTACAAATATTTTTTCCGTCCCGTTTACCTCGTCGTATTTAGTCCTTTTTTTGCTTTTTCAAAATGGCTACTTGCCTCTTTTTTTCTTGTAAGACTGGATTGATTTATTTGAGTTACGTTCTTCATCATGTCCGAAATACCGACACGAGTTCATGTCTATTTGAAACAAATTCCCAAATTGCACCACATCATTATTAGTTGCGCTGATAGCATTAGCATTTGTAGTAGTAATGTTTGTATTAGTAGTCCCAGTGGCAGCGGTGGAAACAGTAGTAGCTGTGGTAGTGGTAATGACAACCTAGACAGAAGCATTAGTTCTAGTACTAGTAGTGGTAATAATAGTAGCAGTAATAATAGTGAGAGTAGTAGTGGCGGTGGTAATATTAGTAGCAGTAGTAATGGTGGTAGTGATACGGTAGTATTAACGGTAGTAATATTATTAGTATTAGTAATTTTGGTAGTTGTATTGGCTGTGGTAATAGTATTACTAATGGTACTTGTATTAGCGGTGGTAGTATTCGTGGTACTGGCAGTGCTACAAGCGGTAATGGTATGGAGTGTGTCAGTGGTAGTGCTACTATCACTAGAATTGGTGGCTAACGATTAGTAATTTTAGTACTAATTATAATAACATTATTCGTAGAAGCAGCGCAACCAGATTTCTGCCGTTATCATAGAAACTAAAAAGCGGGACTGTAAACATCACTTTTTTAGTTAGACTCTCAAGTTCGGTTTGCCCTTACTGATACACCCAAAAAGTATTACCATATTTAAGCTACATAGGATAACATTCCAAAAGCGAAACTAATTTTAAGCCCTGCATTGGATTATCGAATTTGGAAACCTTTTAGAATATTTTATGTAACCTCGGATAAATTGAAAGATAAGAGATGAATCGATTAAGAAGCCGATATTATTAACCCAGGTAGTCCAAATACACTAGGCTTAGAAGTTTACATCGGTTTGCAGATGCGCATCAAAGCTCAGGCCGCATACTCGAAAGCACTATGCGGCTTCGGAGGTCCGGGTCACGTGACATTTGCCAAATTTAGCATAATTCATCCTTGAAGCCGTATAGTTTGAGTATCAGTGTAGCTTAATCTCTAAGGCGCTCACATCAAATTCGTCCCAATTCAAGCCTGGTAGGCCTGCACGGTTGGGGATTTCCAACAAAGATGAAACAACTGAACATTGTTGCTTTCAAGGTTTCCTAATGGTCAGCTGATCATTGAAATCGCATGTTCAATCTTCTCTGCATGCATGCAGATTTGTGCTTGAACAAAAAATGGACGTGTCTGCCGTGGTCAGCCTGTTGCCATAGTGGTCGTGGGTGACGTGCTTTGTGTAGATGCAAATTTGAAGGTTTTATCAACCTTTCGACATGAATTAGCCGTGTTCGCAGGCGAGCGTTTTTTTTTCTTTCAACACTGCATTTTATTTCCCTACTTGTTGTGTGGAATTAATTCAAGTTAAATGGTTGACTGAGTTTCGTGACTGGATATTTGGGGACGGAATCGGTTCAGGCGCTGACATGAGAACAGTTTCTAAAGACGTACACGTTGAATGAATCATCAGTGGATTAGGATATGGTACAACGATATCATTGGCAGAAAAGTAGAGTATTGGGACGAACGTGGAGGTAAACTGGATCCATTATTAATTTCGCTAGCTTCATTGCACGGATTCGTTAGGAAACGTCTATCAGCCAGCACAACACGCCAAAACCAGCCCATAGGCTTGCCGGTTTGATAGATCTCGTCAAATGCAACTTCAATTCGCACTGTTTAAAACAACGCGTCCGAAGTCACGGACAATGTAGTGCACTTGGATGCTTCTGACAAAATTGCGGTACTATGTGATTTGTACTCGTTGCTCACTAGCGTCTTCTGTGAGGAGGCAGAGAAGACTCTAGGCACAAATGCCAATGGTTTTAACATATCCATCAGCCGTTTACAGAAACTCGCACTAATGTGCACCAACGAGTGACAGTTCTGTTCCGATCGGGACTTAGGTCAACAGGTTGATGAGGGGTGGGGGTTAGTGATGAACAGTCCATTGTGATCAACATCACGAGAACATTTTTATGGGCGATGAAGAGAAAACAAAACGGAATCAAAATGTAAAACGGATGCATCTCTGTAGGCATTTTGAGAGCGACAAACTTGTCAATGTATGTGAGTAGTAGGGGATTCCATGTGTCATGAAATGATTCAACACGTGATATCAACGCTTAGATTACCATTAAGAAACCATGAAAGCACCAATGTTCGGTTATTTCCTCCTTCTTATGAATCATCAACTGTGAGTAACCACCGTGTCCGAACTGGGACGCGAGTCCAAGACGAACGAATTTGAGTCGAACTTCTTAGCCGTTTTGCTGTCCAGCAGGCCTTTAAATGTCTGCTGAACTTCACAAAATGATGTTACATCTATCAGTTACTGATTTGCACACTCGCAGGCTAATGGTGCACAGCAGTTGTCCCCATACTCAAATGACTTGGCCACCTGGTCGCACTACTAAGTGACGGATAGGAGCAGAACTTTTCTATGAAGTTCAGCAAAACGATGAGAATCTGCTTAGTAGCATAACGCTTAGTGAGTTAGATTCAAAATCGTTCGTTTTTGGGTTCGCTTCCCAGTCCGGGTGCGATGGGCGTGCATTGTTGGTGATTTCCAACAAGGATGAAATAAATGCCCATTAGTGCTCTCGTGGTTTCCTAATGGTGAGTTATAAGTTAATATCCCATGGTGAATAATCTCACGAAAACAAATACCATGATCGAAAATTACATCAGGATCGCTTTGAGTTTGAGAACTGATGGTGTACCTTTATACTGGATCCCAGTTATCAATAATTTATGTTCGCTTTGAGGATTGCGTATTTGTTAGCGGAAGTCTACTGAATCGATTTCGTCTGTTCATCACTTATGTTTATGTGCTGCTTGACTGTGGCCCTCCTTAGGATCAAGAAGAGTTCTGTTGGGATTTGCGCTGATTTAGTACCTAGCTTGGCTTCCAAGCGGAGGGAGGAAGGCATATCAGAAGATGGTTTGCCGTCCCATGCAATATGCGGTCGCCTCAACTAATTCTGATCCTACCACAAAATGTTTCCGAAGAACACAAAATTTTGCCGTAAAAGACGACATGGTCTTACATGGAGCCCTATTTTGGTGCCACAGCCAACTACGCGGAATCCAAGCAAACATTGGCAAGAAATGAAAGAATCCGTATAATCAGCGGTAACGGTCAGGCAGGAGTTAAGAGAATGTGAACATCGACTTCAGTTACTCTATTATGTGCATGCAGATACGTCTCTTGGATCGCACATCTCATGAGACGTAGAAATCCCGTAAGATTTTGGTTGAACAATAGCCTGGAGAATGACCACGAGTGGTAAGGGACAGGGAAATGTAAGAAAACGAAGAAGTCAGCGGCTACTGGCAAAAGTAGCAGCTTTTACTGACAAATTAAGGCTATTGATCGATGGAGACTAACTGTCTCCAATATACCCAAAACTTGTCTTCGTCTGTATTCTTGTCTAACTTGTTCTCTTGAAGTTGATACATCATCGCTTACGGCTGGCCTTATTTCATTTTGAAAAGGCTGCTCTGAAAAACAAAAACCAGACCCAGAACATGTTGGTGCATGTTTCATCATGATTACGAAAGCAGAAATGCACTGAAAACAGTCAAAAGCAGAGTTCATGCAATTAAAATGACAAATCCTCTCAGACGAAGCCGTTGAACTATGCCGTTTTCTCTTCTGATTTCTTGGATTTCAAAAGCACAAGGAGAGAAGAAATATCCCTAGTCCGGTCTACACTCCACAAATCAACAGTACACAAATGTCAACAGTTGTTTCCCCATGCAGTAAAAACGTCCAATTTACTAGGGGGAAAATGAATTTGTTCCTCTGACGGACTTAAAGACAACCATCAATTGATAAATCTCTCAACCTCGAACAACAACTAGGCACAACAAATTATTCCCACGATTTATATGATGATGGGGATCCACACGAAGAGGCGGTTGATGTTCTAAGAAATTCCTTCTTGCCACGATACTAGTTAAAGATGACCAGAGTGATAAAGTCATCCAAACTGTGCTTGCAATCAGATCTATCGATTGGTAATCCTTGAAACTAGAAGGATGGCAAGCGAGACTAATTGGATTACAAAGGTAGAAAGTATATTCGAAAACTTTGAGACTCGATTCACGAGGACGTCAGAAGAGGTTCGGAAATGCTTGGTATTAAGCCATCCGTATTCTCTCTTTCGTCGGTTGCCGGACTGTAAAACTTTTATCAAAACAAAACAAGCATGTGAAGTGACGTTTCATCAGAAGAATGGATTGGCTATATCAGACTGCCGCGGTAATCCCAACATCTGTACACAATTAGGCCTTGTCACGAATTTTTCCTAATTTTTGTGGGTCTCTTATCCGAATTCCGCCTGTTTAAACTAATCCATGCCGTTTCATTTGTCCAATCTGTGGAAACTCGTGAACTTCACGATGATCTTGCCTAATCAAATGAAGTTGTCACCTACAGATTTGTTAGATTTCCAATCCAGAGACCACAAATGAGTAGTCATGACTATTTTCAATAAATGTGAAACGGAGAACTATTTTGGAACAAGAAACAGTGCAGAAAAACCGTAGTGAGTGCACGTGAGAGAAAGTTTAAGAATAGATAAAACGTAGTAGAAGACCAGCAAGAAACCGAACAATCCCTAATGACCAGTATCATTGTTTCACGTGTTATGATCAATCAAACAGATTATGTTCACATTAGAAGTACAATACGGCGTTTATTAACTGGCAATTTTAAATGTATTCTTCTCTATAATGATTTCTTGACATAGATTGTATTAGTTGCATGTTGGTCGGTCCGAGAAAAATGGCCAGCTTTGGCTGTCAAAAAACCCCGACCAGTAACGTGTCGGTGATTTACAAACACACCACACCATTTGAATTTTAAGCTTCTAAACTAATCAGCGAAACTGACCGTACACAAGGACGAGGGAACTGGTGTGTAAGGCTAAAAACTCTCGTACAAGGATGAAACTACGCTACGTAACAGGGGTGAAAACTGACAATAAATACAAGCAAGACCCATCAGATTCGCTGGGAAATGACGAAATTGGATGGTTTGATAACCGTCACAGGAAATTTACCTCTTGACGACCTGACAGATGATAGGCTTATCGAATTCCAGTTTATCTGTGACGGAGTGGATTGGGGTGGATGGGCTGTGTTATATGTACCTACATCCCACGGCTAGCCTTGTCTAGATAATAGATATTTTTATTTGAGAGTGTAAGCTTAATTTGGATGGCAGAATTTCAAAACGATTTTATTTTTCCCATAAGATTGTGATTAAAGACTAAAAATAATGCATTTATATATGTACGGTAATCCAGCGATCAGCAAAACGATGTTTCTATTGAAAGTTTGCCTGTTTGGATCCTCCCAACGTCGGCAGGACTTTTCCATTTAGCCTTGTGCCTCCTTCTCCATAATGATGGACCTCGTGACTTTATTACTGAATACACCAGAAAATTCACTATATGCATAGGGTAGCTGATGTCTTCCTATCTGGGGCCACAAGGAGTTTTTCACATCAACTGCAGATTTTCCTTAGGGTTTATATTTGTAACAATAAGATGCAGCGTTCCCGTTAGAACGATAAATTCTTTTCTACTCATAGCCCATCCTTCTTTGATCCACTGAAAAAGCTGATCACAGATTATTCCCACCTGACTGAATAGTTTTGAGGAAAACAAGCAAATAGTGAATGGTTTTGTGAAGTTCCCTTTTTCTTGACGAATTTCCGAGTCATTTTTGGATTGCCGAAAGCTATCTACCCATGGCCGAAACTATTCGATCACCAAATTAAATTCCTTAATTCTACCACAGGATCAGTACGTGCTTCGCTAATTTGCCAACCCTATCCCCACAGTCACTGGAAGTGCAAGAACTTCCGCTTTCTTGAAGGAGGAGGTTAAAAGATAAATTTCAGGTAAACTCAGTCACTGCATTAGGAAAAACCATTTTAACAACAAATAAACTGATCTTCCAGTTTCCAATTGATGGATTTTCTATATATATACAGCGCTTGTTTTCGTTTATTGTTCATTACTTAACGACTGGTTCTTTGGAATCCAAAATAAGGTTTAATATAAAAATTCAGAGCTTTGAAAAACGATAATGTTTCCGAATATTTTGGATTCCGTAAACTTTTTTTGTTCAACTGGTTGTTGGAGTGATCAGGAAACTCAAATAACCCTGAAGTCAGAATTCTTCCAGTTCTAGTCACGCTTATTCATCGCAAATCACGTGGTTCTTCGTAAATCCCTGTTATTGATCGTTAATTAACGTAACGCTTATCAATGGATTACCTTTGGTCTGTTTCCAGAAATATATTTAGGTAGATTAATCGATATGGTGACATTTTGTGTTGAACACTTACTTGTGCTAGTTAATACTAACAAGAAGGGATTTCAATAAATCAGGACCGATTCCAAGCCGAGTTTATGCATTCAAAGAATTCTGCCAAATTTCCAATTTCCTCTTTAGATTAGTTTTCCTTGGAAATCCAAGACAGCTACGTCCCGCTTATCGTACAACAATCTGTATCCATATGTGATAAGAAGACGCCGTGGATGAATTCACGACATTTGCTGACACCCATTAACGGAAGAAACATTGGACTATCATGAAGGCAACAATTCCGGAAACCATCATTACATATGCACGTGGGGAAGATGGAACAATGTCGTTGGGAGGGTGTGTATATTCGATAAATTTAGAAATGATGGGACCCGCGATCAACTACATGTTTCCCGCGGAGTAAGTTGGTCAACAGAGACGAAAATCGCATGCGGATAGTCCGTTTTCGAAGGCCTCGATTGTGGTCGTATGAACTCCACCGGCCATTCAAATCGGATACTCGCAAACACTACCCTGGTGGAATAAAAATGGGAAAGATCGGGGTAAAAAAGCAAGCAAAAATCAAAATATCTGAAATCCGAAAATCGATGAGCCATGGACACGTGACCATGAAACAAACAATCTTCTTAGCTCTAAGTGGCAAAAGAAGAACGAGTAGATTGTGACCAATCGGGGAATTGAAACCCTCGGACTGAGATCCTGTTACCGGGTTCCGGGCACAGGGTGAGAAACAAATTATTTGACAAATTCGAATGACGAACTAGAACAGTCGAGTTGGTACGACAGTTTTGCTCCAAGCACGGAAAACAACTTGTAAAATTCAGCGCATCTGACCCGTTTGGTTAAGTTTGCACAACCAGTAACTTTCTAACCAATTCTACTAGTTTTTCGTTGCCAACTGACAGCATGAAATATTTAAAAGTGAGAAAAAATGGGGAATGGTGAAAACTTGACCGGAAAATTACAAGTTTTGGGGAACTAGACGGAAAAATAAATTTTTCGAATGCACGAGCGGCACTGACTAGGGACACTGAACTATTTCATCCACTGACTCCAACCCCCTCTCAAACCGCTTCTAGCAACGGTGATTGTCCAAGATTTTTCAACCAACTGTTTTCCGTTTACGATTTCTTTGCACGAGCTTGTTTACATTTCAACATATCTAAATGTTTCGAATGTCTGTTCTATCTCTCTCTCTCCCTCCGTCGGCCTACCCATCCGAACCACTTTCCATGACAGATTCTGTAAATCATTAAGGAGTTAATACTGATAAGAATCTGAAGTGGACTTCGCATATTTCTACTTGCGTAAAGAATCACCGAAGGTTGTCATTTCAAATCGGGGATCTTGGACACTTCGAGGTGAAACAAAGCACCATCTCCCGATTCGTACACTAATGTTTTTTTTCTATCCTTCTTTACTGTTCCCCTGTTATTTTTGCACGCTCGGCTAAAAAAGATTAAAATTGTTCTCCAGAGACTATCAATCATTCACCGCGACTTTCATACCACTAAGTGAGTTGTCCTTCAATCTGTGTGATCAACACTTATCAGCATGTGAGCAATTTGCTCACAATATACTGTCAGATCCCACGCATCTCCTGCACAACGAGGTTTCAAAGTGCCGCTGTCATATTTCAACGCGATCCGACTTTCGTTCCATACCATCTAGAATCACTATCTACACGAACTCCACTGTCCCATATACAGCAAGAATTTTGACAAACCGTGACCGAGTTTGAACGGATTTCCTGAACAACCTATCATAATTTGCTCCGACTACTCCTCGATGAATTTGTTTATATTTTTTCACAAGGTGATGAGTGTAAATTTTTCTTCCTATTTTATTTTTTACCCCCGTGATTTTTGGACCAAAATGCGACATAATTTCTTGCACGCAAATTCTATAGAATATAATACAAAGCAGTATAATATAATACGACAGATTCGGCAGATCTCGTGGGCCCCACCTCCGCAGTCTAAGTGCATCTACACGAGGCAGTCCATCGATGAATGTTTTCCCAATTTTACTCATGTCTTCGACTGACCAACTCGACCCACCTGCCAAGCATTACCCGTCTAGAAGCCCAAAATTAAAGCGGAGTAAGATTAATAAAATATTAGTACAAACCCCAAATATTACTGAACCAACTGGACTAGAATAAGGGATTACATTCAAGAACTCTGTGAGGCGGTATGAGTGCGTGAGCAAATTTCATTCACATCATTAAGATTGTCAAAGAAATGAATGTCTGCTTCTCCAAATACAAGATCGAAGAATTTGAGTGGCTCATTAGTTTCTTTTCTTCATAACTGGCAGAATGTTTGTTTGATAATAGTTTTAAATAAGCTGTGGCCTAGCCCAATGAATGGCCATCCCAGTTCAATCTGAAGACAGTAAATTTTCAGTCAGTAAGCCAATATTCTCAGTCCTAATGGTGACGTACAGAGGGCTTCATGGCCCAGTGAAATTTTGCCCAACATGTACACTCCGCAGCGTTTCCCGTGGTCCACTGGCCATAAAGCGTGGCGTCCTTTGAACCTCGTGTATCATGATGGTCTGGAAGTGCACACGTCGGACATGCGAAAATTGCGTTGCCAACGAAGTAGTTTTCGGCTTCTCGCAAGTGACCGTTTGCTGCATATTGTGTAGGTGGTTAAGTCAGTGATCCCAAATCAATGGCTCTTATCTTTTACTTCCTTTTACTAATGAACTAATAATGTACATGATCATTCAGGAAGGAGACCACGGTCAATAGTATGCTGTCAAGTGGTGAAGTTCACCGATAGTGGTGCGACTCGAGCCCGCTACTTTCACGTCCAACCTAATCCGCTTGACCACCGCAAGTCATAAATCGTTTCTAGTTTTGGTAGCACACGCCGTGTAGTCTAAAGTAAGACTAGGCATACAAAGACTACTTTGATCGGATTGACGATAATTTGATAATTTGTGATTTTCAAAGTGGGTTGTAGGGCTAACTGTTTAAACATTTCATTTCTTTCAACTCTCGGTGGGATCGAGGAGCAAGTGAGTAATGTCGACTGTAACGTCAACGCCAAAGTTTGTTGCCACCTGCCGATTTGAGTGACATTATTCGTAAATTACATCGCGATCAGCCACCAGTTGACAATTTGTCCACCATGGAGAGATCGGTGTATATCAAAGTCTCGAGTGAACCACGTCGGTTCACAATCCTCAGTGTATTTTAATTCAGCCTTCTTCATTTTCACATGGCACCGATCTGTGTAACAGTTAATGTAGAAAACTTTAAGTCAGAATATTCAATTCGGTACCGGTCACAGTTTAAAGCCTCTAACGTCATTTGTTCGGGGATATTTGTCACATTGCATTTCGTGGTACTTCCTTTCCTCATCGAGCCTCTCAGAATCGCCATTCTTCAACACCTATTGAGGGTTCTCTCGCTTTTGCGGACTTTTAGGACGTTAAAAAACACGGTGGCAGGTGAACTTGTTTTCGATACTTTGCAAATGTTCGGTGTATTTTAGAAATAAACTTTCGAATGCTTTCAGTAGTACAAAGCCTTATTTTGTTGCATGATTGTCAAGAGATTCGAGGAAAACGATTATTGTCGAAAACTCATGAGCCAAGGGTTGAAAGCCATGAACATTCGTTATGGTTAAATTCTGTCTGTCCAGCGACACAGTTGCAGGGTGAGACGTGATTATCTGTTTGTCGTGAAATTTCTTTCTCGGGATTAAATCATTTATAACGTATCTCACTGTCATAGATAAACAAACACTCACGTAAATACGCAGCTGAGCTGACGTGATAATTCTAATCAGCTAGACGACCACTGTTGATAAGAAGATGTTAAATACCAATGTGCATAATTTATTCGCTCTAAATTTAGCTCCATTCGAAACCCAATTTATCATCACGTGATATAACCAATCAATACTTTTGTCAGCAAAGTGTGCCATTTCGATACCAATAGATGAAATTGGGAAATCTTTGTTCTTCAATGGACCAGAAAGAAATAGCACCAAAATTCATCTAGGGAAAAGTGCAATGTTCCTGAAATAATATCAGATAAATTTTGAAATTTGTTTCACTGTCAAAGTTTAACCTGAAAACTGTAAATAGCAATAAAAATGACATAATCTAGGCATACAACAACCGGTAATAATGCTATCACTATCGCTACGGCGACAAGGACAAACGCTAATAGTATTCTTGTCCGGCAAAGTTACAGTACCATCTCATTGGTCAGGTGTTGGCAAAATATAGGTAATTAGAATTTTTTTCAACAGTTAATGTCGTACAGAGTTTGGAAATGCAATCATGGTGATTGGAAAGGTACAAATTAGGGGCATGGACCATTGTTAGCGAAAAATTTGCCTATGTTTGCGACATTCAAAATTAATTGCCCCACTCGGAATCGAACCAAAAACATTCCGTTTGTCTGACAAATGATCTAACTACTGGTATATGGTATTTAGGCCAGAGTACGTAAATTTCTTGGGTAGAAGTTTCTAGTTCGGTGACCATGATTTCAGTGACCTAGCCACAGTCACTGGACGAGCTCCTCTGTCACCGACCAGCAGATTTTATTTCCTACACACCCTCCTGTGTTGTCCACAGCATCACAGATTAGTTTTGAGAAAACAATGCTGCAGGGTGAGATTGTGTTGCGCATATTTTTCGAAAGGCTGCATAGGCCAATTTAACACACGCAAATCATTCAACATAAAAAATGAAAACCGCGAATTAAACAACAACGGCCACCAATTCTCAACTCCTACTGAATGTATTCTAGAACGGCTTTTTTTCTGTCTTCGACTGAACTCGCAGTATCTGTCTTGACTCGGACAGGGATTGACGGATTGGCAAACCTTTCTTAAACAGAAAATGCTCGCATCAGGTGGAACAGTTTGCTCGCGTTCCCCAATGGTTTTCGTTCCACGCTTGACGAGTACTCCCCGCCTTCGAACCCGGAGCAAGTTAGTTAGCCGTTATCAGTCATGTTATTCATTGTAAATGCAAACTGCAACCATCATCGTTCAATAATTTCACCCGAAATGTTTTGCTCATAATGCATATCCAGAAATAATTAACATTATTTCAGCCCTGGAAGATTATATCTCTAGCACATATTTAAATATTCATTCAATTATTGTGAACAATTGCATCAACATCAGAAAAAAACGTGAAATATCTTGGTTGAGTAATTTGCTAACCTCGGATTTGGTAAGACGATAAATCACAAGTTCTCTTAAAATATGTGTGTATATGTAGAAGTTGTAAGCAGTATCTGGATGAGTGAACAAAATTTGCCCGGGAACACACGACCGGTTCCGCGGTTATTGTCGCTCTTTAGGTATGCGTACCCAGTACTTTCTTGTCCAAACACCCTTACGCTTGTACACTCCCTTGGACTCTTTGACGAAGAGCTTCCATGCACACTCCTGATGCTACAAATTGGATTATGGTGAGACATATATATAGGTTTGTCAAAACTCATGCAACAGGCGTTTCGTGAACACTTTCCACTTCTGGAGTCTATCACAAAAAAAGAATACTCGAACTCGTGTTCGTTTCAATCTGCGAGCAATGGCGAACCTTTTCGACAATTAGCCCTAAGCTTCGGAGTTATCTAGCGGCCAAATGGGCTGTAAATCCGGTTCAAATAGCATTTGAAATATCATATGCATGCCTCAAACGTGACGCATTGCTAAGCTGTGAGGAAGAACAAACTAAGGATGATTTTTAATCATTTGGCTCGTATATTGCTAGAAATCTAGCGTTTGTAAGCAATGACTGTCGATAGGCCTATCACTGTCATTCAGCATTTTTAATTAGTTTTATGTGGCTTTGACAAATCAGAAATGAGACTATTTTTACCTCATAACCCAAGGAGTTTTAGAATTTCTACGTCAACACCCACCGATCAGATAACTCATCAGATTATTGCGTCAGTGTACGATGCCTAATTTGGGTGGAACCAAGATTCAGGCCTGAGATATTTTTATATGGAAAATACCTTCTATCTAGGTGTTTCTTCCACCCAATTGACGTCATATTGAAAGATAATCACACTACTCAAGAGGACATGTTTACCAAATTCTGATGGAGTAAAACATGAGACTTCTTTTGAAGAAACTGTCATTTTTTGTGTTGCCTGCGTGCTTAGAATCAAGGGTATATGTCCATCACCGAAAGGACAAATCTTCCGCTGTCCGCGCTGCATTCCTCATCGATTCGCCTGGAGCTCATTTCCCACTTTTCTTTTGCAACAGCAAACAAATTTAAAAAGAATAAGAAAGCTGGAAAACTTTGTGGAAGAAGTTCCCTGTACCAATGTCCAATTTTTAAATTTTTCTTGAGATTCTCATTTCTACGCTTTACTTTTAGCTCGCGAACATTTCATCGCCGTCGAGGTGACATCGGGAGTACCGGTGCGCAATTTCTGGTCTTCCTCGGTGTTTGTGCACGAAGTCAGAACTCCTCCGAGCGAGAGAATCGAGCTGGAAGAGTACTGATCTGACTTGCGAAAAGCGGAAAGCAAACTCGTGAGCCCAAGCCCACCAAAGCATATAAGCCAGCGCAAATGCCTGGGAACAAAATACCACGCTTTGAAACCAACCGCCCAAATGAAAACCAAAAGTCGTGCATCCGAATCGTATTCGTGAAAGCCAAAACTCAAGGTAACATACCAGAAATGAGAAGGTTAGAGGAATACAAACGTTTCGACATTTTCCGACGGAATAGATATCCAAAGAATTCCATAACGAGAACTGTGTTGGATGGACAAGGCAAATGACTAAATAATAATGCAATCAAACAGAAAACTCAACTTACCATACATCAAGAAAGCATTTGCAATAATTGCAAGATTATTCCAACCCGAGGAATCACAGTGCCTTGCAGACCATCCAAAACTGTGCAAAGACTGGTGTCGAAATTACAAGAACAACTTAAAAGTTGCGGAAAGAAGAAACGTTGTGTAGAAAATCAAATGCGTAAACAAATGCTACCTTGATCAAATCGGTGGAAAAGTGTCCGATCGGATGCTCAAACATAAACTGATTACGAGCACGCATAACCAACTCTCGCTTGTGTCTGTCCACTGGGACCAAGGGATGAATACAAGTTTAACGTAGGTGATACTGAAATTCGAGATTAGTCAACCACGAGGCAAGCATGAGAGATTTTAGGCACCACTCAATCAGTAGATAAATCAAAATGAATCACGTACACAGTCAGATGAACCGCAAGACTCCTAACTAAACGGGAAAGCCGGAAACAAATCATACGGTCCTGAAGTCATGATCCCGAATTATTTCTGTGGAAATTACTAAGAAACATGACCAAATACTCACGTACTCGACATGAAAACAACGGTCCACAGCTGAAGGGTTCGGACCACTCAAGTCGAACATCATTCGTCTAGGGTCAGAGATCAGGCCGACCAAGTCCAAGAAGTAAAACAAACGCCTGGTTGCGAAATCAGGGTCGTTCGACAGGTCAGAGACCAATGTTAGTTGCACGCTCACAAATAAAGCAAAATACCACAAACTGTGTGCACGTACTAGTTATATCGTTGCGGCTGGTGATGAAACGTTGGTGATCCAAACGCGAAGATCAGCAATCACAGAACCTCGCGAAAACCAACAATCGAAGCTTCGACAAACCATTGGGTAACTGTTTTGTAGACCATCGCATGCCATACATCCAGCAACAAAAGTAAAGGGTCGCCAGATTTAGGCGCTTAGCACTTTCTGCCATTGCACAGAATAATTATATTCCCAACTTTGCTACCCCGGTAATCCATTTTCTAAATCTGTTGACCCTTGGAGGACTTAAATACTGTTCAACATTTTCTGGATAATCGTGCATAAAATACCGATATTAATCCTGGAAAAAAGAACAGTTGCCGTAAAATTTTAATGTGAACATACATCAGTTTGTGGTCACCTTACGATGTAATCCGTTTTCCTCATGAAAAATGCACTGTTGACCTAGCTTACCGGTTCAATGTGGTACAAACAGTGAACTTGTTTAGTTTAAAATGCCGAAAAGGCTTAAAAAGGAAGTATTAAATTGACCGCTGTTTTGAGAGCAGTTCCTTATATGCTACATTTTGGTATGAGAAGATTTTTACTGTTTCTCGCGCATTGCCTCACTATTACGACAAAAATCCAGGCGAATAACGACGCGCGTTTAAATGACCTTGATGCAAGGTCACTTTTGGTACAAATCATGATCTTTCGTAAGGGAAAACTTTCCGGTTCCTGGTCAGCAATGATTATTAGGTCCTATTTAGTGTAAAATACTCCTAGCAACTATCAATTATCCTCAGCCAACATGCACAGGTATAACCAAGAGTAGAATACTTGACAAAATGCTTTTTTTTGTTTACAAGTTACTTGTTATTTTTCGTGAGTGCAAAATAGAATAAATACCAAGACCTTTTCAAAAATATTCGTGAACTTTTCATGCTCCGGTATGAATTCATTTTTCTTGTTCAAGCGAGTTTACCTAGACAATCAAAAACATCCATATTTAACTAGCCTTATTACAATATACAAACGGGTGTTACTAAGACAACCCGTAAATAAATTCGTGATATCCGCTGACGTTTATTTATATTTAGAATCTTCATATATTATATAGATATATATATATTCACTCATTCACATTTGACAACAAGTCCTAGTTTGGATCGAAGCGTCATGATAAACGTATTAACTTAGTGTACGCCTTCTCAACTCTAATATATATATACATATATATATATATATATACGATATATGTCACCAGCAAGTCTTTTAATTCCCTCTATCGTTTAATTCACTTTCATGATTTTATCGAACAATAATTCCTGTATTCATCCTCACATCATTCAAGGTCGTTTCTTGCCCTTACAGGATGCTATAATTGGTAACAAAGCCGTGTGTACATTCCATGTCCATTTGTCGAACGGAACCAATTACTGTTGCTTCGTACATTTGTCCTTGTGATTAGTCCGTCATACAAGAAAGGTCATTTCACATTTTGTTATCTTCCTGCCCACATGCATTTTAAAGCCAGGTAATGTGCCGTAAAATCATGCCGAAAACGCGCCCTTAGCGAATCACGTATGGCTGTCCAAAGACGTCCCTATTTAGAGATTAGGCGAATTGCACAATCACGACTAGTGTCTGTTTCTCTCGCCAAACACCGTTACTCGTCATTTAGGACGAAACGTGAACAGACTTGATCCAGTAATTAGGATCAGCCCGCGGGAGAGAGGGAGAAAAGAGATGGGTTGCCCGACTTTGCGATAACCCACAAACATCCCAAGCTACAATGCTCAGCTGTAACCTATGGGTGCGATGGTGTACGTGAACCGGTGGTAAACTGCAACAAGAGCGAGATTCAAATTTGGCGCTTCTGTAGTGCTAGGCAGATGGGATGGCATGGAAGTGAACTCCAAGGAGCAGTTAGTCGTTCCCTCGCTTCTTCCACTTCCTTCCCACCTCCCAGTGAAGGGGTCGAACTTCGATTTGCCAACTTGCAAATGAAATATCTCGAATATTAGGTGTATTAAAGTCGCCTAGTCGTCAGACTTTTGTATATCAATAAAACTATTGGTATTGCAGCTGTAATGCACACCGTCGTTCACATTTGAAATGTAAAATAACGCTAAAAGTTGTCACTAGTCAAGACTCATTAGTTAGATCAGTTGACATGCGACTATTGGAATCACTTTTTGCGAAAAGTGTTCTGCCTTCACGTTTACATAACTGGGAGAATTTAAGCCGTTTAGAGCTTGCCAAGTTACCGTTGTGGTAGGTATGTCAGAATCACTGACATAACTTCTCCGTCTCGGTTTGTTCTGAAATGTATCCGTTATTCAGCATAACAAGTCTTTCGTGCCAACCACCGTTGCACGGTCCGAGGCATCAATGAACAATTTTGTAACGAAGTGTTAAACATAAATGTACCAACAATAACGATAAGTCTTATTACTAATGATTAAATTTAGGTAATTTATACCAAGTTGTTTTCGATGGATTAGGCAACATGAAAACTTCACAAAACTTATGTACCGGGTCTTAAATACTGGTTTTAAAGTTGCATATATGTTTATTGTAATCCCGTGATTATTCGTGTGAATTTCACCAATTTCGGGCTTCCACGTTTCCCTTTAACGTGATTTTAGGGTAGTCGATTTTCAATGCTACAACGGTTTAGATCAAAATGAATTGATACTGATCATTGCCAAATAAATGTTTCCCGTAATTACGTAATTATTACCCAAGTCACCGTTTCAACAAATATCGTTGCCACAGTAACCTAGGCAATTAGTGAAAAGCACAATGAGCACATGAAACACATTGACTGATTCATTGTCATTTTATCATTACTTTCCATGGGAGCTCTCATTTGATTAACCAACTGACTCATAATACTGATCGATTGTTCGCTTATTCTCTCTACCCGTCTGCTGCCATTTCTGCATGTTACCGAACTAAGTCGAACACGAAGTGTGACCTGCATGTCAGCTACTGTTCCGGTGTGTTGTTTTTCCATGATCGGGACTAGGAGGTTGCCGATCCACGTAGACGACCTCAGAAAGTCAAAAACAATTGGGCTTCCTGTAAGGGAGACGACTATTGTAAAAAAAATGGTGCTATGGATGATATGGAGTAGCGTTAGGATTCGGCGGATCGTTGAGATATTTCTCGGTTAGTCTTGTATGAGTGGTTATTCTTTTGTGCACTGCTGATTGTTCCCTTTCATCCTTTATCTTTCGTCTTTCAAGTCTTTTATTAATGAAATAATGCACATTTTTCAGGAAGGGGTCGCGGCCAGCAGAGGGCTGCCAAGTGGAGAAGTTGACTGGCGGTGGGAGGATTCGAACCCGTGACCTTCATGTCTAAACGCCAAAGCCTTGACCGTTTGGACATCGCCGGCCTGGAGTAGAATGTTGTATGATGTTTTAATGGTTTCCATCCATCACGTGGGTGTGCATACTGTTGGAACAATCTTTTCACGGGACGGTCAAACTCCAACTCGTCCAAACCATGCAAGACTCATTGTAACGCAGTCCAGACGGAAATGAACGGATGAAAGCGATTTTAAAACAGAACCGTGAGCTACTCATATCTATTGGATATGAGTAAATATACTGTTTAACAGTATTCGAGTACATAACGAGAACAGCAAGATTCAAGCACTAAACACTCAAGATGACAATTATAAAAACCCTCCTTCTACATCAGTTGAAATAACAATGAACTATGTGTTAGTAGTAGGAGATCGAATGTTTTCATCGAACAATTCACCGTGTGATGTTATTGTTCAACTCATCATTATAAAACAAGGGAGGCAAGAGCATTGTACAGCTGATTCATCCCTGTTAGGAATCGTCAGTAGTGCATATTCTAACAAGGATGAACTAATAAAGGAATGGAAACTTGAATAGATACTTGCCAAAGGAGAGCTTGATCAAATCACAGTTCGGTATTCGTTGTCTAGTCAATTGAACAATGTTTTCAGTACAACTAACACGAATAGATGTTGAACGCTGCGAACGTTCACGTGACCAAGCAATGTTGAGGGTACAAAAAGCGTGACAAGAGGGGAACTGAAACAGCATCTAACGTTTCGATCTTCAACATGAGAATACAAAAAAATGAGGGGCATTTGCTAAAAATAATGTCTGTTTTCGAAGAAAAAATATATGGACGGAGATAAAACATCACAGAATTCAGTGTCCTATACGCGGATGCACACGTAAGAGAGTCATTACGAGTGGAAGAGACGTGTACAAATGAAATGTAAGCATACGTGGACAAGCGGATGAGAAATTTCTTGACTGGTTGCCAATCTTATAATTAGTGGTCATTAGAATTTCGAGATTTCGAACAAAATCTTCGGATACACGAAATTCGTTACTTGAATATACAATTGATAAAAGACCTTCGCGACTGTGACTGCTTTTTTCAAATGCATCGTCCAGTGAAAAATAAAATGAACGGATAAATGAAAGCCGATTAATCAGAGGTTAAATTTTTCAGTTAAAGACATTTAGTGAATTGCGAATATGTCAGCCACTACGATACTGATTTATATCACCAATTTGACTTTGTCGTCTAATACTCAAATCGATCAGAACTGGGACAAGTTTTCGACTTCCGGCGATGATCATGCGGTTACAGTCGCGGCGTTTCAACCTGAAGGTTGCAGATTCGAAACCTCCTACGGTGCATCGAATTTCCCATCGACCAGTCTTTTGCCGGCTGCGATATACCTTCCGGCAAATATTATTTATCGTTCTTTCATTACAAAGAGAAATAAAAATATAAAAAACGACTTTTCCTCCGGAGCTCTGTAAACTTTAGATTTTCTGGACCGACTGGGTTATCTTATCTTTGGTCCGACCTAGGGAACTTACTTTCAAGTCCGACCCCTTCGATAAGCTGATTAAATCTGCTTGTTAATTCACGATCCACAGGAAGATACATGTTGCGTTGAATAAGAGTTAGACAAAGCCTAAAAGACAAATTGAAATTGTTACCTAATTTTCATACAATCCATGTCTAGACATAATAAAGGAAGTCTCGAACAACGTACTTCGTACGTTACAACATATCGTCTATCCAGTTAGGTTATCTATCGGCAATTTCTGTAGTCAATTTCCTCCTGGTTTCTATGACAACATTCCGTGTAAAGATACTGGTCCAAAAGGATAATTTTTTCAAAAATCGATAATCGTTAATCAAGTCTATTATAGATTGTAGCCGGCTGTCTCGAAAAACCGTTCATTTGGCTTGGGTAACGACCGCGTGATTATTATGCCGGAAACATTAGTAGTTACCGTTATGAATGAGATTTATCTCTAATTCTGCAACAAGCCTAGGTCACAAATCTAGAACAGTTCAGCAAATAAAACAAACGAGGATATTAAATTCATGTCAAATTCACTGTCGTTTACTCCCGAACGGTTCTTACTGTCTAATCCAATCTACCAGCTAGTCCGTAGAGACTCGTTTTTCTTTTTGGTATTGTGGGCTGGTACAAAAGAGATGTAAACGGATCCTTTTAAATCCTATTACCAGTCAATCGATTTGAGTCATTCTGCGATAAACGTGGGCTGTAGTATGGGTGTGGTAAGGTTGTCACGAAGAAGTCTTATAAGGCAATAGTATCGGCAATATTTTTACGTTTTGGAGGACCGATCAATGCGACATCTTTAACTGTTTTTCGATTTTGTCAATCAGAACTTCTAGCAGTCAGTGTGTTAGTTATCATATGTGTCACTGTTGTTCTGCGTTGATCCGCTTCTACTAACTGCACCCTTCGTTCGAAATTCTTAGCTTACGAGGTCTTATTTTTACTCATTTGATGCATGCATTTGCACAACTTCACGTACGTGGCCACGCGATGGCTTCAAAATTGTCACTGTTTCCGTTTGGTTGTCATAATACTTATTCAAAGAGCTACTTTTACTGTTTTCGAATGACAAACTCGTTGTAGGAATGTACCGAAATGCAGAAGAGTCACAGTGGCGAGAGGGAGCTCGTAATTGTAACTCAGGGACTTGCAGTAGCCTAGGACCAAGTACTGTCTTGGCTAAGTCATTTATCAGCTAAAAGTGCTCGGTTAATCTGCGGTTTGAAACTCTAACCTTTCGGGATGGATACAAGTAAATCCCAGTTGATCATCTTCTGCCAGAAATTTCCATTAAAAGTTGGTCGATAGTTTTACCATGTCATGCATCTCACTTCTTTCTAAGTAACTACTTTGCTATTCCGTTGTCAGAAAAATCTGGGCACCTTATAGCCATCAAGAAGCCAATAAGTTCATCAACTTACGACGCTGCTTAAGATTTCTTCATCCAGCATCCTTCAATTTGTTCCGATTCAGTCTCAGTAATGATGAATTGAACCCGTCCGTTTTGCACATCGCTGATAAATCCTGAAGAAAGCAACCACGTAAAACCGGTTTTTAAAATCTTAAACACCACCGGAAATCTACCACAGAAATAATTTTTTCTTCACCGATATGCACACACAATTAATCAAAAAATCAATACTTACGTCGAGCCGTTCACACAGTTGATGACCGATCAACCCTGAGAATTGAGGGAGCTCACTGACTCCATTCACCCCAATGCTCCTACTTATATCCAACTCACAAGGGTACTTGCCACTATTAGAGGCTTACATTTTATAACCGCGGTATCCAAAACTGGCTTCTTCCTATTTGAATCCCGCCACATGTACACTGTGTTAGTTGAGATTTTCAGTGTGTCGTTTCTGGTCAGATCCTGTGTGAGGGAGATAATGGAGACATTTGGGCAAGCGATTTCTAACGGATGAACGAACTGTAGATGCGGTTTTTCCAAGGGGACTGACCGGAGCCTTTCGTTCAAAGTCTGACCCATAAGGCAGTGTGACTTCCTTCATTATATTGTACTGGACTGCATAGATTGTCTCTTTTAGATGGATAAGAACATCTTTGAGGTGCAGCAATGCGTGATCCCAGTCCATGTCGAGAAACAATACGGTTTTTAAACAGTAATAATTCCAAGCGACTGTAGCTGCAAACGGAGATCATAATCGAACCAAATTTCCAACAAGAAAACATCGAAATAAGGATGACAGAATTGTAGCGCAGCCAGTCAAAAGGCGCGCCCAGAGCAACACACTCACTTTCGAGTATACGATGCTGCAAGACAGACGCCGGCAGTGATTAAAAGGATGAGTTCAGGACTTTTGGAGTCCTCTCGCCTCCGGTCAATTTCCTACACCCAGAAGCACTCTGTTAGTCGCAGCTGCTTTCCTGAGAAACGATATACACAGTGTTTTTTTCATTAGTAATTGTAGCTAAAAAAGGGAGAAAAAAGATTTCCCATTGATCCACTTTTGAATTATCGCGCCGAATGAGAACAAATCAACCGACTACGCATCCTAACTTCTTTAGAATATTTGTACCCGAACAAGATGTGCATACTGGTGATATTGAATTTCGGTTGTTGTATTCTAAAATCTCTCGTTTACATGTTTCAACTTCCAAGGTGATTCACTTTTGGTTCCGTATCCCACTGATCCCTAGGACAGAAAAAATACATAATCTAATTTCATTTCTTATTTGTTATCGAAATTGCAGATGACTGAGTTCCATTCCAACTGGTGCCAAATTTTCGTTCTAAAATCAACAATAGGGGGTTTATCACGCGGTTTTCCGCTGTCAATAACAAGATAAATATCACAAATGGTTCTGATATCTTAGTTTATCTCTGCCATTATGATTCCATTTGTGGAATCATTTTCGCTCTAGAATCCAGGTCAGATCACTTGCCAACCGAAAGCGTCGATGCATTTGAGTATGCAAATCAGCGGACACTACTCGACACATCAGATAACTGTAAGTCTTGGAGAGACGTACACACACACACACACACACACTTAAAAGCCTAATCAGAAATTGACTGGATCCGGTTTAAATTCCTTTCGGTCAGATAGACCAGTTGCTTAGAAAGCCAAACGCTTGATCCATCCGGTGATTTAAGCCCCAAACTCCATCGATTTCATATTCGGACACTCACATGTGCTTCGAGAGTCTTTCCCTTCACTGGATGGTGAAAAGATCTATTCCCAACTGGAATACGGAATTTCTTTCAGATTTCTAATGGAATGGAAACATCAAGAAAGTGTATGGCAGCAAACGTCTGTCATCTGTATTAAAGCTTATTTGATGTGGCTTCAACAATGCCTCCTGAAGTCATTATGCCTCAAGGATTTTGAGGCACCCTGTCCACTGGAACTAGTTTAGTGTCTACGTTTGTGGAGCTTAGTAGTGTCGATACAGAACTTGAAAGGAAGACTCTACTGACGCTCAAAGGCATGTCTTATGCAAGCCCGTGGAAGGCTAAGTGTGGCCCATAGATTACTTAGTATCAACAAAACTCCACATAATTTATAATGTAACTCTCAGTGGCCTCGAAGTGTTTTGCTTTCGTCGTCTGTTCGGTTAGCATACCTAATTTGTTTGGAGCTAATTAGACGAATTTGAGCACAAGGACACCTCTTCGTTTCAAATCAGAATTGTAAACGACACTCAGAGGGTTGCCAATTAAGACAGCTGACCGGCAGTGGGGAGCTTCAAACCAAAGATTTTCCACTTGAAACGCCACAATTTCGATCGCTTCACAGTGGCCGCTTATCGGAATTCATAGATTACCGGGAATGTACATTCGGCCGGTGAAGAATTGTTTACAATCCGAACGTGAACATCAACGAGCACAAGGCCTTGAAAAAGAACTACCAAATAGGAACGGATTAATAAACACTGTAGTGAACTTTATGATGCAGAAATACCGACCTTAGGTAACCGATCTGTCACGGTCAGTTCATTTCAGTTAGCTTCACCACTAACATAGTACGAACGAACTATCTTAGAGCACCAATTACTCCAAAACAAAAAGAAAACAGGAAACAGTGAAATGTCGATTGCAAACTAATAAGCTGTACAATTATACCAAAGGGGAATGATATCAAACGCATGGACCGCGCTAGCAGACAAGGACAAATGCCATTTACCATTTTCAAACATCTCTCCGTCTGGTGGACTCAAACCCGGTACTCTAACTGCGGCAAAATTAGTCATCCCATTGGTTAGGATTTCCATACCTTTTTACCCTGTCATCAGCGTGGCTTTCTTGATTGTTTGTCTAACAGTTGTCTGCCAGGGAGAACAGCATTCAACGAGGTAGTCGTTTCGTGGTCATGCGCAACAAATGTGCGGAGTCGCTATTTCGATGACTTTTGGAGAAACGAGACGTATCCGCTAGTTAATTTGGTGACGAAAATACGCTTGAGATTCGAGATGCTTTTTTTCGACTGTCTGTTGAGATGAATTCGAAATCCTCGTATTATTATTCTTGAATATCACGTACTTCTATCAATGATTCCTCAGTCGAACCCAAATGCCAAATTCCTGCATGAATTCCCAAGTCCCAGATGCGGAAAAATTGGTTGCTTTACTGTTGAATCAACCTCGCTAGATGCATAGCATTTAAGTCTGTTCCGAACTTCATCGATAATCACATGGGACCAAATGACGTAAGGAGTGTATGGGAAAATTGACGCGCCATGTATTGGTTTTAATTGTGAATGATATAATGCTAATAGCACAGTCAAACTTGGTTGTGAAACTTGCCTTGAGAAAGACTACCGACGATAGTCGAAACGCTAGCGAATTACATTTACCAACAACGCAGTGTTATTAACGTCATATCGTACACAATTACTGCTGCTATTAAACTTAGCGTTTTCAGTCATTTTCCCATTCCAGTCACCATTCGAATGAACTTTTGCATTCCAAGCGATCAACGAACCTGACCATAATTTCACAACAAAACAGAAATATTCGTGATCCTTGCCACTGTCTTATCATAATCAGACTTCGAAAAATCGTATGAGACTAGCCCGTCGTCCCCACGTCCCAAGATTTTGTCCGAAAACGCGCATCCGTCCGATTTTCATCTATTGCCGTTCTCATTAGCATTTGCCTTTCTACCCCCATTACAATCGCTGGTGCATTGTCTCCCTGTTTTCCGTTCAAATGGTCCAAACAGAATCATTGCCCACTTGTCTGCAGCACTCAGTCAGAAACATGTTTCACGAAAAACAATGCTAATCCAGTTACCGAGTGTTTATTTTTCACCGATTTCATGATTGGACAATTGTGCAAAATTCATTACCGCTAAAAACGAATGCAAATATGAATGAGGCACGTAGCGAACTTCTGCCTTGGCTTTGGTGGATAAAAACGATGCGCGTATGGGACCACAAATTGACTGGCAACCTTGAAAATAAGACAATTTAACCTAAACCAAAACGCTAGACCACACTAAGGAGAATAGGTGCGTGTATGCAAAATCGTCATCAGTCGACAGCAGCGAGGCAACTGCAAGGCTGATGAGTGACTGAAATTCGGTCAATTCCCGGCACCAATTTGTTAAATCATCTCGAATGGGTATTTGCTGACTGGTTTGAAAGTAGCTGGCTAAAAAAATGAGAAAGATTTCGGTGCATTTTATTCTTCCCCAGTACCCATATTACTGAGTTGATCAAGCGGTGAACATCGAAGGTCAAGGGTTCGAATCACCCCACCGCTGGTCAACCAGCTCATCGCCTCTCTCCACACAACGTGATAGCCCTCAGTTGGCTGGAACAGTGTTACTGAAATCTCGCGCTCATTGCTACTTGATTAATAAAAGGATAATTAAAAGGAATAAGAGTACCAAATGAGTGTCGCCGTTAGCATGTATTTTGCGAAATCTGAAATTTCGCATCAAGTATGTACACAACCAGTCGTTCATGCGTACTAGAGCATGCAACGTCACGCGATCATTGATCGATGAAGGAAATGGATTATCAAAACCCAGTTGTAACTGTCCGGATCAAGAAGGAAAATTTAACGCGAACAAATCAATACATACTGTGCAATGATGCAAGACTTTTGTGACATGTTAACTGTTTTTGATTTTACCCTCAACAAATATGGTTAATATTGTAAGGCCAGGGAAACGGGAAATTTTTCGTAATTATTATGAAGGTGAACATCTTCTCGTATTGTCTTTGATCGAAATTTTAGTGAATTAATTTTAATCTAAATGTGATGATCATCAAAACCGACACCTGGAAATTTATCAATCATAAACTGACAAAATCAACCCACAAGGGTTTGAACATCGAAAATTCTCCGATCTGATGTTGAAATTCAAAAGTATTGGATGTTAAATACAAAAGAATTTTGTGCCGAATTAGCCGGAATAGAATTGATGTTGGACTTTTCTAGCTAATTTTCTAACAGCTAACAATATTAGAATCGATCAAATAGAGACGAAACATGACAAAATTGCTAAGCAGAAGACTTTGGTCTTTTGGAGATCAAAACAGCAGAATGTATAGCCAATCAGAAATTGAATTAGCATACTGACTGAAAAAGAGACACTCGTGAATTTGGCATTGTAGAATGTAACTACGAGCGGGCTACCACCGAAAATGACTAGGTGTTCTGCGTCCATGTAGGTGTTTGCGCAAGAGTGTGTCTGTGCGTTCCCACGAGTACATCTGCATGCGTGTGCGTGAACGTTAGTCGACTGGAAAGCAATTTTCAATGGCACTATTCCTTTGTTACTTTACTCAAGATCACTGCCATAATTATGTAAAAAGACGCGCATAACGGAAACCTAGTTCTTTTTGTGTTGGATTAGGGAGTCCTTTCTCAGCCTGCACAAATCAATAAGCTTTTAGTCCCTAAAGTCTAAACCAGTTAATCCCGGCTACAAATTTGTGATTATCAATGAGAGATTACGCTTGTACGCTCGTGTTATTTCTCTTCTTTCGTTGTTCGCAAATGTCCCTTTTTACAGCACACTCCTTTGTTGATACCGGAGTTGTAATGTATGTAATCAGTACACACGTTTGAATATATACACACACATAGAACACTGTACAGCACGCAATATTTCGTTTAATACATGACCTTCTCGTTCTCTGCTGTTCGTTCCGATTCGGAGTACCGTTTCTGCCGCACTCGGCAAAATTTAACTGAACGATATCGTTTCAGAAGCTTCCACCAATGGGATTTCCATTCACCAGGGTCCAATCCAAGTCATCAGGATTTACGACGGACAAAAATGACCATTCGTGAACTACAAACCAAACTGTCAACCCCCGGTTTCCTGTTTGTATTTTCTTATGCATTATTTTTAAGTTTGTTTTGAATGCTAGAAGTTTATTGTTAGTGCACTGAAGTTCCCCAGTATGGGTTGCACGCTGGAAGAACTTGAACTTATGAATGAAAACACGTATTATGTAATTTTTCAGGGAATACCTCACCGAGTAGGGAGTAAGTACACATTTAGATTCCTTCAGGAGATTGATATTTGGGAATGCAAACCTCTCATTCGACTGATCCCTGCTTATGGTAGTTTCCTCGATGAAAAGTACGCTTGCTTTTTTTCTTGCAGATCGAATCGGGTAGTTTGCTTGTGGAATGTCCGATCGTTCAAAGAGTGGTAGAAATTTGTTGAATGATCCTTTCGAAACTCATGGGGTTCAGAATGCCAGTGAAAATTACCATCCATTGTTGACAGTATCTCAAATGTATATCTGATGTCCAAATAGAAACTAAATAGAATCAATAGGAGCTTGCAAGCATGATAAATCCACGGGCGAATCCCATGATAACAATTTACTCTTTCTTTTGTCAGTCTAACAAAAAAGTGGACATGTATGGGGATGACTGAAAAGCGGAGTACCAGGCAATAACTACGCTTCGGGGAAAATCTTGTTCATCCATCCGCAAGTAAATGTCCACCGATGACATGTACCTAACGTGCTCCACTGCACGCATGTGACAAGTCCTGAAGATTGAACAAGCCAAGTTAAAATGACTATCTGTTTTGTTTAATTAGAAGTGGAAAGGGAAATCTTAACTGTCGGTTTTTAGATTCACTAGTAATTCAGCGTTGATAACGGTTGTAAGTTGGGGTAACTGCACGTAGTGGTGCGTGAAGAAGTGGTTCAGCCTGCTAAATTTGACTTTCATATCTTATCTATTCATTTTTTACTTTCTGTTATAAATAAAACAAAAGTACACGAAGGGACTTGCGGCCAACGGAGGGCTGCCAAGTGGGGAAGTTGACCGGTGGTGGGAGGACTCGAACCCGCGACTTTCGCGTCCAAAGGCCACGACCTTATCCGCCTGGCCACGGCCGCCACGCACTCCCCCGATGTCTTGATCCCACATAAACGACAGAACTGCTATAATTATAATTATTATTAATAGTAATGTTACAATCATATGTAGACGGACTGAAAAACATCTGGTACCAAGTCAAAATGATTTTATCCCTATTCATTGGCATAGATCGAATTGGGAAGCAACAAAATTTCTGCTCGACTAATTTCTGATCAAAAAAGCGTCCGTATCAAAAAGGACTCTTCGCCACGCGCTGGACATGGGCATGATCCTCTTGGGAACGGATCGAGTGAAGCAGGTTTTAGATGAAAATTTTACGGTACGACAAAAACGTTGGTAAAAGAACCTCACTAAACCTACTGGCACTATGTAACAAGAATCTGGGTACTTTTCACCAAACTTGTTACATTCGCATTTGATCCGGAAAATAAGGTTTTCATGGAAATCATTTGGCTGTTCGGTAATTCGATAGAGAATGGAAGGAAAAAAACGGGATGCTAACATCCGGGGTTTCGTTCGATCATTCTTCGAAACAGCGTAGAACGATCATTGAGCCAAAAAAGAGGACTGACTGCAATGGTATGTTTTGTTCGAAATTTCCCGTTTCTATTTGATTACATGACTATACATTATGGTTGCCATTTCGAATCCACACTCAGAATTGGCAATGTAGAATAACTCATGACAATGGCTTGATGTCGAAGTCATTAGGTGACATAAGTGACCGACCATTTGCTCGCATATTTCAACCTAGGCTCGTTCAGTTCCTCCTAATTGTAATGTCTGAGAACCTGCTCGCCAAGTAGGTGGCATTCAGCCTCGAATGAATCAGACCGCGGAGAAGCCGCGGTTGAACCAGTGATGCAGTCGCTCGATGATCTGCATATACACACCTGCACACACACACACACACACTAACAAAGAACATGTATGATTGTTGGAACTGCAACGCAACATTCATTGTCTATTTCATTATATGGCATATATAATGTTGCGTATTAACATGATTACAATTGACTAAAATCTGGCTTGTTCGTTCTTTCGTGTTGTACTTGCATGTCCTCTGCTAGGTAATTCAGAAATGCCGCTTGAATACCAGTGGTCTGATTGTTCTCAAATGTTCGGCTATCTCCCACCTCGTCCAATTTCTGATTAATACAGGAAGCAATGGTCCAATAAAAACAGTTTTGAACAACAAACTGATTTTCCAATTTTGTGAGCATCGCGCTTGACGTTTAGACCACCGGCCAAGTTGACATCATCAGTGCCCAGGCAAGAACCCCTCCGTTCGGCTGTACTTATAGTAACGCCACCACAGATTTGATCTTGACCCCAGATTAATTCGGCCTTGCAGGTTACTATGGCTTTGACTTTGAACTATCAATAGTACTAATTTTCGGGATGTTACCTGTTTTATTAGCTACCAAGTTTAACAACATTGTTACTTTTGGCAGTGTTTCTAATTCCAGTGATGTGGTCGCGCTTATTTCAGTCTCCAAAATGTGACACCAATCCGTTTAAGTCTTGAGCTTGAGTAGTTTGTATATTTGGTCCTGTTGATGGAATTCGTCAAGTAGTGCTAAGCTTCTACAAACTCCCTTGAATGTCTTGTTTTCACCTGGTCCGCAGTGTAAACATTGTCCAGATTGAATGAATGTCTTTATCGATCTTCGTGAACAGATATTAGGGAACGAGGATTATGTCTTCTTGTGACAAGTTTTTGTTCATGCATTCATGTAAGAGGGTTTCTTCCAGTTTGACCGATGCAGCTTTTATCGAACTCCTCACATTAGACCTTGTAGGTAACGTTTCTTACGTCACCCACTTTGAGTTTTTCTTTCGGATCCGAAATGAATTTTCTCATAGTTTAAATGGGTTTGTAGGCGACTGTGAGGCATTGTGGTTCGAGCAATCTTTTAGTATTTGTAGATATGTTCTTAATTTAAGGATAGGATTTTCCTCGTTCATCTGTCTCCTTGATCGTCCAGTTTAGCGGTTCTTCTAACAAAATCCATTGAGTATCCGTTTCGTTGTTGCACTTTGGAACGATGCTTTTCGTCCACGTTTTGCGCTTCCATTGTGTTACAATTTGTTTTGTCGAAAACACAAAATGGAAATAACCAGAGTTTGTTGGAATAATTTACAAGACCAATCTAACCGATGGAATAGCCATGCAAATCTCGCGTTTTCTTCCAGTCTCGCGCGTACTGTTGTTTGTTATTTCATCTGAAATGTTTACATCTTTAGTCCGGATGAATAATCGGATATATCATAACAAGAATAGGCGATTAATATACAAACCTAACAACAACATTATTTGGCGTGCAAACCCTAGTCTACGTTTACGAAACCACGGTGACGGACTATTCAATGCCGATAGCCTAGACAGAAATCAAAATGAGGATGGAAACATTTCCCGTGCTATTTACCACATAACTTCGTTATCCTCTTTTGGGCTCATCAGGTTGTTTTACTTCATACTGCATTGTTTTCTAGGCTTGTGCCGGTCAGACAACCACAAAGAAGCGGTTTAATAGGGCAATTCCTGCAAACATTAGTGAACATTAGAAAGGCATATGTTTCCAGAAAATACCCCGGGTGTATCAAGGTTAAAAAAATGAAATGGAGACGACTTTGACCACCTAGAGTGCCTCGTAATTCTACCTTGAATCGGTTGTCAGCAACCTAATGGCGAGCCAGTGCAGACACTAGACAGTAGTATCAAATCCTAGTGGGGACCATGGTTATCAAATATTTGTACCGTGTTGACCCATGTACGTGACACATAGATAGATCACGTTGTCAACTCTTCAATAGGCCCAAAGTAAGTAGCAAATAACGGCTGCGTAAGAAACACGGGTAAACTGAATGTGTCTTGTGACTGTTGAACTGTCATTTTTGTCTGTTATCTTTAACTATTTTTATTAACGAAATGAAGGCAGTGTACAGCACATTTGCGGAAGGGGACCTCGGATTACAGAGGGCTGCCAAGTGAGGAACTTGACTGGCGACGGGAGTACTCGAATCCGTGATGTTCATGTCCAGATGCTACGAACTTACCCGCCTGGCCACCGGCGAATATTCTGAATGTTATCTTCGCTGCAAGTAGCTTAGAACACATTGCACAGTTTTCAATAAACTGAGCTACAATCGGTGGCAAGCAATAAAGGATAAGCAGTGATAGTAATGTAAGCAGTCCAGATTATATCCTTTCTTGGAAACAATGGTATCAACCAAGTACGTCACAGGTCGCTCTCGTAACGGGCACAATCTATCTTCACTCTAACTGACGTTATTTGACTGCTTCATGGGCTACTGCTTAGTGGCGACCAATAGCCATGCTGGATGAATACCTCACAGCCTGATTGGTCCATTTAGAAACCTATCCACATACGCATGAACACCAAAATCCTTGCAGGGATTACCGATGGCAGTGATAAAACCAACGCCGTCCCGAATTCGTGAATGCTGCTCTAGCTCTTGCTGTTCATGATGTGAGCACCTCTCAACCACCACCTCCAGCGGTAATAATGCTTAACATGATTTACTGGTTCCATGAAGGCACCAAAAAGAGTGGTTGCCGGCACACGTCACTGTCAGTCTTGGAGATGCGCCTTGAATCTCGAAGGCTTAATGAACCTACACACTTGATTAGCTTACCTTCCAGGCGATTCAAGATGTGTTGGATTGCCTGTGCATTGTAACTCATCAAGGCGATATAATCAGCTTACTACATGTTGGAAACATTGTCCCCTGAGTGCAGTTCCCTCGGTTGAAAATAAATGGAATGTAGGACAGCCTTATCGTTCTCACTGAAGACGGAGAATGGTGATGAAAACTTTCTGTACGACCTAGAACGGTTTGAAATATGATGCCACGAATTGTTTTATGATAGTATGACAGCCGAGATTAACGCTTAAAAGTTGGACATTCCACCGTTGGTTTGGGTGACATTTTTGATGCGTATGCACAGTTGATAATGAACTTCCGTATGTGTGGGTGTAGTATTCACTGGGGCAGCCATCTCTCAAGGGGTTGAGTGATCGACTTGGTAAGTATGACGAATCAGAAAGGATACCAGTCAACTTGAACTTACACAACGAAACCAATATGGCGGTCAGTGCTGCAAGTTTTGTCTGTAACTTCACCAGCGATCCTGAAATTCAAACTACACCTGTTTTCTCATCTTGATGTCTGTTAACGAGACTTTCATTCCTAGTGGATTGTCGATCTGTTTGAGAATATTGACCCATGGAGCTGTGCTGATATTTCCAAATTGTGTTCACATAAGTTTAGTGTGCCAGTTCCAAAGGCATCTCGCTCGCTATATGAAATTGAGTTTCAGTAATCAGTGCATTCAGAAGCTATTCACAAAAGTCAACAGCTATTCTGATGCAACAGAACTGATAACACAGGAAGCAAACTACATTTTCACAATGTCAAAGAGAAACAGAGATTTAATAAACGTAAAAAGCAAATCACGAGGCTTAATCAGACCGAAGGATAGCTGTGCCGTATATCCTAAAGGTACCCGAAATCACCCCTTGATTGCTTTGAACTCAATGCGTCAAATGTACTCACAGATCATCCAAAACCATGGGAAGATAATGAAAAATAAAAGAAACTGAAGATCGAAAATGGCTAAAATATTAAGTATGAAGTCAGTTGTGTGCACAGCGTCAAGATCTGAACTGGTTAAACCTAGAGAAATGTGGTCATTTGAATGCATGAACATAGACCTGGGTATAAACATATGTGGTCAGTTCATTTTCGATTTAGTCCACGGGGACCAAGAAGTACACTGGGTAAATGTGGACGAAGTTGAAATTCTGGACCAGGCAACCCCGGAGCAGGCTATGGAGTTCTTGGAAGCTTTGTACTGTCCCAGTAATTTGACCGAATTATATATGTATTAAATTGGATCGCATGGGTGGTTAGACGAGGAGCAAACGTTCAGCTACCTAAAGAAACTGAAAGTGGAACAAACAGACTGCAATCATATGGTTCTTTACTTGGCCGGATGATTTTATGCAATACGAAAGAACCAGTATGATCTCACTGATTAAACGACAAAGATTTAAATGGAACATTGTCTTTCACAAAATTGCAACCGCGATCAAAAAGCCCTTCCTCGCTAAACACGTGGAGCACTTACCCATATAAATGGATTCATAAACTTTGAATCTGGAAGCTATCGCAGTCCGTGATTAGTTCAGGAAACGCTTGCAAAATTCGGAATTTAAATACAAAGTACTTCGTCAAGACTGGTATGAGCCTGTACCATTGTTGTGCTCGGTTAGAGATAGTCAATAGCTTCAAGTACCTCGAGAGCATGATTACACCTGACGGAGGTGTTGGGTTGGGGGTGATATCAGGAATTGCGAGAGCGAGAGCAGTTTTTGCGAACCTGGGAGACTTGTAGGGCCTCCCTGACATCCGGGTTTCTCTGAATGGAAGAGTGAACAATGTCACATTTTGTAATGTTTTACTTTGCAGTTGCGAGACTTGACTTATCGGCGTTGAGGATCCGGGGTGACTTTTTGTGTTCGGCCAGCGATGTCTCCGAAGCATTACTGTTGTGCTGTGGGGCGGGAACATTGGTTGAGCGAGGATGAGGTGCGTCGTCGAGTGTTGTATGCAGAGAATGGTTGTTGAACTGAGGTAATCACTCTACACCGTCTTCGGCAATTTAGACACGTATTGTGTATGCTTGCCCATGGGCTACGTTTTCTCAGCACGTGGCGGGCGAGGCTAGAAGAAGCGATATGGAGTTTCAGGCAATGATTTGGTGTTGAGGTGTGGAGAATTTGGCTTAGGCTTGGCCTCGATTATGGTTTATAGTTTTTCCCCGCTTATTTCCATTTTTTCGTGAAATTCCACTTACATGTCTTTGCTTTGGCCCCATGCTAGTTTTAAAACCGGTACATATATATATATATATATATATATATATATATATATATTGCCGCCGATTGTGATACATTCAAAAGTTTTCGGCGCTAATCTACCTGACGCTCTAATGCTCGCTACCTGTAAATAAGCATCAGCAAGCAAAATGCATTTGCTAACATGTTTCCTTTATTAGGTCTGTTTGTGGAGTATGATTAGCTCACTCAAGCATGGGTTACCTTGGATGTCTAGGTAAACGTGTCTGAACATGAACAATGAAACTGTTCTAGTGCATGAAACGTTCATACACGGTTTCGGCAGGACCTCAGGATTTATCCATGCCTTCTAAAATGATAATGAACTCGTCTTTCCAACAAACGTATTTGTTTTACCAGGACTTTTACCCGCAACTACGCAAGAATTTATAAGATGTGGTGTTTTGCGTTAACTGGTTAATCGAAAATAGAAAAAATGTTGGTTTCGGGAGGATCTAGATTTACATCAAAGTTGACCTTGCGTGAAGTTCATATGGGCGCGTTGTATGAATCGCCGGGACTGTTACTGCGACAAAGTGACCGAAAAACAGCAAAATCATTTGGTACCTCAATGTGGCGGATAATGAACTGATTTCAAAGCATCGATCGATTTAAAGTTTTCCATTTATATTTTTCCAGCATTTTAAACTAAATTAGATCACTATCAATACCACATTAAACAAACAAACAACAGCAACGGCATAATTTTCGTGGACAAAATCAGTCATACCCGAAAGTGACTATAAATTTACTTATACCTAAATTAAAACTTCACGACAAAAATTCCTTTTTTTCTAATCCCATCTCAGATTATTGTCGATATTACATGCCTTATCGTTCATATAAACTTGATTAGTATTTGAACGCTCCAAGTTCCACCGGATATGTGGACTGAATTGATCGTACAACAAAGCAGGGAATATAATCATCCAGAACAACGTTAGAAAATTTGCATAACGTCATTCTGAGGACCCGTTAACACTGCTGTTGGATTCTAGGCGTCCATTTACAAAATGGACATTTCTATGGAGAAATTCATCGACGAACTTGTCCACCACTCTTTCTCCCAACCAACTCGTCCACTCTCAAGCAAATGAAATTGGAAACACCTTACCAACCAATTAAAAGCAAATGCACTCCGGAAAGAAAGGATTTTTATCCGTCTGGTAATGGTTATACTGTTTTCATTCCAAAAAGAAGCATCCAGTGTGAACAAGATGGCAGTGTCAGGACCAAATGACGCAGAGTGTATCGAAAAATCGATGCACTATGTATTGGTTTTAATTGTGAGTGATATAATGTTAATAACACAACGTTGTTGGTAGATGTAATGCGCCAACAACGCCGTGTTATTAACATTATATCATTCACAATTAAGATGGTAGTGTACATGAAAGAAGTCCAGTGTTTGACTATACCGAAATTTATTAAACAGGTTAGCCGGCGTACAGAGGTTTTCATTTATTTTGAAGTAAACCGAGTAAAAGTACACTTGGGTGCACGATGTGCTTGGTACAAACTCATTTCCCGGTTGGAATACTGAATTGTTTTTCAAAATACGTTTTACCTCTTGCATTGATAATTGAAGACGCGTTTCCAACTAAGTAATGCTGAGTTCAAAATCCTATTGCTTCTTGATGAATTCATTCAAAGTAGTTTCAGCTTGGAGGTGGTCGAAAAATTACAGAAGGATAATGGCGAGTCCACGGATGACCACTGTTTATTGATCCCGTACTCCTAGCAGTACACGAGCCAAAGTTTTTCGAATTATTCTCGCTTTGTTCTTCCTACTGAGCTCGTGGGTCATCATCGTTGATTTGTACATACGATGGTCAAAATGAGATATCGATTAATTTCCTAGCCTATTTGATCACTAGATACCGAAGCGCGGGTTGTAATATTCTTGCTGAATGAAAAGACTGCAAACTTAAGCATTCGCTTTCTAATGCTGGTGCTTACCGAAAAGGAAATCACTCCTGTGAAGCTTTTCCCAGGAGTTTCGGCAATATATATATATATATATATAATGCCGCAGTGGAATCCGTCTATTTCGTATCCGATCTTTGATATATAGTAACATAAACTTATATGCCTGCATACAAATATAAATCGGAACCATGACTGGAACAAACCCAACGGCCGAAATAGACACTGTACGCAGATTTTAACACAGTTGTCTTTTTCAAACTACTATTGTTAACGGAATTTCGAACGCAGTTCATAATACATCAGTCAGTCAGTTCTTGCTACAGGACTGAAAACGCTTAGACCATAGGGTAACCGTTGAACAATGTCAATCTGTGCGTGCATCAGTCTTCTTCATGCCGCAGTTGAACGCGCACTGGTAACCTAAAAGAGCATGGAGATGCAAAAGAACGGTCGTAATTATGTCCAAATTTGCATTACGGTTCAAGTAATATACGTGAATATCACCCGCCGGACGAGTTATCATCATCATCATCGTTCAGCATTAAACAGCAAGGCAAGCCTCACTGACCGCTGCCGTTCCCCAGAGTTACACGTTTATATAAAATGAGTGAATATCCAATGGGAACAGGGAGTGGACCTACACAAGCGGGAACAGATAAGATGATGCTGCAGCCAACACACGAAACACAGTCTTACTGTACAATCGCACGTGTTTTCAATCATTCTGATTCGATAGAAAATGACAACACGATCGTCACTGTTCACGGTTCACCACCATATCCTTAAGTGTCTCCAGCCGGCAAGCCCACCAGTCTTTCAGACCCCAACCACGTAGACGAAGACGTGAGACACCTACTTTACCTAATTTCGCTGTACATTTTCTCATCCCGTGTTACCACGTCATCTGTTGGCCTCCACATGGCTTCTTCCATTCCTTAGGAGGAACACATAATAGGACACGATATGGTAGACGAGTGTTCGTCATACGCAACACGTGACCCAACCAGCATAGTCTACTATGTTTCATGCGCTGAAACAAGCTCTTCTCAGCCAAGCTATTCCCAGTAAACAAGCTATTCGACGTTCTCGCTCGTTACCCCAGCTAGTGCCCTAGGCTGAGCTATCCCAATTCACCCAGTAAACTCTGCCTATTGTTGAGAGATTTCAAACACTTTCTCACTGCATAAGTCGGCCCGTACAATTATTCGGAACCTCACTCGAGTATTGGAATGTTTGACAAATCCTATCCTTGGAAGATTTTAGAGTAATCAACTTGTTCTACCGGAATCCTGTGTTGCTAGTCTGCATTGCGTCACTGACCCATTCTCAAAATAGAATAATCGATCTAACGAATGCTAGGGACATTTACGACCGTGCCGTGCCATTAGACTTTGTGGGGTAAATTTCACGAAAATATTGTAAAGTTATAGGCATTCCAGTGGGATATCACCAATAAAATAGAAAGAAAATGTCGATGATTTTCTTTATGTAAGCTGAACGATGCTCGGCGGACTAGTTAACAAGTGATCTACTATTCCATTAAACGTTGCATACCTTTAAAAGCGATGACCAAAAATGGTCTGATCGGCTGTTTTGAACAGGCGGAGCAGTGTGTGTGTGCACGCAATTAAAAGCAGAGAAACTTCATGTATTTACAAAATCTTATCATCCGATATCAACGCACATCTCACCATTAAGAAACCGTGGAAACACTGTACAGCTGTTTCATCCTTGTTAGGAATTATCAGAAGTGCATATCCACGGCGCTCGAACTGGGACGCGAACCCAGAACGAACGGTTGAGTCAAACTTTTAAGTCATTTCTCTGGGGGAGGGGGCCACTGTCAACGATTTATTGAACGTCACCACATTAGGTCGCTCTTATCCCTTGCTGAATTGCATGGCCAAAGGACGCTAGCGCACATCAGTCAACCGCTACGAATAAGACTTCTCTGGCTTTGGCCTAGGCTTGACGAGGGTCTTGAACATGACATTTCGATCTTGATTTTTCGGTGGGTTAGTAGTGGGAGTTTGTTTTTTAATGGATGTATCCGTCATGTGATACCAATGCTCAAATAAGCCGTAAGAAACCACGAAAGCGCTCTACGGATATAGCGACCATCAACTGGAAGACATACGCCAACGGCGGTTTCCAACAAAGCATCGTTTAGGTAGGGCGGGAGGCGGCATGGTTCTCTATTTATTCAAATGCAAACTTTATATATATATAATATATCGGGTACGCATACCTGACGAGCGACAATAACCGCGAAACCGGTCGTGTGCTCCCGGGCAAATTTTTTTTACGCATCCAGATACTACTTCCTGCTTCTATATATAATATATATCTTACATCAACTTGAAAACAAGCATGGTATCAACACAACAACGAGTAAATAGAACTTTAAAGCAAACGAGTAACAAAGACAAAAAACGGTGAGGTACCAGTTGCTTTTTTTGTTTTCACCCATATTTTGTGCTTTTTCGTTTTGCTTTCGGTGATTTTGGGGAGAACAACATTCGGTTCCGAGTCATCTCTCAGCGTCTTCAACTAACAACAATCCTTACTGGTCATTTCTCCCCATACATGACGCTTCCTATCGGTAGGTAGCTCGGATGAGGTGAAACAGGGTGCGGGAATTTCTCATGAAGACAACATGCGATAAGTTGCTTCGAGAGGGGTCTAAATCATCCTTTCTCCAAGAGCACACAGGCAAGGGTGTCCCGAACTGAATGACACTAGGTTCATCAGACTGGTACATGAGGACTTAGCACCAACGTGCAACCGTGAAAGGCGCCAACTGTCTTGTGTGCTGCTCTGCCGAATTCCTGGTTGGGCAGTCTAGCCTTAGTCATAGATGTATGGTACTACTTTAGAAAAAAAGGTTGAAGATTCTGGGATAATCGATACACAGAGTTCGGCTTGTTCGACTATGAGACTAGGGTTTCCAGTCAGAAAAAAATCTTTATAAAATGACATCATGATAATATCACCTTGGCTGATGAAACATGCCAAGCCCAAAGGTCGCAAAACTTTGCAAACTGCCAGTCTGAGTTACGAAAAACACTAATATTCATTGTAAATAATTCTTAGACCATAACAGTAACTGTGTGACAAAACCCACCACTCGTCAAAAAAACAATCAGAACCACAACCCATTCCGAAACCAACCGTTTTTTATGCGGCTCAGAAACCTGATCTTTATGAATGTTTCAGTAATGATCTGATCAATGTCGCCTCAATATAGTGGGAATACTAAACCGACAACGGATACGTTGGTCCTTATAGCTGGATCTCTGGTGCGATCGCCGACCTCAAACCGGTTGAGCTAAATGTCGCATACAAAGCACATGAACAACCAGACCACCTTCAGTTGTCTAAGCAAGACAGTTCACCACGACGTGGTGGGAAGTATTGGTCATCCATCGGGTTTGGTCGGGCAGAACGTAATATAGGTATCCGAACTGCACCTCGCGTGTTCCAGGCATCGGACCGATGCGTTAGGTGCCACAATTCGCCGACTGCATGCAATTGAGAACGTCCCTCGTCTAAACGATCTTCTTACTACAAATTATTCTTGCTAGGTTTCATGCCTTTGCTTAGCGGAAGAATGAGATACAGTGGAGACCGAGCCAAAGCCCAACTGTAACGGGTTCACAGTTGCAAGGAGTAAGTGGAATCGAGTCTGAACCTGACCAATCTCTGAATTGCCAATAAGGTTAGACCAAATTCGAAACGGGAAATTTTTCACTTCTCTATTGTACTCGAAAGAAAAAAAATTGCGAAGTCAAAAGACATGGGATAAAATGAGGCAAATGTGATCTTCAGGGAGAAAAAAATGATGAAAGAATAAGTGAGATGCGAGTCACAGATGTGATGCCAACCCCTTACGGCCATTATAACTGCTGCCAAACTTCTCCAGTCCTTATCACACAGACATGCACAAGCAAAATGTGTATGAGGGGTTGGAATTTGGTGTAGTTTTGACTAATGACATCAAGGTTTAGGAGAACGTACAATGAGTTGTGTGCGTGTGTTTGTGAGCAGCACAATGATGTTCGATTTGTTCAAGAGGTCAACAATTCATCGTGATGGGCATGAGTAGGTCCATGTTGACCAGTCATGTGAGTGATACGAACGATCACGAGATGTGGGAGCGGGAGTTAGGTCATTCGCAGAGAGAAACCGACAAACGGGATCCAGTCCAGATTATAGTGAACATCATGCTACGGATGCCCACATCGGCGAGCATGGATGCGAGAAAAACAACGCACAGTGAAAAAGCGTGGAAAAAGCATTGGTATCTAGTTCAGAAACTTTGGCGCGCGCTTTCCGGATATTGTCTTGGTGGGTAGAGATGAGAACAAAAAGATTGGTCTAACGAAAACAGTAGAAATATGACGAAATGGAGCCCATATGACAAATTCGTAGGAAAAGGAAAAGAAGAGTATGTAAATATGATTCACAGAGAAAAAATAAAACAATTTTAGCATTATTCTCAGTGGGGCCGACAATGCGGTTCGTCGTCGGTTCCGCGAAAGTGTACGTCTTTGTGCCACACAATATACACGTATATAAATATATACAAAATCCAACATGGCAATAAGCGACGAGTCGAAACATTCGATTAAACACTGAGTTTGAGTGTATGTGATGGAGGACGCGATCGAGAGAGAACAAAATTTCGTCATATAACCGTCCTCCGTTTAACTGGCCAACAGCCTAAGGAGATCCGAGCGGTCCGTAACTAGATTAGAGACCGATCATCCAAACGGACAAAAGAGAAGCCTAGCTCAGGCAATGGAAAAACGCACCCAGTGGGTGACAGATCATGTTCGCAACCAGATCGAGCGAAGGATGTCAGTTGGCAGTTAGGCAAATTTGAACAACAGTTAGAAAACTGAATGAGTAAGTCTATGTAGGTGGAACAAAAAACAATGGACTTTGGGGAGGGGAGAGAGAGTAACATCCAAATAGCAACAAACAATGAGATCAGACTAGATCGGATCAGATAAACTCCCGATGGTTGGAAAAAGATAGCGAAAGTGACAGCGATGATCCGGAAAGCCCATATGGCAAAATCGGTCCAATTGAGGACGGGGATGACGATGATGATAGTGTAATTGTTTAATTGGATCGACCAGTCGATCACGTTGGGGCAAAGGTTACATTATACACGAGTCTTGCTCGTCATTATTGTCTCTGCTGGGATGTTCATTGTTGAATGCACGTGAACGAGAAGGCATAGAATGAATGCAGAGGCGCGTGGAACGAGACGGCAATATCACAATGAAGAAGACCCGAACTAAAGAAAAAAGAAGTCCAAGCATATATATTTACACACACACACACACCCATACAAACATACATGATATGCCCGATATGATCGCCAAGGTTGGAACGAACAAATGAAGCGGCGAAAATCGAAGGATGTGGTACACGTTGATCGCAACAGGCATCGTTCAAGCTGAGTGGCGAAAAAAACTTATTCGTGTACTTCTACCCGACTGAACCGAATCAATCTTACACAAATCACCAAACGACATGTCAGCACGTTGTTCCGTGACCTGAAGCGAATGAATGAGACAGTCAGAGAGTCAGGATGAGAACAGGCAAGAGACAAAGAAAAACGAGAGGCGGTGGTGAGTAGATAGAGCTCCAGGCGGTATTCTTGCTTGCAAACAGGACAGATGCATAGAAACGCACAATCTGAATTGCCCGACCGATTAGCTCACTAGCATTGGTCCATATTCAACTGAGCCAAACCATCCGTGAGCGGTGAATTGCACATTTTGGCTTCCAATTCGGGATTTCGAATAGACAGATCAATAGAACCTGGATTGCTACTGGATCGAGGGCCGTGTAAATTTTGTTCCCATTCCATCGCGTCTGAAAACGACCTATAGGTAGAACAAAAAGGTCAGGGGACGAGGATCAGATGAAAACAGAGTTCGAAGACGGGGAAAAGACAGGGCTCACGACCAACAGAGTGAAAAAAAGAAGGAATCCTAGTGCTAGTTAGGGAAAGTAAGATTTTCGACAAAACTGGATAAACGAGGTGAACTGTGGCATCGACTTGGGGTTTATTGTTAGTCATCGGATATTTTCAGTGGTAATACAATCTCCACTACCCTTTAATTGCTCGTAGCAATTTCGATATTAGAAAGTTGTTAGGTTTTCTGTCTACGCTCGGCTTCATTTAGAAACACGGTTACGTTCATTCAGTTCTGTACTCGGAAACTCACTACCACTTTCACCATCTCTTCCATTCATGACGCAAATCACTGTCCCGATAAATCATCTACCTTCTTCCTTTGACCGGACAAACCGTGGAAGAACAAACCTCCACGTGAAATGATTTCAACGTAAATAACTTATTTATATTTTTGTCTTCCTTATTCGTTCAGCATTGTTTTCCGTTTTCTAAATATGTCAGTGGTAATATACATGACATTATATATGTTTATTGATGGAAAAATATTACGGTAAATTTTGCCGAAGAAAGACTCACATTGCCACATTGTCTTCAGACACATTAGCGAAACACCGCCAACCTTGTCGTGCTTGATGACGAATTGTGGCCATTATACTACTGACCGCTTCCGGCCTTGGAGATCGAGTCAATTCGGAGTGCGCGATCAGATCAGATGCACTCAGCCACGCATCCATGTAACCTTCCGGATCCACAGAAATTGTGGTGGAAACTCCTGGGCTTGTAGAGTCATGCAAAGTGGGCACCCATGACGTTCGAGGAGCAGGTAGAATGAGAGCGTTCAAGCATTGGATCACGCAGTCGCTCACCACAGATGAGACATAACCGCCCTCCAACGCGAGTACTACACGACTATTGGTGACTGACATACACTATAAAACAAGGCAGCAGATAACAAACTGTAAGATCGATCTGAAACAATCAGCAATGTACATATTTTTTCGGCAAAATGCAATAATCTATGACCCACAAGGCTCACGGAAATGTGGAAAACATCCGATTTAATGAGAAGAGCACACTTTTCTAATCCAATCGCAACGCATTTAAAGATTGTCTGACCAAATCAGTGACCGGAAACATCATAATCAACGATGTTGAGTTTGTTACGGTCATTTCGTTCCACATCATTTTCGACATTGTTTCAGGACTATATCAAAACTAGTGGGAATTAATGAGATTTCGGTTTACATCAATCGGATCTTGTAAAGAGAGAAGTTTGGTAATATAATTCTACTTATTTTTCTTTTTTACATAAATCCGAGATAACGTTGACATAATTACGAAATAATATGGGAAATGGTATAGATTACGACATGCAGGTGGAGAGATTTGTTAGATCACAGGCCTCAGAAGTCGGAATACCGAAAGAAACAACCCGTGAGAAAAAACACGGAAGAGTCGATAATTTGATCAAAATGATGGGCAGAGGGAAACCTTTGCGTTAATCAAGAAGAGAGTGTGAGGAGAAGGGTTGCATGGAAAACTTTGAAAGCAATTTTCGAGTTCACCGTGATTCCCGTGAGCCAGGATCAGCATGACTACCTGTCCGATTTGCTCTGGATTAAACAAGCACGAGCAATGCCCTTCGATTAAAGAGCACAGTTCCTGTCCCTACTCGGCTAGTACCTAGTAATTTTTATCAACTCTATTCCAATGTCACATCTCGGCCTGAAAAACGTTTTCACCAGGACTGACAAATTAAAGGACAACCTCCTTCTATCTATTTTCCTAACTACTATCGATCACCATTCGGCTGAATGTAGGATAAATAAACTGAGTAGTATGCAAAGCGTCCTGCAAACCTTCCAACACGGCATTTTGGCCCCACTCAAAATCGTTGTGTAACAAAACAGATCGGTCACTTAATCGCTGAGGACGTCCACGAAAGCAGTTTAACTGCCTTCTAGATCCGACCCAGAATGGCCTTTTGTGGTACGACACACCGCGGCGGTGTTGAACGTCGATTGAACAGCTCCCAATAGATTATTTAGGATTTCACTAACAAAATCTAATTCGAATGATAGGCGAGGTATTTATCAGCATTCGTTCAAAACATATTCGACTGTTAGAAACGTGCATCAACAACTGGAATTTCTTACTTCCATCCGTGTGACTTTTGGGCACAAAGCATTTGGCGCGCAAATTTGCCAAATATCTAATTAGAAGGTTGTCAACAAAATATTCGAGTATCACCACCGTTCAACATTTAAACAAAAGGACGGACTCCACTGACCGCTGCTTTTCTCACAAAGGTACATGTAGCAACAGAGAAGAGCAAATATCCAAAGCAGACAGGAGGTGAACTTGAAGAAGCGAGAACAGAAATGAATGCCCCAACAGTCAACACACACTACCACATGGTTCAACTGTACAAACGTACTTTTCAACTATTCTGACCCGAGAGAAAATGACACTGTTCTCTGTTCACTGATGTATCCTTCAGTGTCTCCAGCCAACTGGCTGGCGGATCTAAACCACGAGAATGTGAGACAATTATTTCTCGTTACAATGTCACGTCATCTGCTGACCCCCAGGTAGTTTATTCCACTTCATGAGAGTAACGGAAAATAGGACACGTTACGGTAAACAACAACAACATGTAACCCAACTAAGGAAGTCTAGTAAAGAACGTTTGGTTGGCAGATGCTGAGAAATGTGGAACTGATCCAAACGTGGAAAGTCTTCGACCTCAGCGGGGATTCGAACCCAAAGCATTTGTTGTACAGCGTGCCCTCTACCAGCTAAGGTACGAGCCCAAGCCGAACGGTGTCGGGACATTTTATTAAAGGATCAATAGTTACCCATCCTAATTGCGGAAGCACTACTATCACGAAAGCTCGATTAGCTTTCATACAATATTCTTTGAACCGATACCTGTAGCTAGATTACAAACCCTTACAATTGCTCCCTGAGTCGTTTCGCTCAATCCTAGCATTGCTAAGCAAACACTGATCATCGCAAGCATCTAACCCAATCCAATCTTTGGTGGTAGATAGCAACTCACTGTCTCCCGGCTCGCTACCATACCTGATCTATTGGGGGGGACCTTATGTGATTTTATACCACTCCAAGTTTCAGAATCACGATGTCGATTTACTCTCCGCTCCCCATCCCTGCCATACGTGTGGTCGGCCCAATAGCTATAGGATATGCTCCTGAAAGTGCACTCATGCTCTCAGTATGTAACGGAAGCAATGGACAAACATCTTGAGCACACAAACTCCATGTCTCCCAATCAAATAACAACATCGATAGAAAGAACCTGGAAGTTCGTTAACTGACGTAGACGACTGGGCTCATTCGCGTTTTTTCCTGAAGACGTTCGTGTAATTCGTACTTAAACAGCCTAGGAGAAAAAATACCGAGGAGTGATTGTCAGAGAAATAAGTAAGCAAACAGAGTAGGCCACACCATCTAATGTTTTCGACAGTGGGGGTTCACTCGACAATCTTCCCCTAACGGGCATGCGCTTTCATCAACTAAACTTTCGATGCATGAACATCGAATTCGTGCATTTTACCCCCTACTCATCTGCTTGTAATCACGGTAACATGAGTCAATGAAATAGTAGCAAAATTACCCGAGCGATGTGCTAGAACTATAAGGCACATAAATCACAAAGGCTAACGTGCTTCCGTGCAAACTGCAGAAAAGCAGAGTAACACCATCGACAATCGAACGAATCGTGTGAATTGTATCGACAAGAAATAAAATACGGTTTGGCACCTCGATCAAAATGTATGACCGAGACATAGAGACATTAACTGACCAATCAATCGAAAAAGCAAGAAAAAACTGATCCAATTAAATTCGTTCACTCAGTTATTCCCCGAATATTGTGAGCGAATCAGTGGCAAAAAATGACTGGAAAAAATAATCACAAGAGACCATGGGGAGTGACAGATTATGTCGCCCGTGGACGTGATGGACTAGGCTGTTTTGTGGCGCTAACAAAGCACGTGGCTATCCACAGTTAGGAGTCGGACGATAGTGAACAGGGGGAAAATACAGAGGAGAATGGGGAAAAAATCAGTTAGGGAAGAGAACAAAGCCCGAAGGAATTGTTCACATGCAATCAGACCAACAAATGAAATTGAGACGGACGGTGGGTGGGGGGGGGTCGATTAGAGACAACGGCTGATGGATACTTCTAAGGATTGAGACGAAACGGACCATATGGTTCTTCAAACGATAATTTGAATCATCAATCGAAATAGTGTTAACGTCACAAAAAAACAAGTATGCAGGTTACCGGTTAGAATAGAATCAGATTGATGTGGCTTCATGTGACTGGTGTGGAAAATGACAGAAATAAACAAAAAGACAAAAAAAAGATCTTCATTAGAATCAGACCATAACAATTCTTGCCAACATCAATGGATAATAAATATTACATTATTTCCGCCTCTAAATCCCAAGACACATTCAAGATCCATCGGTCTGTGTACGGAATCCCCAAAAGCCTCTTGATTTACATCTATTTCATGTTTTCATGAAAGCTTAGGAGAGAAGAAGAAGAATATCCATAATCACACAAGCCAGCGATGAGATCGGTCAACCGTTTCATGGGAGCGTTTGACAGTGCAAACCCGCAACAACAACAACAACAACAACAACAACAACAACAACAACAACAAATGAAATAATTGAATTCCATATCAACTGAACAAGCCCTAATCCAGTTTGACTACCACGACAATAGGAAAGTGGCTAGGAATGGAATACTTGTCGCTCATTCCAAACGTTTTTCTAGTTTGAAGTTTAGTGTTCGAATTACCGTAGACCACAAAACAAAAAAACCCGTCTTCTTGTTATTTATTACCAAATTAGTCCAACCCAGGGCACAAAGTTCCATAGCGGTACCGTGTGATTGCCCTTGATGTTGTGTATTAGGCATTTGGAAGCGACAACCTAAAACATCCCTATCGGGGTGATAAGCATGAATGCGCACAGGCTGAAAAGAACTGTTCGTACGTGTACAACAAGGCTTTGAGCCCAAATGGACGAGGCCAATACAACCACGAATCGAGACACGTCAATTGGCTTTCAAATGATTACGCCGTTTCCTAGTAAAATCGAACGCGGATGCAGTGCTTGTCTTCCCGCTACCAACACGAGGATTGGAGCATATCAATACTTTTTACAAACCGCAACGCAACACGTACTGAGTCATGCTCATCTAAAAGTGAGGTCTTCGTAACACCCAATGAAAATAATAACAGACACCAATCAAAAATGATATGAGTGATCGTCTCAGTTCATTGTGCATCAAAAAATGGCTTTAATGGATGACAAACGCGTAAATTAATCCAGTTCAAAAGTCAAAACAAGATCGACAATTAGATTGAAGCTACTTAGAAAAAATGGAACAAGACTAGACGAGAGAGGATGAAGCAACCATAGCGACCCAAACACCTATTTCCTTCCTGACCCGTTCTCGATGCTTATTGTCATTATAGTCCTCTAAAGAGGGACAAAAAACTGAACCGAAAGGCAGGCACAAAATTGACAGTGGCCTTGATTCATGTTACCAGCATAAATTTGGTGGAAAATTTCCCTGGACTTCCCACGCGGCCAAATGTAATTGTAAGGTCAAGGACGATTGAAAATATCCTACTTGTCCACTGTTATATTTAATTGTTCACGGAACACTACGCTTCAAGTGTCCGCCTGCTGATGCCGACTATTTTTTGATGACTTAATTTTGATCGGCCCCAGTTACTTCCCCTTGGCACTGAGGGCACTTCTTATTGAGACAAGAATATTTTCCGTGATAGCACTGGTTTACCATGGATTGTTTTGTCATCTCATGATAATCCGAGGAAGTCTATTCCTAGGCATGTGGAAGCCGTGCACAAAGAATTTGTTTTGTTATCGACGCTTTACTTTACTACGCATCTGAAACCGCGAAGATCAGGGATCTGAATTTCAGCTACAAGAACGGCAATTTGTTATCAGTTGACTTAATAATATGCCGTGTCCGTTAAGAGTTTACGTGGAACTATATGACTTTAACTTGTTCGATCACGATCATCGGATCCCCTTTCTGTGGGTTCTATGGTCTATGGAGTAAAGTCTTTGCACCGAGCGTAACCCTCATGCACACAATTATGATAGACCAAACAACAATGTGAAGTTAAAATCACAGGTGCCTCTCTGTTGCAAAAGCTAAACGGGACTCAAACATATGCGAAAATATTTCATCCGATATTCCACAAGATCGGCTAGATAGAATTTTTGCTCCAGATCAAAGCATGTCTACTCTCCTATGTCTACTGCGCAAAAACGGAAAAATTTGGTTGATTGATTCAGTGTTACCAGCTGTGGCTAAATGGAAGCAAGAGATTACTTTGCCACAACATTTAGGACCCACTGGTTCTTTGTCCACTCTACGAAACGAAAATGACGCTGACAACTAGTGAAGCGCAATCTCGACAGGTAGGAACAAAAGCAATAATACAACCAGGGCTGTTTGAAGGTCACCAATTTTAAATCAGGTAAATTCAACTGAATATATCACTAGATTCGTTCCCCCACGTAATGCTGTCCACGGCAAGATGGAAGGTCGATGCCATATGGGAGAAAACGTTAGTTTGATTGGTCACTGTCTAATTCCTTTGACGAAACGGGTCTTGCTGTGTCCTGACACTATCGTGTGCCTGATCTCAATAGTTTATTAGTCTCATTGGTTGAGGTAAGGAAAATCAACCCCCTAGGTAATATTGAGCACTCACGCATAAGGGACATTGATTAGTTGCTGTCGGTCAACATTTTCCGCGGACTATCTCGTAACGATTAGTGCGATAGTGAAAAACAAACACCACAACCCGTAAAAGTATCCCTCGTCACCCCACCCCACGCCCCAAAAGAGGAGTGTATATGCAGCTTAATCCACCGACAGCACGAATCAGGTAACAAACAAAGTATACTTTCGTAATGATTCGCACTTCGCATCTCCGCTCATAGGCTGACGAAAAAGAGAGAACAAACTAAAACCAGAAAAGACAACCTTTTCTTTATAAAACACTGCTGATTATGTGCCAGTACAGTTTATGCTAAAGTAAACTTGATGCGTACAGGGGAGGAGTGTGAACACAAAAGCCGTAAACAACAAACTGATGATAAACTAGGAACTTTCGACAGATTAGGCTATTCTCAAAAGTTAAAAGAATGAATAAATCCCAGACAACGCCGTCCCATCAATGAAATGAGTCGCAAAGCACAATTTCAAGCGTCCAGTTACTTTTCATCAAGATGCGACGACCTAGAATACAGAATCAGGCGACGCAGGATTAAATCCGCTCATCTTAGGTTCGAATTTCAGGTACATCGTCGTCATCAGCATTCAACGGTAAAAAGCAAAGCAAGCCTCACTAACCGCTATCTTTTCCACAGTTACATTTTTCCATACGAAGGGATAAGAAAGTTAACCTAAACGGGTGAGAAAAGATAAGAATGCTGCATCATGCGGAACACAATCTGGCTGTATAAACACAATCTTTCAATCATTCTAATCCGATAGAAAATGACAACACGATCGCCAATGTTCACGGATCACAGTCGTATCCCTCAGTGTCTCTAACCAGCTAGCACATGGGTCTGCCAGGACCCAACCACTAAGACGTGAGACACCTAGCTGCTTATCTAACTTCACTGTGCATTTTATCATTCCACGTTGCAACGTCATCTGTCAACCTTTGCATGGCTTCCTCCACTCCATGGGATGAACGCAAAGTAGCGCACGGTATGGTAGACGAGTGTTCGCCATACGTAATATATAACCCAAACCACGTGGTCCACTAGGCTTCATGCGCTGAGATAAATTTTTCGCAGAGCCGGCATCCAATATTCGATTTATAATCTGCACATCATTCACCTGGTCACTCCATCCAATTATGGCCAGACTACGTAGATATCCGTGATCGAAAACATCAAGGCGACAAACACCTCCCACACGCTTACTCCACGTCTCGAATCCAAACAGCACAACTGAGCGCATTGCGACACAATACACACGGCCTTTGAACTTCAGTGAAATACCACGGTGACCCCATACGTGTTTCAGTCAAGCGTAAGCCGTTCGAGCCTTCTATATATGCGAGCTCACTTCCACTAGCGTGTTACCATCCTTCGATACGCGACTGTCAAGCTAAGTAAAACAAATCACGATCGTCAGTTCCTCTCCATCCGGTAACAAGTTCGATACTACTGTCGTTCAATCTTGTAACAGCACTTTGCATTTTGAAGGTGCAAACCACATCCCTGACCTCGAGAGTCTGTCTAGTGCACGTTGTGCATCGTCCGCACATTCGAACGGGCACAGGACGTCGTCTCCTTATTCTAGATCAAAGGTTCTCTCCGTTCGCCAATGCGACTCCTACATACTGGAGATCTCTTGAAACATCTTCCATCACCTCGTGCACGACGAAGTTGAACAGGAATGGAGAGATATGACACCTTTGTCGAACAACCGTTGTAGTTTCGAATGAACTTGATAGTTCACCTTACACCCTCAAGGGATCATAGGTGCGCAAGAACAATAACCGTAGCCGCTTCACGAACTTTAATGGCATACCATCCTGATGGAGACCACTGAATAACACTATCCAATGGACTGAGTCGGTTTCCAGTATTTGTCGAGGAGTGAATATCTGGTCCATGCAACCTCGACCTGGAGGAAATCCGGCCAGTCATTCACGGATATGACTCTCGCGAATCGGTGACAAACGTTGCAGCATTATCGAAGCTAACGCCTTGGCAACTATTGGAAATAAAATAAACCCACGATGATTGCTACAGTCACTCAATGCATCCTTCTTGAAAATGGGTACAATCAGTGACTCACTCCACGATAGTGATATACGCTCCTTGTTCCAAATATCATGAAGCAAGGAAGTAAGTGATTTCATCAGAACTTCTCCACTCAGCTTGAAAAGAACCGGAGGACGTTCGTCGGGAGCGGCCATGCATCCCCTTCACAGAATTCGAATATGCGGCCCTACCTTTACTTCTGTTCGCTGGACAGGGACGACAGACACCTCCCAAGAATTCACAGCCCCAGGCGGCGGCTTAAATAAATTTGCGTGCGGCCAGCTAAATTGATCTCTGAAATGCTTTGCCTAAGGGTCCATGCGTTGCTCTCTACCATGAATGGGCTCTCTGTTTCTATCGCACATGACTTCACTAACCGAAGTTCGCCGGTTTCGCCCACCGCTGTCGCGTATAAGCTTAAACAGTCTCTGACTATTGCCTGAAGCGGATGCTTCCTCCATCTCTTTGGCTACCTTAACCCACCAGTTTTCACGGTCGTTCTTAACGCTTACAGTCGCTTGACGCCGCAACTGTCGACGCATCTTATTCACTTCATTGCAGTTAGAGAGCTCGCGTTTTTGTTCCATTGGACCCAGCGACCCAGACGAGATCCAGTGTCTTTGATGAACGACCGCTCGAGGACCACAGACGAAACCTGTTGCCAATGCATTGTCTGCTTAATGTGATCCCACTGCTCGTCTACATTGCTGCTCGTCGAATTTCTTAGTCCGTCGGATAGTTTCTGCTCATAGCTAGTGCAAACAACCGAATGAGGCAGACGTTCAACGGCTAATCGGGCTTGTGGCCTGCGTCGATGACCACTGAGCTGCAGCAGAAATCGCAGGAAAGGTAGCGCGTGGTCCGATTCCACGCACATGATCCGATACAATCTACAGTTCTGAACAGAACAGCGCCAATGGTAGCTTATCAAAATACGGTCGATGTGACCCATTTTGTTCCAGGGTTGTATGGATATTGCTTCAAATTCATTTTGGAATTTCCCAAATCAATGTGATAATTTTCCAGGTCTATTTCAAATAGCATAGCAAGAAGAGAAATCACATGATGTAAACGAGATGATCGCGAAACGGGTAAGAAGATTTGGTTACTGACGTTACTATTAGTGTTCAGCTTACTTGTCTGGTGATCCAAGCAAATGTTCCCGGGGAGACGGAATAACCACCCAGTTGCTCCGGATGTCCGTGTGCTGCATCAAACCCCGCGGAGACCAGAACAATTTCGGGTTTGAATTCATTCAGCACGGGAATCACAACACAACGAACTGCGGCCAAATACTCAGCATCACCTAAACCAAGCACCGGTTCGGGTGGATACTTTGGTGGTTGCGCCCCACAGGGTTTACTTGATGGTGACACAGATGAGGGGGAATTTGGAACCTCATCTACTGGAACTTGATAGAACGCGGAGGCAGCGGTAGCAGCTGGGCCACAGAAACTGCCACTACTTTGCTGGATAGATAACGAACCAGAAGAGGATGGATGAGAGAAACAGAAAGAACATGCACGACTACTTCCTGTACTGTTTCCGTAACTCGTTAGTCGACAAGAGCACGCAGAAACGGCAGGATCCGTTGCTTCCTGGAGTCCGGAGGGGAAAATAGAACTGACTGACGCATCCGTGGGATGATTGTCCAAATTGCGCGCATTCCAGTGAGCCGGACGCCTACGTTGGCTGCAGTACTGCAAATGAGAATGAGGTAAATAAAAAAGACTGAACCCTGCACCAGAACTTTCAGACATTTTTGACCCTGGGAGAAAACAAGTCACGTTTGAAATAACCAGGATATGATAATAACAAAGCATTTGGTGACCAAAAAACGTCAGTTCAGTCCAGTTTTGGTAACCATCAGCCTTGGACCAACGTGCTCGGGTTTTGGTTGTCACCTCAAAGCACCAAATACTCAAAGATGAATAAGAGAATGCCGAATGGTGGTGATCAACGGCTAAATACTAAGATGAGTAACTATGGAAAAAGGAAGGTTTTGAATACAAAAACGCCACTGATTAAAAAAATAAGCCACATCACCCATTGTCTCTAACCATCAACTAACAGGAGATCTCGAGGATCAAACTCCGGTAATGCAACTTGATCTAAACGAGCTAGTCTACTGATTAAAGTATTAGTCAATGAAATATTTTTGACTGATAACGAAACCTTTGACTAAGAGGTTGTAGCTAAAAAAAGTATGGAAACGAGTAGTTGAACAGTACTTTTGAAAACGGTGCACGAAAAGGGACCAAACGCATTATAGTCTAATACAGCTGCGACCACATGTGCTCTGTTTGTGCCGGATAACACAATCACATAAAGTATTAATCTTGCCGTTAGAAAAGCGTCACGGTCCACGTCAGGCAAATTGATTTTGGAACAAAAAACAAAGTGCGAAACCGAATTGTAACTTATTCTGCTTTTGAAAAATGTCCGTAACGGAACGCCGGAGAAAATTTCACGAATTTCATAAACTATTTTGAAAAAAAGGTCATTGTTGCAAAATATTTCGATTCTATCAAATGTATTTAGATCGCATCAGCAGGGATTGCTTACGTTTGTTCATTAAATTCTCCGTGCAGAATTGAATCCCTCTCGTTGATCCACTGCGACGGAGTTCAACACCGAATTCTCAGACACCAAAATTGAAGTCCATCGTCGGGCAGTTGCTCTCATATCCCGTTTATGTAAATATGAGCACCGTTTTTGTACCCCGGAACTAGATTCCGTGATGCTCATCTATCGTTCTTTTATTTACTACTACCATGGCAGCGAGTCATCGACAAGGTGGCTGTTGCATCCAGTCGCATAAGTCATAATTCGTCTCTTTTCCAAAAAAACCGTCAGAATCTTTTCTTCATAACATTGATACTTGTAAACAAAAAATCACTGTTTTTCTTTACGAATGCTGTTAAACTTTTGAAGTGTTATGGATCCACGGCTTATATGGAAAAACGCGTCACAAGAGTGCTTTGATGGCGCTGCAACACGACGAACGTGGATACTGAACAAACACTAATCAGATGTAAGAAGGCTACTAAAAATACCACAGTGATGAACAGTATTACAAGTCCACGAGCTTCAGATGGGCAGTACATTTTTGTGTCCATAGTGTGCTTCGCATTGTTGCAAAAGCAAAATGGAGCGGCGAGTAGCATGTGACATCGGGAAACGATGAGAGACACTGTTCAGTTCGGGGCAAACCTTCAAAAGTTCTAAGAAGACAATTATTTCGAAGCGGCTTATGAAAAAACCGTTAGCACTACGCATATTTAATTGCGAATAAGGCTGTTTTTCAAATGACAACAGATGTGTCGTTATGGTACATCTCTCTTTATCAAACTTGATACCGCATCTGTTACCAGAATCCATGCAAATAAACGATCAACAGTGCTCATTTAATCCCCTTAGGCTTTATCACGGTTTGTCAGGGACGATTCAATTTTGGGCTTGTGGCGCGTTTCTCATGTGCGTATATGGAAAGGATTCACAAGAATTTGCCGCATATCAGCTCGCTCGGGAATGAATCAGATATTCTTTTTTTGAAAAGTTTCGCGTTAGGTCAAACGGGATGCAAATAGACACAAGGCAGGGAAGCAGATGACTAGCAAGGGATCGTAATTTGCTAACAGAATCGTGGCATTAATTGTACAATTCCTATTATTATAGCAATACAAATGATGCGAATGCTAATAAGAACGATAAACATCATAATCAAAAAGTGATGACGATAATGGTGTGAAAACGACAGCCGATTACACAAAAGAACCTGGCATCCAAAAATGAAAACTCCTTATCATAATCAGAAGCTTGGTGATTGGCTGCACATGGGTACGGAAGGTGCACAAATCAAGTAATCTGATGATGAATCAATTAGAGCCACGCATCAACCATACGCACGGGATCTCCAACCGTTTAAAATCGGACTGTGTACATAGCAGAGGGATAAGATTTTCCAAATTTCCAATTGTCGGATTTTGCCACAATAAAATTAAAAGCTACACAGAAGGTAGAAGGTGTATGTGGGACAACGGACCGGGAGATAATCAAATCACACAACTGACAAGTTCTAGAGTTTTCATGTAAAGAACAGGTCGGTCTGTCATTATCGGACTAATTGAATCGGATGGGAAAGAGTCTAAACTGTTTGATCATCTGCCCCAAATTATTGATAACCATGGGTACAGTCAACCTGACGAAGACAGTAATAATAATAATGGTATACTGAAAAGGTACTACAATGTCAGGTACGAATTACCAACCATCACTCATTTAGCTGATTGTTCGTTTGCAGATAATCTGATCAACGGTTATCGATTGGAGTCGTACGAACCACAAGGGTAATGGAACTACGGAAATCCGACGACTATTGAGTATAATAAACAAAACCAATCATTCCAAATAATCCTTTTTAGCGTGATACGCCTCGTCTTAAAAGCCACTTGAAGTAGAAAATAGGAAGAAAAAGAAGAAGAGCAATCAGAAATTGGAAAATATCACTTCACGATCAAAGTCCCAATCAACGAGATTGATGGAAATATCTGCTAGCCCAAGTGATAATCCAGTCTGATCCGTTTAAAGTTTATGTGATTTGATAATCTGAGTTTCACAGTACTTGTTGTCAGTTCCCATCCAAAGAGCTGCGGCCATGGGGGCTGGAAAGTGTCTGATTTTAACAAGGATTCAAGTAACGTGGATGCATTCGAAGAAGAAAAAAGCTTCGACAGTGCAAAACGTCAAGTCAAGTGTCAGTTCCAAAGATTGAAAATGCCAACTGTTCGAACAATTAGACGACTAATATAGCACATTCGTGCATGATTGGTGAGATGTTATCGGCCAGTCGTTCAATGGAATAGATAATATCCTCTCTTTTCCCAAAAAAATAAAACCGTCAGGCAAAGAGGGAGAACCGGTTTAGCAAAAAACAAATTCCGATGCTTGTAACATATTTCACGTCGTCCTATCACCGAATGTCGGAATTACGAGGACCAAATCCATGAAATTCAACATAATCTACACTGTGAAATCAACCCGAAAAGTTTTCTAACCCTCCCTTCCATCCAAATCACGAACTAGTCCAACTCATACTGCTCGGCGTGAGCATTAGAAACCGTTCTAAGAATGCAACAACCAGCAGTTGGTGTTACAACACTAGCATGGTTCTGTTTTCGAACATTATGGGCGATAGAACCAGCGCTTTCAAATAGCGAGACCGCCATTTTGATCCAGGTCTACTAAGCGGACGCGCAGGCAGCGAGAATATGTACAGACAATGAATTTGGCAATGCTTGGCAGAGCCGCCAAACTGTGGAAGTAGTCCACCATGAGTCAGATTAGCGGCCACGCACGAATATCGCCCAAGCTTTATTACAACGCATATGTGCACTGCCAGTTGACCTCGAAGGTTACGGTAAACAACTTATGATACCCGAAATGTTGCGTTATTGTCTGACAGCGTCCGCCACTGTAAATATGTGGTCAAACTAACTACAGCAGGTTTTTATAGTTAGTCGACTTGGTTGCACAGCCAGTAGACTATACGGACGCATAGGGATTTGAACATTGTCTTTATCCCCTTAGCCGGGGCAGACCGGAGCTGAACATTACTTGACGTACCGCTGAATGGTGGACAGGGAAGAGACTGTCCGGATTGGTCGCTGACTGCCAGGTAGATCGGCACACCCGTGTTGCACGTGAGATCCGGGGAACAACACCCAAATGTGAATCCTCACCGGGGATAGCCGTGAATGTGATTCATGGAGTTGGCCTATTCACCGGTAGGAAATAGTCGTGGAAGACTAGTGTCCAATCAGTTGCGTAAAAAAACCATTCCGCAGCCCTGATTGCAAGACATCAAGATAAAAAACCAACAAAATCCTGGTGTACGCTAATGGATATAGGAACCCAAACTGAATGAAAATGTTGATGGGATTTGATTTTTAGACTGCACAAGATAGAGGTAAACTTTGACTGTATCTGAAAGTAAGCTTACCTGACGCCAAATTTGACGACGATCACCAGCGCCTATAACAGGAATATCCATCTGCTTTGAGGTGAATGTGGTATCACATACGTCTGTCGGATTCTCCCTCGTCTCCAACTCATCCGAGTTGTCCGGCTGAACTGGTGCGCCCCAAGCTACGTTAATCAACTGTGACGGCGTCCCGTTCGCTTGCGTACTGGACCCTTCGAGGACATTAGGCTGATTGTTAACGGCATTCAACAGGCTTTCTGTGACAGCTCCAGTTCCGGGGAAAAATGTACCACCATCGTGACGATGAATACTAATGTAGACGAGACCCGGATGCATTGTAGACAACCTAGTACCGTTCCCGTGGTGAATGTCCCAGTCTAGAATGAGCAATCTAGACACGAGACGGTTGCGCAATAAATGTAACGCAGCTACAGCCACTGAATTAAAATAACAGAACCCCATGGCCAGACCCGGTTCAGCATGATGCCCCGGAGGACGAACCAGAGCGAACCCGTTCCGCAGTTCATGTTTGGCCACTCTGTAACAAACGGATAGAGGAAAGATGACGTGACTGATTCCGCGACCCCACTGTTTGTCCATCGATCAAGAGAATTTAGTAGGTTGTTCATATGAAAACCAGAGAGGCGGATCCCAAATTAGACGTGATGATATCACAGTGAGTTCCAAATCGAATGGAACATTTCATTAGAAGCCCACAGTTAAAATGAACTGCTAAACTTGAAAATAAGTTCCAGTTGAGTTAGTAATAAAGATATTCTTGTCAGTTGGTTTGTCGAAGTGGATGATAAGCCCGAGAAGTGAACAGACTACTAAATAATGGAAGAATAATGGGTGTGTTTTTCAACAGTTTTATGCAAAAAAATGAAACCCATCGATCGGATGAGAGAACGCATCGGACGACGAGGGAGTCTTAAGTTAATCGCGAGGGGAAATCCTTCTATTTGTTATTGCAACTGTGAAACGCAGATGTTGTTGAACGGACAAGTCTTATATAGAAGATAGAAATCACCGCATTGAACGAAGGATCGAGAAATATGACCCAGCACCATGGAGCAACGGAAGGCATCCAACATCCCATATGCGATAACAAATCGGGCGACAGCGAACGGCTGACTAACAAGTGACTGACCGATACTGATGGGATTCGAATCTCTGATATCTATTCACTGCACTGCTATCGGTGTTCTAGTTTCAACCATACCCGATTACACAAAGACAATGTAAGGTTGAGGAAAGTCAGGATAAATAATGCAAAGCTAACAACTAATATTACGGGATCATAAAATCGTCAACGTTTCTTTTCGATGCCGCCAAAACCTAATCACTCAGAGGTGATATAGTGGTTAGGTGGCAAGAGACGTTAATTCATAATGTTCAATGATGCATACTAAGGACTTCACAGCACAGATGGAAACCCCGGCTATTGGTATTCCATCGCTCTCTCTCTCTCTCTTTCTCTCTCATACACTCTGGTCCTGTGTCTAACTGTTCTATTTTAACTGAATCGTCACGCGGCAATAGATGAAAACCGTTCACAGAAATACAAAAGTGGTGGTCTATAGAATTGAAATGAAACGATCGTTCACTAAGTGCTAGATGGCATTTTCCCGTGCACATTTGTGGAGAAGCGAATGACAAACTAAATGTCCACCGGGCCATGATTTTGGAAAGAATGTGTATGAGAAAAAATCCATCGAAACTTGAGAATATCAATCAGCCAGTCGTGAGTGCGAAGAATCCCAGGCTTGTCACTCCAACTAACAACTACGAGGACCGACAACATTTGTTGTGTGTGTCAACTTGTTGCCCAATAGAAAGAAACTGTTTTCATTTCTTTCTGTGGTGTGCAGCACGGACGGACGCATTCACAAACTCATAGAAACAATACCACATTTTCGGACCACTTCGTGGTTAGATTTGCATGTTAAAGAAAAGTCTGCCGGGCGGAGTCGATCACCAAGTCTGGATGAGACAAATGAATTTGTCCGCGCTTATGTTTGTGCTATCAATCATCTGCAGCTCATCTTCATGGACAGTTGACCTGTCCGAAATGTTGCAGTGGTGAAACAGCAGCGGTTAGTTTGCCCTGTAGCGACTGACTAATTAGCTTAGGCATGCGCCTGGTTTTGTGCTCAGTGATGATCAGGGACCATGAACGCTATGAAGGGTGCACGCCCAATAGCCTTCAAGATCTTGTATAGGCATATACTGACCTACTTAATTATATGCGATTAGCTCTCGCGGCTATCCACGTGTTCTAATCTGTTGCAAGATGTGCACAACGTAAAATCCAGTTGCTGTGTTAGCGGCGTGCTTCGAAAGCCAATTGAAAGTCTAGACAATCCATGTCCGCTTTAATAGTACTAACCGATATGTTTAAGCGGCCACCGAGGCACACAGAATTTGATTAAACAAAGCAGAATGAGAAAACAAGATTTGACAAAAAAAACGGAAGAAAGGATAACCGTCAGATTCCCCACTAATGGTCTTTCGCATTTTTTTAAATAATTTTTTAAGTTGGTCGGGATAAGTCATCAAAGCAAAAAATAAAACAACTTCACTGACGGCACTTCTATCAACTTCATTTAGTGTCACTAACCGACAACATTCCGCATTTTAGGTCCTATTGGACTACGTGGGAATTACGAAAACTGTCCATATGAGGAGTCAGTGAGTAGTTTCGAGGGATGAGAACTGGAAACACAGCATCGCCTGTGACTTCGGTGAAAGACGGTGGTCGGACGTCGCTGGTTCGTATTGTAACGACTAGGTTGTGAGCTGCCATAATGAATCTGATTGTGTGAGCGCTGATCCTGGCTGATGCGCTTACTGGGGTCCGGGCCATGTTATTTTCTGTTTCTTCACTTTTCAGGTCGGTCACGCAATCCCTTCCAAAACCGCTACCCAAGTGTAAGCCAAGCCAATTTTAATTGGACCTTAAATGGTTTACAACCAGTCGATGTTTCGGGATTATAAATGCCGAAAAACCTGAGAAGGTTTCAAAACTGTCAGGTGCAAATCACTGAACCGATTGGAACAGTATCCAATTAGGAAACAAGGTTAGCGGACCAGGCTCGAATTCCGTAGTGGCACCCACCGAAAAACCAAGTGGCCGTGCAGCTACGGATTAGAGATCCGGCATCAAAGCACTGTGATGGGTGAACTGAGCTCACACACAAACACCCAAGGTAGCAGGGATAGTCACACATACCCTATACTATATTTCATAAACATACATTACATAGATATGACACATCATATATATATGTACATATTTTACTGGCTTGAAAACAAGCAACAAGACAACGCAATAACTCCACAAGGGTGACAACAAAGAGGGGAAAAATGATAATCATAGAAAACAAAAAGTTTTTGTTTTTTCACCTCGCACATTTTGTGAATTTTTGCTGTTTTCCCTTTAATTTTAAAAGAGGTGAGTTCTACAAACACCACACCATTCATGACACTCACTTCCGTTCTCACCCAGATCTCTCACCGTCTCCAACCAACTACAATCTTCGTCTCCCGAAGTCCAACCACCAAGGCGCGAAGCAACAACCGAAGACAAAACCGAAAGTAACAATCTGTCACCTCAACGACAAGTCATTGCCTGAAACTCCACATCGCTTCTTCTAGCCTCGCCCACCACGTGCAGAGAAAATGTAGCCCATGGGCAAGCATGCACAATACGTGTCTAGACTGCCGAAGACGGTGCAAAGTTACCTCAGTTCAACGACCATTCTCTGCACACAACACTCGACGACGCACCTCATCCTCGCTCAACCGATGTCCCCACCCCACCACACAACAGTAATGCTTCGGAGACATCGCTGGCCGAACACAAAAAGTCACCCCGGATCCTCAACGCCGATAAGTCAAGTCTCGCAACTGCAAAGTAAAACATTACAAAATGTGACATTGTTCACTCTTCCATTCAGGGAAACCCGGATGTCAGGGAGGCCCCACAAGTCTCCCAGGTTCGCAAAAACTGCTCTCGCTCTCGCAATTCCTGATATCACCCCCAACCCAACACCTCCGTCAGGTGTAATCATGCTCTCGAGGTACTTGAAGCTATTGACTATCTCTAACCGAGCACAACAATGGCACAGGCTCATGCCAGTCTTCCCGAAGTACCTTGCATTTTGAAGGTGTAAAACATATACCGTACCTAAACATCTCAAATGTCAAGTGGCTCATCGCGCATTTAATTGCCTGTGTATTGTCACTCAGTAAAGTGATATCATCGGCGTACTTTAAGTCAAAATTTCTGTTCCCTGGGACCAGTTCAACTTCATCGGCTAAAAGACCAGATAAGGCGTCCTGCGGAGCATCCTCAACGATAAAGTTGAAAAGAAAAGGGGATATAGGGTGGGCTTGCCGCACTCCACTGGAGACAGCCAAGTATAGAAAGAGCTGGTCATGGGACCTAACCCGATCTGGCGTATGACTCTTTGAGGAGCGACACGTGTCTCAGATATTCCATCCCTCGACAAACAGCGCCATAATGCAGACGCATAGGCAGGATTAAAGGCTGCAAGGATGGCTTAAAACACGATGATAGTTGACCACAGGAAGACAAAACGGTACTCTAAAATCTGTCGGAAGGTGACGACTAAATCGACGCATCCACGACGAGCGCGACAATCGGCCTGTTCCTTCCCATTTTGCCCTTCCTGCCTGGTGTACAACTTGTAAAGAACGACGAACGAAAGCAGCTTTGACGCTATCGCGATTAAGCTAATAACTCTATCGTTAGTGAAGTCACTATGCAAGCCCTCTGCAAAGATAGGGATCGATTCCCCCAATCAAAAATGCACTTTCTCGGAGTATTAGGTTTTCGAGAACAAAACGTGACGTCCAGTGACCAATTTCATACTTCCATCCTCAAATAGAGCTGGAGAAAACCCATCGGAGCCCGACGCTTTATGACTTCCTTGGGCTCGGATCACCCTGAGGATATTCTCCTCATTGGTGGATCTGTTGTAACAAGCCATTGCACGATTGCTGGAAAAGCTACAGAAGGGGCCGACGTTGAGGGCCAGCTAAACGGTGCCTGAACGTGCTCCGTCCAGCGTACAAAACATCGCCGCTGGTCGTAGATAGGCCAATAACTGAGTTAATAGATTATTCCGCTGACAACCAATGCTTTTTCATGTCTTATTACAAACCGTGCTTCATTATACTCGCCACCAACCGGGATCGACTGACATGCATTAAAAATCCGTGGAGACTCAGCAGAAACGCGACGGGTCAAGCCACAATTCAATAAGCCAACGGAATGCAAGGCATTCTTGATAAGCAACCAGTGGCTCACTAACACTTTGAGATGAAGGGAATCCTAGCTTTTGAGCCAGTGCATCAAGAGGTTGAAGAGCGAAGCGGATCAGACAGCCAGTCGCACTCTAAACGACGATGCATCGTGCACGTTGAGTGCCCACCAAAATACATGGACAGCCTAGTGCATTATGACGCGAGTTCAGAGTCGAATAGTGTGATACGGTATGACCGGTTGCCTTGCAGATAGCTCCAAACCCGAGCTATTATCGTTCGACGCACAACTGCCAAGGTAGGGGAAACGGTCCACAATCGTTATTTCCTCTCCATCCAGTATCAAGTTCGGCGCTGCTGTTGTCCAGTCTTGTAACAGTACTTTGCACTTTGAGGGTGCAAAGCACAAGCCGAACCGAGCAACCGATTTCGACAGTCTATCTAGTACCCGTTGTGCATGGTCCGCAGATTCGAACAGGCACACGACGTCGTCTGCGTAATCTAGCTCGCACAGCTTCCCTCTACATCCCGGAGACCTCCTAAAGCATCTGCCATCACCTCGTCCATGACGAAGCTGAACAGGAATGGAGAGATGGGACACCCTTGTCGAACGCCACTAGTCGTTTCGAATGAACGTGACAGTTCACCGTATACCCTCATGCGACCATAGGTATGCGAGTACAATGCTCGCAACAGGTTCACAAACTTCGTTGGCACACCCTTCCGGTGGAGAACACTGAGTAGTGCCGGTCGATCCACGGAGTCGAAAGCACCTTTCAAGTCCAGGAAGACTACGATCGTAGGGCGGCGGTGTGAGTGGCGCGTTTCGAGTATCTGCCGAAAAGTGAATATCTGGTCGATGCAACCTCGAACTAGACGAAATCCAGCCTCTTGTTCGCGGATATTACTCTCGCGAATCAGTGTCAAACGGCGCAGCATTATCGAAACTAACACCTTAGTAACTATCGGAATTAAACTATTCTAACGATGACTGCTGCAGTCACTCCGTGTACCCTTCGTGAAGATGGGTATAATCAGTGACTCACCCCACGACAACCATATACGCTCCTCGTTCCAAATATCACCAAGCAAGGAGGTAAGTGATTTCATCAGCACTTCTCCACCCAATTTGGAAAGAACTAGGGGAAGGTCGTCGGGACCAGCAGCTTTTCCCCTCTTCAGAAGCCGAATATTCGACTCCACTTCCACTTCCATTGGGGATCAAGTGACACCTCCCAAGGATTCACACCTCCAGACGCTGGACTAAATACGTCGGCATATGGTCAGCTAAACTGATCCTTGAAATGCTCTGCCTAAGGTTCCATGCGTTGCTCTCTACCATGAATGGGCTGTCTGTTTCTATCGCACATGACTTCACTAACCGAAGTTCGCCGGTGTTGCCCACCGCTGTCGCGTATAAGCTTAAACAGTCTTTGACTGTTACCTGAAGCGGACGTCACGTCCATCTCTTCGGCTACCTCAACCCAACAGCTTTCGCGGTCATTACTAAGGCTTATCGTCAACTGATGCTGCAACTGCCGACGAATCTTATTCATTTCCTTGCAGTTATGCGGCTTGCGTTTTTGCTACATTAGGCCCAGGAACCCTTGCGAGGTCCAGTGTTTCTGGTGAATGCTAGGTCTAGAACAACAGGCAAATCTGTTGCCAAATACATAGCCTGCTTAATTTGATCCCAATGATCGTCTACATTGCTACTCGTCGAAGTTCTTAGTCCCTCGAATAGTTTATGTTCACAGCTGTTGCGAATAGCCGAATCAGACAAACGTTCGACAGCCAAACGGGTTTAGGGCCTGCGTCGATGACCATTGGGCTGGAGCAAAAATTACTTTAAAATTAACGCATGGTCCGATTCAACGTATGTGGTCCTGTACGATCTACAGTTCTGGACAGAACCGCGCCAACGGTAGCTAACTGCAATATGGTCAATTTGACTCAGAGTACCTGTCGAGTTAGAGCACCGCGTCGCAGTGCGACGCGAACTGTATCGGAAATTCGTACTCAACAGGAATAATGATTATCTGCACAGAATTGGAGGAGTCTTTCTAAGTTGTCTGTCCGCTGTGCAGGCAAGGCGCATCGTCCACCTAGACAGGACTCCGATGCATTCAGTTTTCCAACTTGTGCGTTACAGTCACCTGCTACCACTACAATGTCACAGCGTTTGCTCTTCCGAACAAGAGTGACGAGTTCATCGTAAAACTCGTCTTTCTCCATGTCAGTGCTGCAATCTGTTGGAGCGTATGCCGAGATAACAAATAAACTACGCTTAACACTACTATCTTTCGGACGCCGACTGATTACTGCAGTCTCATGGCACAAAAGCGTCTGTTGATTGGGATCCAATCTAAAAGGGCTGCTTCAGCCTTCTCACTCAAGACTATTCCTATATCACGTTGACCCACACGCACAGCTTGAGCTGCTTCGTCTCCTGAAGTGCGAAGAAAATATCTTGACGAGACGATTGGCGCAGTTAGTTGAATTACTCTACTCGAGTCCTGAATTCGTGTTTCACTCACACAGCAGACATCAATCGAAAGTGAATCCACTGTCCACTATGAGAGCCAAACACGCCTGTTGGCCAGCCTGCATTAAAGTGCGCACATTGAAGGAACCCAAATGCAGAGGCTGACGAGGCTTGAGAAAATGTGAGCTGACAGACTGAAAACCAATTAATACATTACTTGACAATAAACCGTTGCGAGTATCGCGCCTGTTATCAATAGAGATAATATGGGTAGGCAGAAGGGGCAAACAGATTGCGTTGGAAACACAAGCGACAGGTTGAAGAAAAGAGAGGTAACTCTGAGCAGTAGCATACTTATCACTACCAACCTACCTCCCGCTCGATGCAATGGGCAGCGCGGTCCTGATTATCCTGCGCGTCGACCGATGCAGTATGGAATTATTTGTAGGCGTGTAACTCATGGGGAATAATGGACGGGTATCGCTAGGGAGTCCAGCAGCTAAGCAGAAGAACGATTAGGGTTCTCAACCAAAGCCTTTGGTTCTGACAAGAACCTGACCACAAGGCAGCGGGATATAGCTGAGTGGGCGCCCATCTACTTGGATCAATTAGTCTTCCACTCGTTTTTCCGACTGAGCTGCTAACTCAGATCAACCCCTAACTTGGAGAACCAGGAGACTACTTCGTCAGGCCTCTACCCATTGACCTTCCAGGCATGATTTGATGTTCGGCTTGAGATAAGCCATCCTGTATAGCTCGTTGCATCATGGAGGTACGCAAGCCGTCACACCACGTCAAGGTGTAGTCTCGTTGTGACAGCTTCAATATGATACTTACGTATCGGCTGAAAATCGGGAATACCATTGCTGAAGTAGAAAACCAATTCTCACAGAATACGAACAGCGTCGTTGTCAGTGACAAAACGACAATAGGCCACGTTACGCTGCACTAAGTGGTAACCAGGATCGCCAGTCACACTGAAAATAACTCACGTGGTTGACTCGCCATGGCTGTGAAGGCAAGAAATAAGTTCTGAATAGCAGTTAATTGGATATCTCAATGACTTAGGATTTATCTAAAGGTATTCATCAAAAGTCGAACATAATCACCAAGCCTATATCACGCGACATGTGCTGCACAAACCCCATTATTAATCCACACCGACACAATCGGGAAATACCGAACCAGATAGCGACGCAATCAGAACTTCTGTTAGTCGGAAAATGTAGCAAATTACGATTTGTGCATTCGGATTCATTTTCCGGTGACTCGGCAAGAAGGAGGACTCACGTGCATACAAGCAACTACTGAACGAGAGACACAACATTCAGATAATAGGTGTCACAAGAAATTGGGAAACCAAGAAGCTTTTGGCAGAACAATTTGAGGATCACCATGACACAGACGCGATCCAATTCCGGTTTTCATGGAGTAGTCAAGCAATTGCTGTGCACAGTCTGTTTGAATGGATAATATGTATTACGGAATAGAAGGTTTCTCACATATATATTAACAACTAGTAATTCTGTGTAGTACTAAATACATGACCAACGGATAGTTTTCAGCGAGAGGTAGAAATCCAGGACTGCCAAGCACCTTCCCGTATCATCTACGAAGACAATAATACTGGCCTCCTGTGATGGCGCATGACACTGTTTTCCTCTCCGGCTAATGTAAGTAGGGCTTTTACCTTGATCTCAAAACCAGTACGGCCGATCAGCCATGGTTAAAGCAGCACACTTTTCTCCGCCAATTTGGCAGGCAAACCTAAATGAAAGAACGATTTAAGCTGTTCTGAATGTGATCGTCACATGATGATCTAGTGTGCTGCGAGAGTTAGGTGAAGGGAACTTTCGTCATACCCAAGATCCCAAGTTCGAATCCCCGTAAAGACGGCAAAAAATGGTCCTAGCCAGTATCGAACCAGATCTATCACTCTATGCTTCAAAGCAACAGTCGTCTGCTCGCTTATAACGAAGGCCCTTGGGGATCTGCAGACTGAGCACTTTTCACTGCATTCGAGCGCCAAACTTGTTAACAACGCTATTGGTACAAATTAACAGAAAACAACAACAAAACTTGGCGAGATCGGATAAGATTTTTGAGACCAATGCAAGCAGAACCGAGGGCACACGACGGGACATGGGTAGACGCGAAAAACAAACTCACTTGTGTGCTAAACACAACACCTGACCGACGGCGAGGCGAGCAGCTCGAGCAGTGGCACCCGGATTCCAAACGGTGTCCGAGTCCACACCTACACCACCACAGGGAAGTTTGCATAACAGGGGTGAAACAGTCGTTTTCGACCCGGTGTCACTTTTGCGTCGCCCGTTAGTGAAAGGTTGATAGAACAATTCAAAACTCGGCGGAGACGAGGTCAAATCAATTTGCGTAGAGAAACGTTTATTCGGTGAAGTTCGACCGAAACTGAAAATATGATCTTCAGAGTGAAAAATTCGTAGTTCATCCTACCGTATCGGAAGAAAAACAGAAAAAGAAAAGAGCAACAAATTAGCTACGGCAACAATCAATAACGAACAGCTGTACTCGATCAGTTACGTGTGCGACTGAGACATCCCAAAATCCAAACGATAATGAGAAACGATGACTACGAAATCTTTGAGGACTAGTATTGCATACATGATCTTCGTACTGGGCGAGTAAAACTGTACACCGAAGCAATCAATCCACAAACATCGAGAACGTGCGCACATTTATTTGTGATAAACAGGTTTTTTTAATCACACGGCAGAATAGTTGTTTCATCGGCCCTGCAGTATCATCAAATCAGAAGGAGCACAACCACTGAACAACAGTTTGTAATCGAACACAAGATACAGAATACATATGGAAACATGCGTTAGCACAAGACTCGGAAGGTTCAGCTTCAAATGCATTGTTTAAATCAACACTAGTCGGTGACAGTTACAAGTTGAAAAACACGATACAGCATTTCATATATATATATATATATATATATATATATATATATATAAAGGACCTCCCTGGGATGAGAAACCTTAAAACAAAGAATAATGCTGAATTTGGCATGATAACAACGACCAAAGTGAAGATAAAGCGTCCTACATCGATTTAGGATGGTTACCGATGTTCCACGTTAGATTAATAACATCACCCTAAAAAGACAGTGTCGAAAACCCTTGTGCGCAATAAAAATGGAATATTTCCCAAATAATTCGAAATTCCTTCTGCAAAGGAGAATGAAGTTTGAATTGTAACAAGTGTCACCTGATATTAAGCCGGCATTGAACAACCGACACAAGAAGGCGCGTATCCATATTGCCTAAGAATTCAAACCTCGCCGTGCGTTCTTTTGAAGGTCGGTTTTTCAGTGATGAATGTCTGTTCTGTGACGAGTCCTGGGAATCCCATGAAAACGTGATTTGTGGCAGGAACTTCGCAAGAAAACTTGTATCGCCGGTCCAAAAAGTTTTGCATTCATCAAAACTCCGCATTTTGACTGGAATCAAATGTGGGCAACCGTGTCACTGGACAACCACCGAAGTTGAGATGAACAGCAGAAAATTCGTCAGCGTGATGATGAAAACGTTCTCGGAATGTACCGAATGCATGCCGTCTGCACAAGTACTAGTCTTCCAGGACAACGCCCATGTTATGTTTCACGGGAGATTAGTAAGCATATAAACTCATGAGTATTGGGTTCAATGCTATTTTGTTTATGACTGTTGAAAGACTTCAAAGTCAAAAATGTTCAGTTGCTTCCCAACAGTTCAGATCTGAATGTCATTGCGAACCTACTGTCCGTTTTGAACAGAGAAATCAGTCAGGTACTTCCGTATTGGTCACTGAAGTTCAAAGTGCAATATGCGATGGGGCGCAAAATTAAAAGTGACTTCGTTAACGAAATTGGTGGACTCCATGCCCAAAAGACTTGAAAAAGTATTCACGAACAAAGAAAAGACTGTTGAATATTAGTATGAAAGAACATCACAACTCCCAAATTACGCATATGATTTCACCATAAACAAGTCAATTTTCTTCTTCACTTACAGCCTTTTGAATCATGGAGGTCGATCAGCAATGATCCCTGGTGTATTTTCTTTATACCTGCTAGCCGAATGCGTCCTGGTCATAAGGGTTGCCGTTTCAAAGCTTCGTTACTACTTGCTGATCCCGAAAAATATAAATGTAAGCGTCTTTGCCTGCGTGACGCAATGCGCGGAGGCAGAAGGTGTTGATCAGGACAGCTTCACATGAGTTTCAACAAGACGTATATATGCACACTCCTGACGCCACAAATTCGATTCTGGTGAAACGTACCAATTCGGAGTGTACAAGTATAAGGATGTTTGGACAAGAGAGTACCGGGTGCGCTAAACCTGACGGGCGACAATAACCACGAAACCGGTTGTGCTCCCGGGCAAATTTTGTTCACTCATTCAGATACTACTTACTACTTCGCTATATATACTTATATGGAATAGATTCAGAAAAGCCGTTTCATTTGTGCCCCACTTTGGTTGAGGAGTATGACATGCGTCTCATTGCCAACCTCAGTGGCTGGATGATGTTTCACGTCTGCCCGGTTTCTTCAGATTCTGCATAATTTAATCAATTTGGGCCTGCTGATAACCGTAATATGTGAGAGCTAATATGACAACAGTGCGTCATCAACATCGTAGTCCTATTCATTCTATGCACCGCCTACGTGGATTTAGTTTACAATTCAGTCCAGTCAGTACAACCATTAACCTTGCACGAGCGTGCTCTGGAATCAGAGAACAATGAGATTGGGATCCGTATCAATCATCGATGGTGCACAGTGAACAAATTAAGATTTTCGTTCATTTCGGCCCACATTTGTCAACTTCAATCACGCCTTGTTCTTGCAAGATTTCACTGACATCTCACCAAGGTGCACGGTTCCTATCAACAACCATTAGTAAACTATGATCATTGATTTTTTATCGGTTATGAATGCGATAAGATACCTACCAGTGGAATAAATGCTGGAGACAGATTAACGATAAAGTATTCCAAGTTATCGTCGTCAAATAAGGGACTCCAGAAATAAGCATAGAAGCAGAAAAAACATTTGCATTTTGTGCACAACAGAAAATATGATAGAGTCCCCAAGAACGTAAAACTTCCAAGGGGCTTATAAAAAAAATATGCACCGAGAGGATGTGAAGTGAATGAACATTTAAAATTGCAACGGCCTCCGTTTTTCCCATTCATTTAAAAATGTCGATTCGCAAAGATCAAACATAGACAAGCTGCCCTAGAAAGTCGGCTGTTGTATACTTCAGATGATGGAGCGTTAATTCGAGTGAGATGAAATATCTTCGATAGTTTATCGGAGATTTCTAAGTGACATATGCTGACCGTATCATCTACTGCATGACAGTTGAAGGATATTCGCGGAGGGATGAAGGACCTACAAGGAGCAGCCAAATTCGAGTGCAGAACTTGCAGATTCAAAGCTCACGACGAGTAACCGTTCGAGAACTAACAGTCCGCGTTATTTAGACTAGGAATCCACTACGGATCGACATGATGAGATTAATTGGAACTGTTAATCAGGAACCTGATTCTGACTCGCGGCTGACACCCGTCTTCTCACTAATTCCAATGATCCTCACCAATTTCATGAATGCAGTTGACAACTCGATCTCTGTTTGCATACATGCACACACCCACATCATACCATCTATGGACGAAAAAAATGAGTGCCATTATTCAGCAATTTTAACTGCCACGTATCAGTTGGCTTCCAATTCTCTTCGGCTACGTTCTATAAACCAGGCGCAGTACTGGATGAGTGTTCTAGTAGAACATTCTACATTGTTTATTTTTGACATCACCACTACTAGTACTATCAATAACAATAATAATATAATGATCCCGATAATATTAATAGTAGTCATAATAATGCGCTATAATATTCGCATTACGGTGTTCAGTTTTTGTTTCACGTCCGCGGTACGCCATCCGAGAAAATATTGTCTTTGGACAAATCAAATGGCCTATGTTGCATGAAATGTATTAGATACGAACCGTGTAACCGAGATTTATTTATGCGGATGAATCACTTTATTGCATACCGTTTTGCGCTTATTTCGAAATCATGTCAAACCCATCTTGGATTAGGTAAAACCACACGTGCCATTCCTATCATATGGAACGCGCGTCTACGCCCATACTACAGTTTGATGCATCAAAGACTAGCGTATACTGTGATACCTAAGCGTAAATGAGTGTTTTTAAGGATTATCACTTTTTAGCCCAAAAAGAAAAAGATTCTAACAAGCTACTCGAGTGGACGTTCCAAACACGTTTGATGCAAACCGGGATAATGTGATGGAAGAATAGATGAAAACCAGTCAGTATCGAAACAAGTCGCTAAAAAACGTGAGGTGGAGTCTGGGGGGGGGGGGAAATGTTAGTTTGAGAGAAAAATTTCGGTTGAATCCAATAGGTATCTAAACCAACCTTAGTGGCCATTCGTGCTCGGACCAGACGACACAACCCAATCAGTGGAACACGACTAAGCAGCGCGTACCAAAACCGTGGATTAAGTCCAGCATATCGATTCAGTTCTCGTTGCACTTCGGGGCTTTCTGCTGCCAACGCGGCCTGCACAATGGCAAACAGATCAACCGACGTAAGTGGCAGATGTGGAGGGATGTGAATACGCGATTCGATCAACTGACTGAGGAGAACACTCATTCGAGTTGGGGATTCCGGATGCACGGACAGGTCGTACGCGCTGGAACAAAGACATCTGTGATGTAACATTTCCGGGTCGAATGCAACAGCTGTTGGTAAGTGCTTTGGTTGTTCCGGGATACTGTATACGTATGGGACAAAATGGAGAGGTGATAAGAACCAAATCAAAACATTATGGTACAAAAGAGCACGGGATTTACAGTGATCATAGGAGAGGATAAACATGACCACGATCAAGATCACATTTGCAATGAAATAAAAAAGAGAGGTTGCATTGTGAATGGGCCTGGTAACCAGTTGCCTCCCACATTGGTTGACTAGGTTTTTGCTGCCACAACGCGCTGACGGCCGCTCAACAGTGAAATGATTTGGAAGATAGAACCCAAGACGGTACAAGTAAGAAAGTAGCAACTAAAAAGCAGACAAGAGAGAGAAATCGGCCATCTGCACACTACGGTTCTGTGTCCCGATTGATCGCAACGCACGCACGCACACAAAGTCGTCGGGGAACAACACCACTAACACACTCCAGTGTTACAGTAGGAAAACAGATGGGCAACATTTCCGCGCGCCTCGAGTAACACCAGATACGTAGATCCCAAAGTTGAAGAATGAACCTGCGGTACAGACATGCAGTGGCAACGGAGACACGGGTAAGGACGAGAACCTTCAAGATGCGAGTAGTACAAATTAACTGGACAGACTAGAAGCAGAATTTGGGCGATTATCCTATCCGGTAGTGGGAAACAGAAGACGAATAGGGATCAACGGTTCCTGTACAGGTGATCGGCCAGGAATAAGCCACGGGTCCAGCATACCAAGTTAATGATCCAATTTTTTTTCGAATGACCTTCAATGATCACCAAAACAAATCCATGAGGTAAGAAATTATTTAAATACCGAGAAAATAAGAAATTATCACTTAGTAGTTGAATTTCCCGCGGCTGCCAAATATATGCATATGGCAGAAGTTCTTGTTCACAAAAGGAAAATAAAAATCCCCATAATAAAACACCATATAGGCGAATTCAGTCAGGGAATTGACCTCGAAGTGTCTCATATGCAATTTGAAACTGTTTAGTATCTGAACCTCACCTAGGCTTGAACATCGTCTCAACCTACCTGTGCTCAATTCTTGCAGATCGAGCAACGCCAAAAAAGGGAACATGCACAAGAATTCACTTCAAATTGATGGGCTCCGACTTCAGTTACTAGAAGGTAGTTTCGTATCCCTCTACGGGAAATAGGCAACAAAACAGTGACCAAGGGAATAAAAACTTGAAGAGAAAAAAACAATGAAGTAAATAATATCCCAGACCAGGCAAATTCGCGCGACCAATATCCGCGAACAAGAGGCTGGATTTCGTCTAGTTCGAGGTTGCATCGACCAGATATTCACCCTTCGGCAGATACTCGAAACGCGCCACTCACACCGCCGCCCTACGATCGTAGTCTTCCTCGACTTGAAAGGTGCTTTCGACTCCGTGGATTGACCAGCACTACTCAGTGCTCTCCACCGGAAGGGTATGCCAGTGGAGTTCACGAACCCGTTGCGAGCATTATACTTGCATACATGTGGTCGTGTGAGGGTATACGGTGAACTGTCACGTTCATTCGAAATGACTAGTGGCGTTCGACAAGGGTGTCCCATCCCCATTCGTGTTCAGCTTCGTCATGGACGAGGTGATGGCAGATGCTTTAGGAGGTCCTCGGGATGTAGGAGTCGAATTGGGAAGTGGAGGGAAGCTATGCGAGCTAGATTACGCAGACGACGTCGTGTGCCTGTTCGAATCTGCGGACCATGCACAACGTGTACTAGATAGACTGTCGAGATCGGTTGCTCGGTTCGGCATGTGCTTTGCACCCTCAAAGTGCAAAGTACTGTTGCAAGACTGGACAACAGCAGCGCCGAACTTGATACTGGATGGAGAGGAAATAACGATTGTGGACCGTTTCCCCTACCTTGGTAGTTGCGTGTCGAACGATGGTAGCTTGGGATTGGACGTAAGTATGCGCATATCCGAAGCTCGGGCAGCTTACGCTGGACTGAAGCACTTGTGGCATCGGCCTGATATTTCACTGAAGTTGAAAGGTCGTGTGTACTGTGCTGCAGTGCGTTCAGTTCTGTTGTACGGTTGCGAGACGTGGAGTATGCGTGTGGGTGATGTTCGTCGGTTGGAGGTTTTCGACAACCGATGTTTACGTAGTATGGCTAGGATTGGATGGAGTGACCGGGTGAGTAATATTGAGGTTAGGAATCTGGTATTGGGTGCCACTTCTGAGAATAGCTTGTTTCAGCGTATGAAACTTAGTAGACTACGCTGATTGGGGTTGGGTGACGTGTTGCGTATGACGAACACTCGTCTACCATACCGTGCCCTATTTTGTGTTCCTCCTAAGGAATGGAAGAAGCCATGTGGAGGCCAACAGATGACGTGGCAACGTGGGATGAGAAAATGTACAGCGAAGTTAGGTAAAGTAGGTGNGGTCTGAAAGACTCGTTGGCTTGCCGGCTGGAGACACTTAAGGATATGGTGGTGAACCGTGAACAGTGACGATCGTGTTGTCATTTTCTATCGAATCAGAATGATTGAAAACACGTGCGATTGTACAGTAAGACTGTGTTTCGTGTGTTGGCTGCAGCATCGTCTTATCTGTTCCCGCCTGTGTAGATCCACTCCCTGTTCCCCTTGGATATTCACTCATTTTATAGAAACGTGTAACTCTGGGAAAAGGCAGTAGTCAGTGAGGCTTGCCTTGCTGTTTAACGCTGAACGGTGATGATGATGATGATGAATCCCTTTGGCCGCCGCCAGTTCGGCTGTTTCAATTTGTCTACCTTTCATGGCCACGACGACCCTCATTGAACTTGCGATAAAACAGAGATTGTAACCGATCGATGAGTCTCCAGACATCCACTCCATTCCCGTTGAACTGTCTCTGATCAGCCGGCATATTTCTTGCCTTTTTGGCTGTTCTGTTGTAAAGTTTGCAGATCGGTATTATTACTTTTGAATTTGATCCTCCTTCATAAGAACTATTTTTGTTATGCGTGCACTACACGCTCCTTTCTGAGCCATTCGTCGGAGCTATTGTTTTGCCAAGTGCAAACCCGGTAATCAGACATCGTATTTTTCTGGCCGATACGCTGTGTTTCGTGTGTTGGCTGCAGCATCATCTTATCTGTTCCCGCCTGTGTAGATCCACTCCCTGTTCCCCTTGGATATTCACTCATTTTATAGAAACGTGTAACTCTGGGAAAAGGCAGTAGTCAGTGAGGCTTACCTTGCTGTTTGACGCTAAACGAAGAAGACAGGGAGAATGCTTCATGAACACAAAAACCGAAAAGTAAATGCGTCCTCCTTGGACTATTCAACTAGTTAGGGGTTCCCTATATTTTTGCTACTGCACAAACTAACTACCTAGACTTGTCTTAGGGCATGACGGCAAAGATTCCGTGTGAGCATGAGTCAAACCTGCCGCGACCTCCTTAAATTGTTTAGATCAGTTGCTTTCTGGAAGACCCATTGTCTATACTCCGCATTACTAGCCTTGCTATCCCAAAGGTATTCGTGCGTTTAGATGGCAGTGGTTTTTAAGTTGGTTCCGACTGTTTTGTTCTGTCGTATGCTGCCCCCGGGAGAATCACAAACAGACTAAAGAATCCCAATAGGACAGTCCAAGATAATCCCGACTTCAGGCTGAATCAGCCCGTGGTACTTCAGATGACGAATAGCTGATGATGTGGAGGAGCCTAAGGAATAGTACAGGAAGAAATAAAATCGGCCTGATCGAAAGCTCACATTGCACTCAAGCGAATCGCGGTGTGACAATCGAGGAGAAGAGAGAAGAATAGACACGAAAGAAATCGGTAAGTGTATCGCCAACCTGATTCGTTGGCAAAAAAACGGATCAGAAAAACTAATGGCCATTTGACTAGACAACTAACAGAATTTTGAGCTTTCCCCGCAGTCTGATTTGCCAAACCGGTTTCTCCGGGATTTGTTAACCAACAAATATGTGTATGTGTATGTATGCAATAAATGTACAGGCTGAGGTAGCACTGTCCACTAATCAGGCTATCTGAAATCTAATTCGTGTGGTCACGTGGCTAGGTGGGCAAATACACAACTCGTTTTTGTCACCCCAGTTTGTGGATGAGCATGCAGACTTATAGGTCGCCAACATTATGAGGCAGCCATATTTTGTCGATGATTTTGGCGAGGGGAACACGAGGTTCATGAAAGAGGTAACAAGCCACAAAAAGGATCTCGCGATTGCGATGTGAATGAAAATAACGACCGGCAGAAAGCATACTTCATATAGAGCAGGCGAACACTGCACGGACATTGAGGCAACGACCGAAGCATAGCGCCTCTGTGAATGACTATTTTACGCGAGATAATTGACCGAAAAAGAACCGGAGGCTTATCGTGAAACTGTTTTTTCTTCACAAACGCGCAAAACGTTCACTGGTTACAGTCGAAGAAACGGACGTTAGCACTCAGCATGCCGCCATGACATACATTTTACTCTGACGTTCATAGAGGTAGCAAAAACGATTGTCCATAATGATGTGCTCACGAACGTGGACAACTGAGCGTATCGGCCAGAAAAATACGATGTCTGATTACCGGGTTTGCACTTGGCAAAACAATGGCTCCGACGAATGGCTCAGCAAGGAGCGTGTAGTGCACGCATAACAAAAATAGTTCTTATGAAGGAGGATCAAATTCAAAAGTAATAATACCGATCTGCAAACTTTACAACAGAACAGCCAAAAAGGTAAGAAATATGCCGGCTGATCAGAGACAGTTCAACGGGAATGGAGTGGATGTCTGGAGACTCATCGATCGGTTACAATCTCAGTTTTATCGCAAGTTCAATGAGGGTCGTCGTGGCCATGAAAGGTAGACAAATTGAAACAGCCGAACTGGCGGCGGCCAAAGGGATTCATCATCATCATCATCACCGTTCAGCGTTAAACAGCAAGGCAAGCCTCACTGACTACTGCCTTTTCCCAGAGTTACACGTTTCTATAAAATGAGTGAATATCCAAGGGGAACAGGGCTGTCTCTTATAC
>LUCM01010923.1:0-41025 GCA_008360955.1 Fasciolopsis buskii | reverse complement strand
GGGTTGGAGACAGAAGAGATAGACTGAATAAAAGAGAGGTAACTCTGAGCAGTAGCATACTTATCACTACCCACCTACCTCCCGCTCGATGCAGTGGGCAGCGCGGTCCTGATTATCCTGCGCGTCGACCGATGCAGTATGGAATTGTTTGTAGGCGTGTAACTCATGGGGAATAATGGACGGGTATCGCTAGGGAGTCCAGCCGCTAAGCAGAAGAACGATTGAGGTTCGCAACCAAGGCTTTTGGTTCTGACAAGAACCTGACCACAAGGCAGCCGAGAATAGCTGACCGGGCGCCCATCTACTTGGATCAATTAGTCTTCCACTCGTTTTTCCGACTGAGCTGCTAACTCATATCAACCCCCAACTTGGAGAACCAGGAGACTACTTCGTCACGACTCTACCCATTGACCTTCCAGGCATGATTGGATGTTCGGTTTGAGATAAGCCATCCTGTATAGCTCGTTGGATCATGGAGGCACGCAAGCCGTCACACCACGTCAAGGTGTAGTCTCGTGCTGTCATTTTCTATCGAATCAGAATGATTGAAAACACGTGCGTTCATACAGTCAGACTGTGTTTCGTGTGTTGGCTGCAGCAGCATCTTATCTGTTCCCGCCTGTGTAGATCCACTCCCTGTTCCTCTTGGATATTCACTCATTTTACAGAAACGTGTAACTCTGGGGAAAAGCAGTGGTCAGTGAGGCTTGCCTTGCTGTTTAACGCTGAACGGTGATGATGACGATAATAATGATGATGATGATGATACCACACCCATGATTCACGCGTCATAAAAACTGGACATTTCATCAATGCCGCTCATCACGACGAACATTGTTGATGCGGAATCTCGTCAAAACAAAATCGGCCGAGTACGAACTAGTAAAACAAAGATGAAGTCGCGCCTCGTGGAATTTCTGTCTTATAGGCTTCATCCCAGCATGATGCAGAAACGCACTAGAATTTGTGACCATCGATGGAATGCAAAGGATATGTAATGATGTTTTGAAGCCAAGAGGATGAATTACACTTGTGCATGGGAGAATAAAACTTTGATAACAAATCAATCATAAAGCAATGCGACCTATTGTGATTGGCGATTGTGATCAGTTTGAACAGGTTGGAGCGATATGTTTGCGATTTAAGGGCGTAGTAAAACAGTAAAACACCATTATTCAAGGATGTTGAAAGATGAGCACTATATATATATACATATATATATATATATAATGTATATAGAGCAAAAGCGATCATCCACACCGGGATCTACGCTTACTCGCTCGCTGTGTCCGGCAGGGAGGAGGAGGAGGAGGAGGATGTGGTGGTGATGGACCAGTCTTCGATCGGGAGACCATACCATAGTTCGAAAATGCGTTCTTGTGCCTCCTGAAGCTCGGAAGCTGGAAGATCTTGGACGACCGCAGCGATCACACCGGAGTCCAAGGCTGGGGCGGAATCCGAGGGGATCAATGATGGCAGTGGTGGTGGCGGTGGCGGTGGTGGTGGTGGTGGTGGTGGCGGCGACGGTTGAGCCGACTCATTTATAGCCTCGGACTCCCAGTCCATAGCAACCTCATGAGGTGGCGAAGATTCGAGGGGTGAATCGTGTGAGAACGTGGGGAACGAGCCACCACGAGCACTCAAATCTAATGAAAATAAGATAATGAAAGGAAATGCAACAAGACAATTATCTTTGGATAGATTTCAAGACTAGTATTAGTTGAGGTACCAATATTACCTCATCTGGTGATCGAATGTTAACGTTCAAAGCGCCTCATGAGAACCATTCCGAAAAAACCGCGGCAAATCGAGTCCTATTGGGTTCTAGTTAAACTACCCAACAATTTTTATGCCCTATTATGATGCTGAACAGTCAGTTTGAAAGGAGAAAACGTATGACAGAATTTAAAGTACTACAACGCAGTACGCTTTGAAATAAATCGGAAAATCGTCACGTCGTTTGAAATCCAATTTTTAAAACTATTGTCGGTAACAACGTAACAACGTTTTGGTCACCACATGCAATCTTTCTCAAACCCGAGTTCATTCACCTGCTAAACGGATTTTGACAAGGAACACGCGCCGTGACGGAAACGTCGATAACGTCCAACTATTTCGACTGCAGCGTTATTACACAATAAACTTTCACACGCTAAAAGAAGACGTAGGAATTATAGAAGAACGATGTGTGATTGGACAAAAATAATGAAAGAGATAAGCAGACTGACGAGAAATTAAAATCACTGTAGGGTAGTGTCGAAGGAACGTGATTTCTAATATCACTTTTAACCAATTGGCAATAAACCAGAGGATAAAGGGCGTAGGATACAACACTGCCCCTTCCAGCATGTGGTACTATATATATATATATATATATATATATATATATATATTTATATATATATACATATATTATGCCGGCACGAAAACAACTATGATGCCAACGCACCAACATCTAAATCGAACTGCACAAAGGAGACAACGAAAAGGGGAAAAACAATGAGCTTTAAAAATACATTTCTGCGTTTTCATTTTACATATTTTGCGGTTTTTTTGCTGTTTTTCCGTCACAGCACATTCGAATGGGCACATGATGTCGTCTACGGAACCGAATTCACACAACAGGGTTGGCGATTTGCATCGATAGCCACTAAACAGCAACAAAAATCGAATAAAAACAAGGGCCCGGTCCGATTCGACGAACACGAACCAGTACGATATACAATTCTGAAGAGAACTGCGTGAAAAGAAGCTCGCTGCGATACGATCGACCTTGTTTTTCATGGTACAAATTTTGTGAATTATTGCTGTTTTCTTTTTACTTTTAAAGGAGATGAGTTCTACAAACAAACCACACCATTCATGACACTCACTTCCGTTCTCACCCAGATCTCTCACCGTCTCCAACCAACTACAATCTTCGTCTCCCGAAGTCCAACCACCAAGGCGCGAAGCAACAACCGAAGACAAAACCGAAAGTAACAACCTGTCACCTCAACGACAAGTCATTGCCTGAAACTCCATATCGCTTCTTCTAGCCTCGCTCGCCACGTGCAGAGAAAACGTAGCCCATGGGCAAGCATGCACAATACGTGTCTAGACTGCCGAAGACGGTATAGAGTGATTACCTCAGTTCAACGACCATTCTCTGCACACAACACTCGACGACGCACCTCATCCTCGCTCAACCGATGTTTCCACCCCACCACACAACAGTAATGCTTCGGAGACACCGCTGGCCGAACACAAAAATTCACCCGGATCCTCAACGCCGATAAGTCAAGTCTCGCAAATGCAAAGTAAAACATTACAAAATGTGACATTGTTCAGTCTTCCATTCAGGGAAACCCGGATGTCAGGGAGGCCCCACAAGTCTCCCAGGTTCGCAAAAACTGCTCTCGCTCTCGCAATTCCTGATATCACCCCCAACCCAACACCTCCGTCAGGTGTAATCATGCTCTCGAGGTACTTGAAGCTATTGACTATCTCTAACCGAGCACAACAATGGCACAGGCTCATGCCAGTCTTCCCGAAGTACCTTGCATTTTGAAGGTGTAAAACACATACCGTACCTAAACATCTCAAATGTCAAATGGCCCATCGCGCATTGAATTGCCTGTGTATTGTCACTCAGTAAGGTGATATCATCGGCGCACTCTAAGTCAAAATCTCTGGGACGAGAACTGGGGAAATCCATCGGAGCCCGACACTTTATGACTTCTTTAGGCTCGGATTACCCGGAGGATATTCTCCTCATTGGTGAATCTGTTGTAACAAGCCATTGCACGCTTGCTGGAAAAGCCACAGAAGGGGCCGACGTTGAGGGCCAGCTAAACGGTGCCTGAAAGGTCTCCGTCCGGTGAACAAGATGGCACTGCAGATTGTGAATAGGCGAACTGTCAGCCACACGAACCTTTTCGCATACACCAACTAATTTCCTATCGTGACAAGATTAATGTAGTGTATAAACGGGCAGAACACCAGAAGTATCTAAAGAGGGTTATTGTTGCTTGGATTTGCTACGTGCGCATGATCAACGATAGATCACCTCGAAAAACATCATTTCTAACTGAATCCGGAACTAGTTTGTAAATAGCTAAGTGGGAAAAAGGTATGCACGATAACCTCTATGGCTTACGGATTTCGAGGAAAGATTTGCAGTCAATTCTGAGCCATGGAATAAAACAGAACAAACCGGGCGACAACGAACAGTCGACTATTCCCGAAGTAACAAATGGATCTGGAACGACTGACAGCTGATTCATTTGACCACTACATTGGACGACTACCGTAGGGAGATCACACGGTAAGATACATCGTGAAATCCTCCCAGTGATCTGTCGAATCTCATGAATGTCGAAAAACAGTCTCGTTTCCATTAAATCACCGTCCTCGAAAGGGAACAGCATGAGGCAATAAATCCGAAATTCATACAAACATTTGTTTCTTTTTGCCCCTTACTTATATTCTTTCTCCATTTACTCTGACAAGAGATAAGACGATGACTCTGTCACGGATATAACAGTGAGATTTCATGCGGTAGGTGGACCGATTGCATAACGAGAACAGTGTTACCAGTCACGTGGGTACCTTGTAATAAAGGAACTACTTTGATGTTCTCATCTGACTGGAGTCGTGTTTTAATTGCATTTTTGTTGAACACCAGCTGTTTTTCACCGACTATCTATATATTATTATTCCATCAAATTTATCCCTGAAAAGCTCAGATTAAGTAACAACAGCACAATCTGGTCGTCCGATTGGTCAGCAACAAAGCACTGCAAAACAACTAGATCAAATTTGGCGATCATGTGACTACAACTCAAATTATTTATGATACTTGCTTGGGTTACTCTGACTCCAGGTTACTCATGTACGAGTTATGAAATTTCGCACTTGGGAGGACACTATAACACCCACTGTATCCATCTTTCACTCAACATGCCTTAAAACACACATATACACATACACATACACACACGAATCCATCGACACAAGAGTGAACAGCCAATTGACATGTGTAAGGCGCAAGACTTGGTTTCTTTGCTCTGATTATTTATTTAAGCGTCATTATTGTTTCACTAGAAGGATGAATATTTTCCTACACTGGCGACTTTCCAGTTTTGTAATGTTTACGCTGCTCCGAAAACCCAGGAGTAAGACTTTAGACAATTTGCCGATGAACTATCCAATCATCTCACTACCTACACTAACCATTCTCTGTGGGTTATCGCTGATCACTTTCATAAAGTTGATATTTCTTTCTTACCCTCCCTGTGTTTGCTCGATCTTGTACAGTTTCCCACACGTGATGACGCTTTTCCTGACCTAGCCTCAGTTTTATTTCCCAACTTGCTCCTTATCCATAAATGTGCACTCAATGGAATGTCTGACCAGTGTACTTGGCTTCTTCATCCCAAAGTTTATTGCAAAATTACTTCCTTTACTCGAGCTGTACTGCCTATCCGCATTGTGACTAGATGTGTTTGCACTAGAGTGAACTTGAACCTGAACGACCTGCTTGCTAAGGGGGGACCATCGACTTTTCAGTTTTTCGTATTCGTGGTGGATCAACACACTGTGAGCGTCCAGTTGACTAACATTAACTTCTGCTATGATGCCTGTTGCCTCAGTAAGACCTGACCAATTCTCGGTCTCCCTACTTAAAATGGCCCCGTCAAACTAAAGACAGTTTGCTGCACATCGTCAAAAGTCTCCTTACCGTTATCAAAATTTAGATCAGGCGGTAGAACGCACCGTCACAGTGGAGTGTTTATATTGTGAATGCATTTTCTTTAGCAAGAGAGGCTGTCGCGAGATTTGAAAAGGGAAACAACGGTGCAGCTCAAAACCGAAATATAGATATGTCAAAAAACTCAACCATCAGTTTTGTAAAGGTTCTGGTCACCTTACACTTTCCCGTTCATAAATTGCTCTTAACGAGCCCACTCTAGTTTCGGAAGACTCAGTCCTGAGGACTTTACTCAAGGTTGAAAGCAGTGCGTTTTATGGATCCAATCTGCGTTCCCCTTGTTATTCAAAACGTGTGCACCTAATCTTTCGGCTCTATCATCCAATCTTTCTGATATTTGCCTTGCGACCACAACTATGTCACGCTGTTGGAAATCGGTTAGAAAAAAGCCAATTCCCAAAAGAGGAATTGATAAGTGTCGACCCATTACCCGCCCCTAGCTCATTTGAAGACGTTTGATAACTTGCTTCTCAGTCATATTTTAACTGACGTTCTGATCCATAATCGCATGCGGTTTGCGCACGAAAGATGCAGTGTCCATGTTTGATGCTGCAAACTACCCTGTTCATTCAACTGTCTCTTGTTTTAATGACGCACCTCGTAAAACAAGGCTTATTTTTCTTACCTATGCTGCATCCCTCCTCAGACTGCCATGGCGGCAACCCAACTGTTTTGAAAGTGTTTTGTGACTAGTTTCCTAACCGTATTCAATTTACCTCTTTTTAAGCTATTCTATTTCCACATCTCTCGTTACATTAATTTCCGGGTTCCGAGTTTGTGGATGACGTTGCTTTTAATCACCTATACAATGCTGAAATGGAGTCTTCGTCGTCTTCAAGATAATCTTAGGTGACCTAAGCAAAAAATGTTCTTTTCACTCCTTATCAATTAGTCATTTCAAACTTTAACTTTCAAAGTGGTTCCCACTAGTCGCCTACCCTCAGTGACTGTGTTCCGCGTCTTGGCTACAGCAGCATTCTAATCTCTTTCCACTTGTGTAATTCCACTCCCTGTTTCCTTTGGATAATCACTCCTTGTATGGAAACATGTAACTCTAGGCAGCGATCAATGAGGCTTGCCTTGCTGTTTAACGCTGAACGATGTTGATGTCATCAGTGACCGCTTCAGCGCTAGCAATTATTAACGAATACATCCGAAAACATTATTCTGTCTTTACCTTGGAACAGATTGAACCTAGAACCTTTCTTGGGTCAGACATGTTGAATCTGTGTTCCGGAAGGTGCGCTGGCTCTCATTTTTGTCGTTTAGAATGAGAAGGCTCACAATTTGTTACACATTTGCTTTTCAGTGTATTACTTCGTGCCTTTTCAAATTCAGGCTATATTGAAACTTGAAAGAACATATTTTTCTCCTATCGTCTAAACTTGAAAGTATTTACGTGTTGGAATGGAACGGCGGATTTCATTTCCGACGATCGATCAACGGTTTCCGCTATTAACGGAAGCCAGCTAAATTATGAGAATAGAGTTTGTATATAACTGTTACGCCGGCCAGCTGAGTAGCTATCGGTCAGTTATATGTCAATTTACTGAACCAGAACGTTTATTGACGGGAACAAAAGGTGCGAATTAATAATGGGAACAAAGCTTACGTGATTTTGTCCTGACGTGTCCAGGAAAAGCGGAATCCACACTGGAACTCGATTGTAACGGTCCGCGTAAATCGATTCTCTTTGCCGGGCACTAAAGGTAAGCGCGTTAGGGGGGAGAGTGTTGCAAATAAGATAGGTCAGTTGTTCCGTTCATGTTTGTTTAAACGAGAGTCTATGGACACAGGCCATCGACTAAAGTTTCACCTAGCATTACGTCAAAGACTGATCACCTTGAAACATCCTTTAACCAATACCTGTCACGGAGTGCGGTTTACGATTAAGCAGACAATGAAGTGTATACGCGACACATGAGCCGAAAATTTTAAACCATTTAAATTCAATAATTTTTCAAAAAAAACTGAAACAGAATTTAGTATCCTACCTGTCCAACCTTAGATTTGCCAACATAACTACAAGAAGATACCAGCATTCAAATAAGGACAGTATTCCTACAGCTTTGGTTTGCAACCGAGCTCAACACTAGGATCGATGATACCGTTGTTGCGTACACTCGACTTTCGACTGATAACTGGATTTCACGCAGACGCTACAGGTATCCTAAACGGATAAAAGCCAATATCGTCCTCTGTGTAGGTAGCAATAACTCATGCGATAACAACCATTTGATGAGATGTAATTGCACAAACAACAAAACTTATTTACTTTAGCCAACTCCCCTTTTTCTGATGAGAGCAACGATCGGGTTCATGTTAGTTCAGTCCTGTAACAACACTTCACATATCGAAGATGCGAAACGCATCCCAAACGGAACTACATGCCTGCTCAGATAATCCAGAAAAATTTGCAACTTTCCTGACTCTTCATTTAGAACGACAACATGGTCCGCAAACATCAACATCCGTAGTCACTCAAAAGGACAGGGCTATTTCGCAGAAAATGTGCCCATTTTTACGCGTTCAATTTCACGTTCAGTCTGGAATTTTGAGTTTCGAGCCTGCTGATATTCCTGACCCAAAAGTGATGGACTCACGTGACTTGACCGAAGCGCGCAAACGCAAATCCTTGGTAGTATATATTATCAGTCTTAATTTGACGTGAAGCGCAAACACAGGTTCCGTGTGAAGATGTTGTTGTCTCACTGCGATTTACATAACAAATTTCATCGCAAAACTGAGAAGAGTGAAAGAGGGTAAACTGGACAAAGCCTATGTTTTTTTGGTTAACTCGGGCGAAAGACTAGTGCTCTCACATACGGCCAATGGAAGTGATAAATTCCTCTAATATCCACCTTAGAGAAGCAGCGTAGTGGACCTGAGTGGGAAGACTTGATCGGATTAGGGCAAATAGATTTTGTTCCAAATGAAGAGCCGTTTGTCTTCACAGGGTTCTGATCGCTGAGCTTGGGGTTCAGGGTTGCAAACGTCGAGGTGACGAACAGATTTGAGTGTTTCACGCCCAAAGGTAGTCTCAATGGATGTAACAATTTGTGTTGATCGTAACTCGGGTTGGTGGTTTTCATGGGGTTCTGATGACTGAGCACTGACGATGTCACCTGAACGGGTGATGAAACGTTTGCGACGTAAACGCCAAATTGAGCGATCAGAACCCATGAAAACCAGTAACCTGAGCTACAATCAACAAAAGCTTACAAGTTCATTGGGAAGAAGTATTTGTGTTCTAGAATTTGCAATGAGATAAGGATGAGCTCAATGCAACCCAACTCGCTTGATTCTTATGCAAGCAACGGTCGCCGGTACTCGATAATCGAGAACATAATAGGCTTCTTTCTCTTCGGGTTAATGCAGATATATATGTAATTATATATATATATATATATATATATACATCGAGAGAAGGAAAGAAAGAGAAGGATAAGAGAAGACTAGCAGAAGAACAGCTGACTCAGGGCCTCAAGGGCGTGAAACAACAGAACTCCAAGTTCGAGACTACGTTTGAACAGCCATAGCCAACAGGCCCGAATATCCCAGGTCTACATGGTTTAGCTAAGATATACAAATCAAGTACACCTATTAGGTCGATTCTGGGAATAAGCGCCTACCCATATCACACCAAGGTTCAGTGGCCGGGCCCATCCATCCGTAAACGTATTTTGCAGTACAGTCTAATGGACCTATCAATTTATCGGTTTGATACGCAGACGGAACACCACAGGATTTGTGATGGCTTCGCTGGATGAGATGCCTTTGTTTAAGAGTGTTCCACTGTTAGAGATTAATACAAATTTATGTGATTACACAGGAGCAAAGATTATTGTCATTAAAATGTCCACACCTGGTTTGAAAGAATTATTTCATCAATGTACATGGAACGTCTAGCCTTAATTCAATGAGAAAGGCTACAAACAGATTGAAGCGATTCCAACGTGGTCACGTCTAAGCCCACTGCTTGTTCGCATGTTCACTGTGAAAATTTAAGAGGACTGTTTTTTCCAGAATCATAAAGGACCTATCGCTGTATTGCGCATACGTAGGCGATAATATGTGCTGACAAAGGTGGTATATACATTGACCGGTACACTAACAGTTCTCATCACGACAAACCCACCGCAGTTAATTTTTCCGTTCAGGATGGAAAAAGAAAATCAATCGCGTATCTATTTCTGGAGGTCAGTTTAACAAGAGACACGGATGCAACACTTAGTCGCCGATTGCATTAAAAACCAAAAATACGTGTTGCTGGATTCGTTCTAACAAAGCGTAGGCCAAATCTTTTTCCCGCTATCTTCGTGCACGGATCAGGAATATACGCTCGAGCGACCAAGTCGTCCAGAGATCACCTCTTTAAGTGTATAGTCGTAGCCCTAGGGATTCAGTGGCATATAACTGCAGTGTGTACACATTCACACGCCCGTTCACAAATAAATACAAACACAGACGAACAAACGAACCACACTGTGATCATACCTCTTTTTCCTTGTACTACCTGATGATCAGTGGTCTATTGAGAGCAGTATTGATTATCAGATTACTCTGTTCTTACGAGTTCACGTTTGTCTGTCTTGTCTGATTTGGAGTAGTGCCCATCAGTCATCTGCTGATTAAATTGTACCTTCATCTGATCTTCAGTTGGTTGGCTCTTTCCCGTGGGTCGATACCAGCCGCGGACGTTGGAAATGCGTGCACTGGCTAGAACCTTGGGATTGGTTGTACTCATCCAGCTAACCGACACACTGGTAATTATTCTGTTCGTACGATATGATCTGACTGTATTCTATTGGGCTGCTACGTGATAACTACTTGTTTTCCGGTATTACCAAGCGAAAAGAAACTATCTCCAATGGCAATGTAGCACATTTCACCGATACGGAACACACTGGGAACGAGGATCCTTTCAAGATACTATACGGAGTCCCGCTGAGCAGATCAAACACGGAAAAAAGCGACTAGCAAAGGCTGGACCTGTGGCAATTAGGCTTCCAATCCCACGTTCGCAAAAAGAGATTCAGAGATTCATTTCACTTACCGTAACCAAGCAAAACCGCCTACTCAAACAAATTGCCTAAACACATTTGACTACTTGATACTACTGAACTTCGTTCGATTTTATTAAGATTGATGCGATGGGCAAAACCCGAATCCCGTTTTGACCAACTCAACACCACAATATCACAAATCACCATTTTGCCTTTCCCGACCACTCTTTCTCACTGAACAACTTTGGGAACTGATTGGCGGTGGTCGAGCAAATTAGGCATCGGCCATTCCAAAAAGATCAGACGCTTGAGTCCCAGACTTAGTGATCACCCTGACGATAAGTGGCAACTCACTGATGCCTAGCTCCTTACTACATCCGACCTGTTGAGATTTTAAGTGGTCCTGAACCAGAGTTTCGGATCAATGGTTCCCGTTTCCTATCTGCTGTGCAATCGACCATAGAAAATATGGGGCACGGCCCTTCCACCATACCTAGGCGCAGGGCATATAAAAACGTTCTGCCGAATATGTCTCATCTATCTTAATATATACGTAATTTTAACCCGAAAAGAAAGTTTCGAAAACAAGTTTGTTCGCAACGGTCTTGTTCACAATCCAACCGGGGACATTTCCAATGGGTTAGTCGTTAATCAACAGCGAAATGTTTGCAAACAGTTTTGATATGATACTCCTACCAAACCGATTGAGTTGTCATATTAACAAGTCGACCTATAACAGTTCATCTATCAAGATCCAATGACGAGATCCAACTGCCTGGGCTACCAAACGCACCTCGAAACCAGACACTTAAAGGATTCTACTTGCTGGTAAAAGCCAATCCGGGTAGTCTGTGAATTTTCTCTTTCTGGTATTGACAAGTTTGATGTCCCTAATATCAGGCAACCGAAAAGTCAAAATGGCCAGAAAGTGTGCAACTGAAACGCACAAGTGGGCAAACTTTGGATCTGCGATTAGGACTACATCCACGAACGGGCTCACCAACGTCCTCTTGCAATATGCATGCGGTCGGGGGTGCTCGGAAACTTAAAATCGGGTGCACATTTCGGTACCAACGGCAGTCATAACAGCGACGAAAGGAGAACCAGTGAAATGTAACAAATATACTTACATCAAACGATGTTGAATGCAACCCATGCGTGATTTTACTGGCCGTAGCTGACGCGGTGTTTTCTGCAGGTAGATCCGTTGTTCTGTCACCGGAGGAGCTACTTGAATCTACGGGGAACGGGGGTTCAACTAAAGGTTCAAGTACCACAGACCGCGGCACATTGGCATTTAGGATTCCCAAACTGTGATGAATGCCGGTTGCGGACGCACTACGTGGTTCTTGGCCTGGAGGCCAAGCTAATGGGGCACCGTCTGTTGTCGTTGTTGTTCTTGTTGGAGCCTTTGTTCCCGGTATTTTTGCCCCCATCCCCGCTCCAGTCGGTATTCCCGTGGCTGTCAATGAAAAACAACTGCTTGTTGCAGTGCCTGTGGACGGTGACGGATTCCAACAATCATTAATCGGGCCAGCCGGGGTCTTCGGGCTCGGAATTCCACCGGCAGTTTGACTGATCAGATGTGAAACCAATCTTAGAGGCCAAGGATAGCCAGTCTGGTAAAAGAATAATTTTGCACCCAGTTTGAGTTTCGGTAGACGGTGGACATGCGAACGGAAAGAGAGAAAAATGCAGCTGCGAGGAATTGACGAGAATGTCTGTTGGTTCCAAACAAGAAAAACACGCTAACTTCAGTTGAAATGAAATGAAAAATCTGGAAAAATCTTGAATGCGAAGGCTTTTATTCGGGTAAAGAGAGGACCTATGATCCGCTTTGATGACGGGGACTTTAGTTCATCATACATCAAGGTGCGTGTGTGTGCGTGGGCTTGTTTCGATACAATGACATGGACTCGATTCCCTTTGGATTCTGACTGACGTATACAAGCACGGCTACAAATTTTTACCGTTTTGGGAACAGAATGACATTAAATCACGAAGATCGAATGAAAGTTGACAAGTCAGGGACGAAAACGACGGGAACTGTTAAGCAATGAATATGCGCGGACGACGAGAAACTGTTGAGACAAATCTAAATAACTTGGTTCCAAGAGCCAATCGGGTCAATAAAACAATTTTTTCGTTCTTATCTCAGAATTTGATACTTTTTGTTGCCTTTATGTTCGTTTTTAAAGGACAAGGATTTCACAAGCAGACCTCACAATCTTCTCGCCATTGACTTCAACTCCGGGCCACATCCCTCCAAAGTCTCCAACCGGCCACTTGTGGCCAAACCACGAAAGCGGAAAGCACGAACGGATGACAAAGCCGAAGATAATTTCGCTATAATCCTATTGCTGCGTCGATTCTTCCGGCCCTATTCAGCATAAATAATAAAGCATAAAAAGATAGATAATGGACAAGCATGCATTACCGAAGGTAGTGTAGAAAGATTATCTACATCAGAAGGCAGCTATCAGCATCCAACAAACGATAATGAACCCGATGTCACTGTGAGATTCCGGACCCGGAGACATCAGCGGTCGAACACGGGGAAATGCCGAGCATCCCTCAAGGCGAAAGAGTCAGATTTCTCGACAGTTAGGAAACCTATGTGAACTGTCGCGCTGTTCATACTGCATTCGAAATAAAGCCGAATGTCGCGCGTTCACGAAAGTTGCTCTGGCTTCTGCAATTCACAAGGAGATCTCCATTCCAAGCGCAACACCTGTTGTACTCAAGCTCTTGATATACTTAGAACTAGTGACCACCCATAACCGAGAACCGAAAACGGTAAGTGCACCCACAGGCTCCTGCAATTCGAATGTGCGAAGCCCGAAACGCACTGGGATACTTCAATCGTTTGGCGGTCCAAGGCCTGTTCAATTTTCTATACATTATCGCTCAGCAAGGGGACATTAAAGGCATGTTCTAAGTTGGAAACTTTTTCCATGCGAACAGTTCAACTCCATCGTCTACCAGACTACGAAAAAACAATTTTTTATAAACTTCCTAAGGAAGAAGTACAAATAAAAAAGGGATTTAGAACAGCCATGTCGTACCCCACAGGGGACTACGAAAAGCTGCGAAGGCTGTCCATAAGTGTTAATCCAATTTGGGATTTGACGGTTTAAATTTTTAGGAAGACCGACGCGCTTTTCTCAGTCATACCGACAATACGATCGAAATAGCTACACATGGGTTTCAAAGTCTTCTCAAGAGCCTCAAGCACCTGCGCAGCTGTCCGATAAAACATTTAGCCTCCCAGATCTGCATTAGGTTTTCATACATTTTGGTAGGGTAACGAGCCTAGGAAGAGCAGGCTGTCCTCTCTCTCTCTCTCTGAATGATCGTAATAGTTGGGATTCGAATGTCCGCTTTACACGACGACAGTCACTCGATCTGCTCCATAAATAAACTTATGTACAAAACTAATCCACTTATTACTGGAAGGTTCCATAGTTAGTCCAATTCTCAGGTAAACCACCAATATGACCATATATTTCGATTGGTGCAATTTGTGCTCGAGGCACCGTTAGACAAGTCTAGTAAAACAGGCGTTGTATTTGATGCCGAAGCCGGGACTACCATAACAACAGCCATTAATGAAAAAGTAAACTAATATGGCAACATGTATACCCGGAACTTCGATTTACCCTTGGTGAAATAACAAACAGGACCTTGACTGACTATACACCGCAAACTCACATGCCACTGGATGAATTGTATTTGAGACTAACTGTGTAAATCGATTGAATGCACGCATCTATCACAATGTATACACACAAATGCGCCAATTCAACTACTATCGTACGTTTCCGTGCACCTAGCAGTCTAAAATTGACATCAGAAATAACCACACACAAAAGCTAGTAAAGTTCACGTGTGGCAGACACATTTTACCTGCCAGGTGACGGAAACGATTTCCAACCGCCAACCTCTATGCCTCGAATGAGTCTTAACACATGAGTTAGATGCGGGATTGGGACAGACATTTCCGAGAATTTGAGCACCCCCATCCTGATTTCGCATCTGACTCGCGAGCCAAGCAACGTTCAACGAAGTGATAAATTTGCCTAATGATCACTAAGGTCGGTTGCCAGTTTCGGTGTCTCAAATGCGAGGCAAAGGCATCACAGTAGATTGAGTTTTCATAGTTACTTCCAATCTTTTCCGATTCCTATCTCCTGTGTTCGAACTTCTTAACTAACGACAAGATAAAATATATGACTTTAAGGGAGCGGTGTGCAACCAAATGCGAGCTGCTGAGCGAATAAGTTGACCGTTGGTGGGAGCATTCGAATCGCCGAAATTAGGGTCGGAGTGACACGGTGTTTCGCCTCCGTATGAAAATTTCCTGCGGCCGCAACAACACCTTGACAGATCAATTGACAATTAGTTGAGACTCAAATGTGTATCATACAGCTCTCAGGTTCATTCATTGTCATCATCATAATCATCATCATCATCATCATCATTACCATCATCATCATCATCATCGTCATCATCATCATCATCATCGTTCAGCGGTAAACAGCAAGGCAAGCCTCACTGACCGCCGCCTTTTCCTCACGATAACAGTTTTCTATAAAAACAGCGAAAATCCAAAAGAACAAGGAATGGACCTACATACGTGGGAAAAGATTAGAATACAACTGCAGCCATCAAATGGAACAGTCGAACTGCACAAGCGCACTCTTCCAATCACTCTGATTCGATCGAAAATGAAAAAACGATCGCCACTGTTCGCGGTTCATTGCCACATCCTTCAATGTTTCCAGCCAAACAGTTGACGAGTCTTTCAGACCCCAACCACGAAAGCGTGAGACGCCTAATTTACCTAACTTCGCTGTACATTTTCTCATCCCACGTTGCCACGTCAACTGTTGCCCTCCCCATAGTTTCTTCCATTCCTTGAGAGGAACGCAAAATAGGACACGATATGGTAGACGAGTGTTCGCCATACGCAACACGTGACCCAACAACCGTAGTCTACAAAGTTCCATACGCCGAAATGAGGCATTTTGAGAGATGACACCTAGTATTAGATTTCTGTCCTCCACATTATTCAGATTCATTGAAATACTCAGAATGCAATATCCCATTGCTGATCAGTGTGTATTTTGCAATGAGAAACTACCAGGTTCAATTGAAAACTCATGAAGTGAATCGGGCAAACGGACAGTATAACAGTATAACAGCAGAAATAAGTGCATCCTACTTATCAAATGACCTTATCGACGATTGGTCAACGCTGTCACATCCTGGTGCAAAATGCACATGTATGTGTGTCATCTCATGCACACAGACACAGGAGCATGGACCAACCACCGATGAGGTTAGTCGGCCAAACAGGTAGCCAAAGCTAAAAAAAGAACTACAATTTTTACTCCTTAAATTAAAACGAATGACCTAGATACACGGGTTCGTTCATCAACTTGGTGTGACGGTTTGCCAACTCGCCCATAAAGTTGTGTAAAGGTAAAGTCTAGAACGATCAAACTGTGACTAGCAAACGACCGAACAAGCTACGCTATCGTGTTGTTTTCACTCCCGTTGCGCACATTACGAACCCCGTTCCATTCTTGCTCTATGTATGAGTGCGCTTGTAGGTGCTCCTGGTGACCGGTCTGTGGCATACTAGCAGGAATAGCAATCAACCCGTTCATTCTGTACCGGGTTAAGAGATCCCTGTGTGGGTGTGTGTGTATGTGTCTGCCTATCGAGGGAACGATAACGCGCCTGTGGGTTGNTGCAACCAAATGCGAGCTGCTGAGCGAATAAGTTGACCGTTGGTGGGAGCATTCGAATCGCCGAAATTAGGGTCGGAGTGACACGGTGTTTCGCCTCCGTATGAAAATTTCCTGCGGCCGCAACAACACCTTGACAGATCAATTGACAATTAGTTGAGACTCAAATGTGTATCATACAGCTCTCAGGTTCATTCATTGTCATCATCATAATCATCATCATCATCATCATCATTACCATCATCATCATCATCATCGTCATCATCATCATCATCATCGTTCAGCGGTAAACAGCAAGGCAAGCCTCACTGACCGCCGCCTTTTCCTCACGATAACAGTTTTCTATAAAAACAGCGAAAATCCAAAAGAACAAGGAATGGACCTACATACGTGGGAAAAGATTAGAATACAACTGCAGCCATCAAATGGAACAGTCGAACTGCACAAGCGCACTCTTCCAATCACTCTGATTCGATCGAAAATGAAAAAACGATCGCCACTGTTCGCGGTTCATTGCCACATCCTTCAATGTTTCCAGCCAAACAGTTGACGAGTCTTTCAGACCCCAACCACGAAAGCGTGAGACGCCTAATTTACCTAACTTCGCTGTACATTTTCTCATCCCACGTTGCCACGTCATCTGTTGGCCTCCACATGGTTTCTTCCATTCCTTGAGAGGAACGCAAAATAGGACACGATATGGTAGACGAGTGTTCGCCATACGCAACACGTGACCCAACAACCGTAGTCTACAAAGTTCCATACGCCGAAATGAGGCATTTTGAGAGATGACACCTAGTATTAGATTTCTGTCCTCCACATTATTCAGATTCATTGAAATACTCAGAATGCAATATCCCATTGCTGATCAGTGTGTATTTTGCAATGAGAAACTACCAGGTTCAATTGAAAACTCATGAAGTGAATCGGGCAAACGGACAGTATAACAGTATAACAGCAGAAATAAGTGCATCCTACTTATCAAATGACCTTATCGACGATTGGTCAACGCTGTCACATCCTGGTGCAAAATGCACATGTATGTGTGTCATCTCATGCACACAGACACAGGAGCATGGACCAACCACCGATGAGGTTAGTCGGCCAAACAGGTAGCCAAAGCTAAAAAAAGAACTACAATTTTTACTCCTTAAATTAAAACGAATGACCTAGATACACGGGTTCGTTCATCAACTTGGTGTGACGGTTTGCCAACTCGCCCATAAAGTTGTGTAAAGGTAAAGTCTAGAACGATCAAACTGTGACTAGCAAACGACCGAACAAGCTACGCTATCGTGTTGTTTTCACTCCCGTTGCGCACATTACGAACCCCGTTCCATTCTTGCTCTATGTATGAGTGCGCTTGTAGGTGCTCCTGGTGACCGGTCTGTGGCATACTAGCAGGAATAGCAATCAACCCGTTCATTCTGTACCGGGTTAAGAGATCCCTGTGTGGGTGTGTGTGTATGTGTCTGCCTATCGAGGGAACGATAACGCGCCTGTGGGTTGCAAATCAGTCGACCTAATACGAAGACATCTTGTCTGTTTTCACAATTAGTCAATTTGCGTGATCGGGATGTACATTTGCACACTCGTCAACCAACACCTGATAGTCAATGAATGCGTATGTGCGGATGCGGAGAGGGCAAGTTTATGCCCGAATAGGACAGTTGTCTCATTTAGTTTGCATACGAACGATGACGTGGCAACAGTGTCAGAGATACCCCTGTAGAAAGGGAACAGGATGTCACGTCAGTCGATTTCATACCACTAGTCTTTGTTTCTAATTTCCGTGCAGTACCTCGCCCATCAACTCGGCCAAATATGCAAACTTTACAAACAAAAGTCGAACGTGAGATTAGCCACAGAAACAACCAAAACGGAAGATCCAGAGCAAAGAATCAGTCGAAACATCAAACAGTAGTAATGAATCGGTTTCTTAGGGGAAAATAAACACGTCTACAATAATAGTTATTGGAGTATTCATAAAAGATCTACACAGCATATGATTTCTACTCGTTCGGGCTTATTGATAACTGGGCAAAAACTGATTCCAATCGAATCTCTCATGATCGAGCACGGGCGCAATTACTCTGATGATTTTCAACTACAGCCAAGTCTTCGAATTTCTGTTATGGTGGCATGAAGGAAGGTTATTTGACTGATGAACCCGGAGGATGCACGTATTGTAATGGACACTACACCTGCCCAGATCAAACCCAATGCGGCCGGCCGAACGGAAACCCAAAGGAGACAGGACCTAGTGATTCTGATAGGTGTGATATGAGTGTAGGTAAACAGAATTTTTTTGGTTGAAGAATGAGCCTACAGAGCCGATTCACAAGTTGACCGAGTAAGACGAGTTAGACTTACCGATTGCGATCCCAGAGTTTCCTGTAAGATATTTTCGGACATCGGGGAGAAGGAGCTGCGCCGTATTGAAATGCGTAGTTCCATTCAAATAACGTGGTCCACATAGTGAACCATTTATGTGTTCATTACAGATCAATTCCTTGTGGATATCACCAAAATTTAGTACACAAGCACATCTCCCGCAATCCCACGATCTGTCGTCTGTGATTTGAAAGTCATTCGATTTAGTCGTTCGAACAGTTCTCTGACGCCGATTTTCATTAAAGTTTGCCGGAAAAATTAAACCAGTTCTCTTAATCTTTGTATGCACACAGCCGAGGCTGGGTTGACACATATGGCAATCATTCATGGGAGTTCACCTGGAGAAGTAGCATTCCGCAGGGTTTGTACCACACCATTTCCCTCTCACTTCCAATTGATATCTGTTCATTACATACCTGGTGAATAGGTTTGGTGGAAGGAATACGGTTTATAGCCGCTACAAACCCTTACAATGAGGGCAGATGAGAAACGGTTATCATGATCCAGAAAATTCGAGCATCAGAGATTAACATAAGATCCCGATAAATCAGACGTGCTGCCGGGCCAGATCAATTCGCACTGCCCCAGAACCAGGCATTCGAAACTCTGATCACCAATGGAAATCGCCGTGACGTCAGGTGAGAACAGTGCCATCGATATCTGGCAGGAAGATGAACTGTCTGACTGGCAACATCCGAACGATATTGTGGTACAGTCAAGACCCACATAAGGTGCAAGCATTTCTCGAGAATGTACCTTACCATCGTGTGACAGCTTGTTTGCTTCAATGAACCAACAAGCTATACAGAATGGCTTATCTCAAGCCGAAGATCCAATCATGCCAGAAAAGTCAATAGGTGCAGGCCTGACCAGGTAGTCTCCTGGTCCTCCTAATCGAGAGTTGACCTGAGCGGGCAGCTCAGCCGGAAAAACGAGTGGAAGAATAATTGATCCAAGTAGATAGCCTTCCACACAGCCATACCCCGCGCCTGGCAGTCGGGTTCTTGTCAGAACCAAAGGCTTAGTCTGAGAACCCTAATCGTTCTTGGGCATACGGGCTAGACTCCCTAGCGGTACCTATCCATCAATCCCCATCAGTTATACACCTAAAAATAGTTCCATACTGCATCGGTCTTCGTGCAGGATAATCAGAATCGCGCTGCCCATTGCATCAAGCGAGGTGGTTAGTGATGAGTACGCTGCTGCTCAAAGTCGGCTGTTTTATTTAACCTGTCTCTTCTATCTCCAACTGAATCTCTTCTGCCTACCCACAGTGTCCCCACTGATCACACGCCCGATACCGGCAACGGATCATTGTCAAATAGGGGAGTAAGTGGCTTCCAATGTGCCATTTCACATTTTCTTAAGTCGCATCAGCCTATGAATCTCGATTCCTTCAATATGCACACTCACATGCAGCCTGACCAAAAAACATGTTTGGCTCCGTCAATGGACTGAATCAATTTCGATTGATGTTTGCTGCGTGAGTGAAGCACGAATTCAAGATTCCAGTAGAGTAATTCAACTAACTGCGCCAAACGTCGCGTCAAGATATTTCCTTCACGCTTCAGCAGACAAAGCAGTTTAAGCTTTGGATCAACGCGATATAGAAATAGCCTTAAGTGAGAACATTGAAACAGATTTTTCGGAGTGGATCCCGGTAAACAGTCGTTTATGCGCCGTAATACAGCAGGGATCAGTCGACGTTCGGAGGGATAGTTGTATTAAACACAGTTTGTTCGTCATCTCGGGATACGACCCCAACAGAAATTAGCGCCGGTATGTAAACGGACGAGTTTAATGAGGAAGTCGTCACTTGTTCGGAAGAGCAAACGCTTTGACATTACAGTGCTAGCAAGTAGTGCGTGGAAAACCCTTTTAGATGGGCGCTCCGTCTTGCTTGCTCAGCAAAGAGATAGTAGAGGAAGGTCTTTCCAATTTTGTGCGGACAATACTTTATTCTGCCTACCAACATTTTCCGAAACAGTTCACGTCGTAAAACAAAGCGGCGCCATAACTCGACAGGTAGTCTGAGTCAAGTCGATCGTATTGCAATAAGCTACCATTGGCGCGGTTCTGTCCAGAACCGCAGATCGCACTGGACCACGTACGTCGAATCGGACCATGCGTTAGATTTAATGCGATTTTTTCTCCAGCTCAACAGCCATTGACGCAGGTCACAAACCCGACTGGCTGTCGAACGTCTATATGATTCGGCTGTTAACAACAGCTAGGAACAGAAAATATCCGAGAAACTAGGCAATTCGACGAGGTCAAGGATGTGGTTTGCCCCTTCAAAATGTAAAGTGCTGTTGCAGGACTGGATGCAAGTAGTGCCGAACTTCATACCGGATAGAGAGGAACTAACGATGGTGGACCGTTTCAATTACCTTTGCAACCGCGTATCGAACAATGGTAGCACGACAGTAGAAGTGGACACGCGTATATCGAAGGCTCGAGCGGCTTACGCTGGACTGAAACACTTGTGGAGTCGGCCTGATATTTCACTGGAATCAAAAGGTCGTTTGTACTATGCCGCAGTGCGCTCCTCTTCGCAGTACTTCTGCGGGACATGTAGTTTGCATCCCAAGATGATCGTCGCTTGGAACTTTTCCATCACCGACAGCACCGAAGTATCGCTAGGATTGAATTAACTGGCCCCGTGAGTAACGCAGAGATGCGTCATCTAGTATTACGTGCCAATTCTGAGGATACCACTTGTGGCGTCGGCCTGATATTTCACTTAAGTTGAAAGATCGTGTGTACTGCACCGCAGTGCGCTCAGTTCTGTTATATGGTTGCGAGACATGGACTATTAGTGTGGTAGATTTTCGTCGATCAGAGGTTTTCGACCACTGATATCTACGTAGTACGTTCGCGATTGGATGGAGTGACCAAGAGACTAATGTGGAAGTCAGGAATCTAATACTAGATGCCGACTCTCAGAACACCTTATCTCAGCGTGTGAAACTTAGCGGAATATGCTGGTTGGGTCACTAGTTGCGTATGGCGAACACCCGTCTACCATACCATATCGTGCCTTATTTTGTGTTCCTCCTAAGGAATGGAAGAAGCCATGTGGAGGCCAACAGATGACGTGGCAACGTGGGATGAGAAAATGTACAGCGAACTTAAGTAAAGTGGGCGTCTCGTTTCTTCGTGGTTGAGATCCGAAAGACTCGCCAACTAGCTGGCTGGAGACACTGAAGGACATGGCAATGAACCGTGAACAGTGGCGATCGCGTTGTCATTTTCCGTCAAGTCAGAATGATTGTACGGTTCGACTGTGTTCCGTTTGATGGCTGCAGTGGTATTCTAATCTTTTCCCTTGTATTTTCACTCTTTTAATCGAAAAGTGCAACCCTGGAGAAAAGGCAGCGGTCAGTGAGGCCTGCCTTGCTGTTTAACGCTGAACGATGGTGATGATTAACAGCAATCTGGTTTGTGTTATATTTGGCAAATTCCAGCTTGGTCAGCTTCCAGTGACCCCAGCCTCCCTCACGCAATCGTTGTATCAAAAATAACATGCACAAATCATGTCCCAACCTCCGTAACTCATTTTGATCCAGCGCATGTTCTAAGGACTGAACTCCGACCTGCAAAGTTCTCACACCATATTCCATCAATACTACAAAGACAGCGGTTTCCAAAAGCAGGCAGCTTTCGTATATATGCCCTTACCACATAGGCTCCTGAGCTGTATTGTAGTACCAACCCTTTCCGATAGCCGCAAACTTTTCCATTTCCATACACTCCCCTATCCACCACTGTTCCCGATTATCTCTTGATCAGTTGACGTCTCATCGATCTACGCCCTTCATTATATGTTCTGCAAGCATCTAACAGTCAAACTGAGATCAAGGATATCAATCGCTCGTGAAGATTATGTGGGAACGACTCCTGCGTGACAGTTGCTGTTGAACATGGAAATTCTTTGATCTGCTTCCGGTGATCGCTCGGACCCCGGACATTTTGTTGAGAGGACAACTGCATTGAGAGTTCCCACTGTAGTTGTAATCGGTAATCATCGTCTAGAATCAGCTGTGCATCACAAGTGGTCTCAGAAATTGGTGCGACCACGGACTGGGCACAAACATAACCGAGCTTGGGTCAAATTATGGTCTGAGTCCATAGGTGCCGACCAGGATGATCGACAATGCTCGACCGGTCCACGGAACCGGTGACCAATGTCAATCTGACCAATCTAGTTGAACGCTATGAAGGCGAAGAGGGGCACCAGGTGATCTGGTGTCGCTTTCATGACGAAAATTGATGTTCTCCAGAAACATCCTGCGGTCAGAACAAACCAGGATGCAATGATACCCGTTGTCGGTCTGAATGGCTGGAACAGAAAATCGACCTCCGACGTGCCTTTTGGCCTCCGCTAAGTACCCAAGTGGAGCGCTGAAATCACCAGCAATAACCACAACGTCCGTTCAATATACACTTCGAAGGAACCGAGATAACTCTTGCTAGAACGCCTTTCGCCTCAAAGGAGCTGCAATCAGTGGGCACACGACGAATAAACAACAATACTTCAATCGATTGCTACTGAAACGATCAGCCGAACTGCACATAAACAGCTGTTGACTCGAATACCCTTTTACAGTGCACGTTCCGCTCGCATGTTCGGAGCGATCCCAACAACAGCTTGATCACGAGCACTCAAATCCGGATCACCAGACATGCGAACAATGAGGTTGCATATGGGCTACGAAGAGTGATCACGAAAGTGGATCCTGTATGCGTGTGTCGGAGACTGCATACGTCTATTTTGAAAGCTTCAAGAGTTCTAGTTAGGGAAGCCTGTTACCCTGCCTGGGTGAGTGTGCGGACATTGAAGGTACCCAAATGAAATGAACACTTAGGTTTAGATAATGCTTCCGGACTGTTTCTTCTTCTTCCTTTGATGCGGTCATCAGATGAATCTATCCAGCCGCAGCTCCTCGTGGCAACTTGTGTGGTCCCTGCATCGGAAGAACGGGACTTAGGAAGGTTACCTGCAGATAGAGGTATTCGAGTTATCGGTACATCGCGGCTGCCCACGCTGCAGAACGGTTTTTCTCCGGGAACCCCAACTGAAGCCTTTGCCTCGAAATTCTTTCTAACACGGCAACGGGACACTAACCCAACACGGGAAATCGGAGTAGGCGTATACTTATCACTACCCACATTGCTCGAAGCCAAGGACCTCATTATTCTGTGCGACGACCCATGCAGCAAAGAATACACTGTTTGTGAAATACATTGGGGATTTTGGATGAAGGCTGCTCGGAAGTATAACCACTAAGCAAAAGAACGGTTAGGGTTCCCAGCCAAAGCCTTTGGCTCAACTAAGAACGTTTGCACAAGGCGGTAGGGGAGGAGGTGGGCTGAGTGGAGGCCCATTTACTCGGATTAATTAACCTTTCACTCATCTTTCCAACCGGGTTAACAAATCAATTCAACCCCCCAAACTGGAGGATCATAAGACTACTCCGTCAGACCCGTACCCTCTGGCCTTTCCTGAGTGAATGAATACTAGGCTTTGGACAAGCCAACCTGTACGGATCGTTGCGTCAGAGAGGAACGCAAGCAGTCACGCCATGCCAAGGTGAAGTCCAAGTGTGAACGGTACAGCTATCAGCAATATCACCCACCGTCCCGAACGCCGTTCGGGGGATCTTGCAAACCAAAACCCGGTCGTCTAATCGACATAACAATGTCAGCCCACTTGTGAAGGTCTCCTAACAATTTGGCATGTCATCATCACCATCGCTCAAAATTAAACGTGCAAAAAGAACACGAAAACGTAGTCCATAGACAAGCACACATAATACGTGTCCAGGCCACCAAGCACGATGTAGAGCGATTATCTCAGTCGAACGACGATTGTCTGCACACAGCACACGACGACGCATCTCATCATTACTGACTCGTTGCTACCAGACATGAGCAATGCTTCGGAGACATCGATGGTGGGAAAACAGAAAGTCACCGGGCATTATGAACGCAGATAGGCTACGTCTCGCAACCGTTAAGTTGAACACGGAGAACTGTGGCATTGTACACCCTTCCTTTGAGGGAAATCCGGATTTCACGGCAGTTCCAAAAGTGTCGCAGACCTGCTAAAACTACTTAGGTGCACTTAATCCTGAATTCCAATTTCCCTGAGGCAACAAACACTAATCGAAAGTGAATAAACCCAATGTTAGAGTTAAATACATCTGTTGGCCAGCCTGTGTTAGACTGTGCACATTGAAGAAGCCCAGATTCACAGTCTAATGTGGTTCCAGAAAATATGAGCTAGCAGATTAAAAACCAGTTACGACACTATTTGACAGTGAACTTTCGCAAGTATCGTTCTTGTCGTCAGTAGTCACATTATGGGCAGGCGAGCCAACAAAGACCGTTGGGAACAAAAAGCGGGTTGAATAAAAGAGAGGACTTTGAGCAGCAGCGTACTTATCACTACCCACCCTTCTCGATACAATGGACAGCACGGTCCTCATTATCCTGAGCCGCGACTGATGTAGTATGGAATTCTTTGCAGTTGCGTAACTCATGAGGAATGGCGGACTGGTGCTACTATGAAGTTCAGCCACTAACTCTTTGGTTTCAATAAGAATCTGGCTGCAAGATAACGGGGAATGGCTGAATGGAAGTCAATCTACTTGGATCAACGATTTTTTCACTTAACTTTCCAAATGAGCTGCCAGCTTAAGTCAACCCCAATATGGGAGGACCAGTAGACTACTTTATTAGACCTCTACCCATTAATTAACCTTCCCTGCGTGACTGAGACTTCGCCTTGAGATAAGCCACAATGTACAGCTTGTTGGGTCATCGAGGCACGCAAACCGTCACATCACATCAAGGCACAGTCTCGTTCTGATGGTGTCATCCACTGGCTACCTCGAACCATCCTCTAACCATTACCTGACTCAAAGAACAGCGCACAACCAGGCAGTCATTCTGTGGGCATGCGGAAATCACGTCCTAACTATCATAACCTATCCAGATTCAATCTCTCGCCTAATGATTGGACTTTGGCACCTAGCACCATGGGACTAACCTGAATTACCCACAAAATTCTCCCATCACATTTTACCTATACTATGAAGACCATGGGGCACACTTGTTCCCTTGCAAGAGCGCGATTCGGCTTCGACCCAATTCAATCCCCTAACAGTATATTACATTTTGAAGATGCAAAACGCATACGAGACATGCCTATGGTATCGCTCAGGCGACCAAGAAAAATTTGCAACTTACTTAGATCTGCACTCAATAGCATATTCGAAATTAGACAAGTTCCTATTTGAGCAAGTATCAATGCCACTATTCTCACATAAGGATACGGCTATCTGAATAATCGTCCCAATTGCAAAGTTGAAAACAAAGAGTGGAAGGTGACAACCTCGTGTTGAATTCGGGTGAAACACCAACGTAAGCTCAAACTCACCTTCTACTGTTTGCACACAGAGATTGAAAAAAATTAAATGAAAACTTCCGGTAAATCTTCTAATGAGAAGCAGCGCCATGGAAATGAACGATTGACTGAGTCGAACAATGTTTTCAGATCAAGAAACACAGAAACGGTGGGTCTGCGGAACAAGTGTCTATGTTCTAAGATTTGTCAACCGGAACGGAAGTCAGCTTGATTCTCACGCATATAAAGGCTGCGAGTACTATATAGTCGGCCGAGGATAATACCCGCGGGCAGTTTCTATGCAATGTTCATCAAATTGATTCCTCCGTGATTTTCACATGAGAACCTATCACTTTTACTCGAAAATGACACGATTATAAATTCGCAACAACCCTTAGGAATTTCTTCCCTTGATTCCAGGAGTTTCGTTAACTCCCGTGTCGGAAATTCGCCATCATCCTCGAAATGGATGGAGACAGTTCAACTGCTTTATCACTTATCGGAAAACCTATCTCTCTAAAAGTTCATCACCTAAGCGAAGATGAAATATCATGAGAATGAAATGGAACAATAAAAAATCCAAAGGTGGTAGACTGTGTGCACCGATAGAATTTCGTATAGCGGAGCTCCTAGAGTCAGTAGTGTGCTGAATACTAGAATGACCATTTGTTGGTTTCTTTTTTTTAATCGAAGAAGGGTAGTACACCATTTTCAGGATGCTGCATGAGGCGGTTACTTTTTTACTACATTCACTAAGAGTTTATTGGTATATAAAATAAACCACTGAAAAGCTGTCAAAATAACGATATGGTCGGTGATGGGAAAACTCGGTATCCCAACTGATGAACCATCGCACATCTGAAGGCCGGCACAAATGTGGAGCTGTGGGGATATGTTAGAATCTTGCTTATTCATTCGGCAATATGATACGGAACACGCATTTCCACATCGTGTCTTTCGTGCAACACAACAGAACAATTCTCCAGAGAGTTGAAATTCGTTCAGAATGTCGGCCAATAAATGAACGTAAACGTTCTTAGCTCGATTGTGTCAGGAAAAAGTTATGCATGAAGAGGGAGACTAGATTCTGAATGTCAAAATGATCGCATCAGTTTTGCACATATTGTGCCAAATCGCAGAATAAATACACCACCACTCATTCTTGAGTCGCTACTTCTCCGGGAGGGCCACATGAATCCTAGTTCGTAAGGCAGAAAATGTGACGAGACGTCTGCTCGACTTCGGCAGAAAATCCTCGTTCGATTCTATTTCGTGGGAGCTATCTCTAATTCCCACCAATTCTAGTGAGAAAGACCAAGTAAAGCAGCTAAAAAGAACGTTTCTTAATAAAAAATAGCTTATTTTATTCCTCGCTGAGCAACACTCATTGATAGATTATTCTACCGGCTAACTCCGTCCCTCGTCACTAGTAAACATCCTCACGCGGCGTTTCTGTGCCGCTTCTCGATTAGCACAATCAGCCCGAAGCCACCACTGTTATGTTGATCTGTGATCCGCGTAGAGGTTATGACGAGTGAATACCCACCGCTCTTACAAATCGAATTCGTATTGATCATTTCCAAAATTCAACCAATCCATCTCATTTCATTCAAACTTTCTGTTCCTATTTGCGTCATGCATAATAACTACCCCCCACGCATTCCTGTTTCTCGAATTCCACGATTTTCCCCTAAGCACTAGAAAAATAATGTTCGAACGGAACGTGCGCAGAAAGTCCGATCGACACGTCCAAGAACAAAACGTTTGACATGTTCATCTCAACTTTGTCTTCAGACTCATTTAGTCCGAATTCGTTTTCGGCGAGAGGGGACAATTTATGAATCGGGAAAAAAAACAGTTGGATAATCGTGGGATAAAAAGGGGAGAAGACGAACAAACGCATACCTCAACCAGATCCGGTTCGGAAATGGTTTTCCGTAGATCGGTGCGCGTTTGTCCCGCGCTTGGTTTCGCTGAATCGGACACGGTTTTGGCGATACTGAGCAATAACATCTGATCACGAAACTGATGCAACACGCTCGGATTTGATGTGGCCACGCGACCCGTACGAGCGAGCATTTCGGTCAGTTGGAGTAGTAACTTATCGGACGGTGAGCACATTTCGTGCGAGTCCATCGTGTTTGTCACATGTTGACAAGACGAAAATGGTTGAAAAGGTCGATCTGAAACGGATCCAATATGGCCAGCGAACAGAAGCCAGATGATTAAAAGATTAAAAACAATTGGACAAGTATTTACAGAAGCGAATCATTTTCCACATAAGGGGAAAACCACCAGCATTTTTTATCGAAACTCGGTAACCCGAATACCGGTGGACCGAGCAATCACCCATTTCCCCAGTAGATGCTGTGGCCATCCTTAGAACCCGCGACTCAGGCAAGCGAATTCCCAGTGTAACGTCAATTCGAACCCAGGTTGCCAAAGGGACTGTTAAACACAAAAAGTTGCGATAATATCTAACAAAAATCGCTTCTTTAGCTCACTTGAGCATCTACATTTTGTTGATCGCGAACCTAGGGAAACGGAGGACATCAGCGATAAAATCAGTAACGAATGAGCGTAGCATTGCTGTGATGATCGGTAATCCGTGCTTGGAATGCATTCTCTCTTTGGCAAAGCATGATCAACTCTTCTGACAAAGTCGGGCGAAGACCCAACCAAGTTGCTGTTTACTCGTTGTCATATGAGACCGAGCTGTAGATGGGGCAATCCGAAAATACTTGGAATCAACTATGGTTGGAGAGTCAGTCCTAGTGCTGTGACGTTGCAACCGGACTTTAATCAATGATCGAGTCTTTGTTGTCTACCATGAACTGGGTCTCCATTTCTATCGCACACAACTTCCTTAACCGAAGTTCGTCGCCCACTGGTGTCACATATATACGTAAACATTCTCTGACTGTCACGCAAAGTAGCTGCTAACTTTAGTCCTTCAGCCACCTTAACCCATCGGCTCAAATCAACCCGCAGTTCGGAGGACCCTGACACTAATAACAGCGTTGTTGGTAGATGTAATGCGCCAACCTTTCGACTATTGTGGCTAGTCTTTCTCAAGGCAAGATTTACAATCAAATTGGTCTCTACCCACTAATTAACCTTCCCTGCGTGACTAAATTTTCGGCTTGAGATAAACCATCCTGCATACCTCGTTGGGTCATCGAGGCATGCAAGCCAATGTGTAATCTCATTGTGACGGAAACAACAAAACAAACGAACTCAGTCATCAAATCTGATTGCCGTATGCACCCATGGATAAAGCACCTAGTAGTTAACAATTTATTTTCTATAACCATCGACATTGGACGAACGCGTATTATCGGTATGACAGAAGCACTGAACAGAACCCGAAATATTTTGAGTACAACAGCGCCACCAATTGCCGTATACAGCCATATCACCAAAAGTCTTAGACGTTTATATAGTGCCGACGCACAGCGGTCTTTGAGACGCTATCATGACACATGATTTTTGCCCTATAGCGGAGGCACCCATAGTCGAAACTATATAACTTTTTTGTATCGTCTACTCTCAGTGATTTCGCATCCGCACATAAGTAGTGGACGGACGGGAGCTCGCTGAATGAGTATCCTCGTATGGAGGCCTACGTCGCTGCAAGACCATAATGTTTTGCGAGGTGACAGGAACACTCTCCTGGCGCAGTCCACAAAAAGCTTAATCTCGTCTCTGGCTTGGCCATTCGGTTGGATAGTAGAACTCAGTTAATTGAAGTGAAGCATCTGTTGCGAGGTGTTGCCGTTGAGCTGGATACAAAGTGGCAAGTCTGGTCAAGTTGTGAAGAACTTTGTTTATGATTTGTTTATCTTCAGACCAACAGTCATGGCTTCACATACGATCCGATTTAGAACCGGGTGCACAATTGAAGGCTCCTCTCCCAGAATAACAATATCGTCGGCGAACTCCAGGTCAATCACGCAACAATCGTGACCAAGTTGTATTCCTCGAAAGTTATTGAGGGCACGACCCATTATCTAGTCTACAGTGCAGCTGAATAAACTTGATGATAGAGTGCAACCTTGACGAGAACCGGAATCAAGAGGAAACTCAGCAGATTCGTCACCTTGGGCAAGCACGCGCGCCTGTATTGACGAGCAGTATATCTTTAACAATCTGACTTACTTTTCCGACACATAATTGGTTCGAAATATGCTCCAGAGTGACTGTTTATCAACGGACTCGAATGCTGCACGGAAATCGACGAAGCAAGCTGTGATAGGTTGCCGGAATTTATACCGCTGTTCTAGAATTTGACGCAGTGTGAATATCTGGTCAAAACAACCTCTTCTTTGATGAAAGGTACGCTGAGTAGATTCTACGTGAGTCCCGAAAAGTAACAATACGGTGTGGCAGAACTGTTGCAAAGAGTTTAGCTGCTATATTGATGAGACTATTGCCTATGTAGAACGCCAGTATACAGCTTTGTGCCCCTTCTTTGGTACAAGGAGAAAAACAGGAGTTGTTCAATCTTCGGGGAAGGCTTCAGAGTCCCAGATACAGAGCTGGCAAACAAGATTTGAAGGTCTTGGGTGGAATGCCACCCTTACTGCATGACTTCTTGCTTTTCATTTTCTGAATGGCTAAAACGATTTCCAATTAGTCGGAAGGCTTAGGATCAACTTAATATTGCTGTACACTGTCTCGGGTCACTATATAGATTGACCACCTTGATCCATTTTCCAACCATTACCTGCCTCGGACAACAGAGTATAAGAAATAGTCGATCCTTGAGGAGACGCAACAGATGTTCCAAACACTTTCGTCAATTCAAATTCACTGTCTCCTGGACTGATTCGGCCCAATACCTTACACCTAATCTCAGCCGTGTTAATACCCTTCTCCAACCATAATCTACCAAAACTACGAAAATACTGCTGTCTAAACAGACAATATTTGCACACCTTCTGTCCACAACAGACGCGATTCGGAAATCTATAGCAGGACAGGCCGCACGGCTGCACCGTACACTAGGCGTTCGATCGATAATCAGGTGTTACATCGAACCCTCAGGTGCCTTAAATTAGTAAACTCAAATCCAGTCTTCTGTATGAGCGAACACATTGTTGAGATACAACTGACGAAGTAACTAGATCTATCAAAAAGCCCAATTCGCACCCTGAAATAACAACGCCCAGTTTCTAGCCAATCCAATCTTTAAGCAGTTTTTATACTTCCAAGATGTAAGCAATATACCAAAGATACCTAAATTACCATGCGCATGTCCGAAAAAAATTGTAACTTACTGAAGACATCAACCAGCAGCACAAACTCGCCCGCGGATATTCCAAATCGAGTAAATTTACTGGCTGAGGAAATATCAGTGCTTGTAAGCGTAGCTGTTATTGGCCCGTCATAACCGCTACCCGAGTCAGAGACCAACACGGCTGCAATGACATCGCATTAATTGAACCAACCGAAAATGCGAGCGAAAGTTGTATGAGAATGCCGAGGAACCGAATTATCCGACAGAATAATTAATCATTGAGTATTACTCATCAGAAAATAATATAATCTATTTGATTTTGAACACGACCCGAACGTGTTGTCTGCTCGACCGGGTTTTTCTCACTAGAGTTGATGGAAATTGGAGATAGCGGTCGCGAGATAAAGTCGATTCGGGATTTGCGACCGAGGAAAAGCACATTTCTTTTTTTCCGTTATAAAACAATGCCAACATGAGAATGGGGCTGTTTTCACAACTAGTTCAATATTTTAATATATATATATATATGTATGCATAGATATACATATATGAGTGAGAGAGAGAACATACGGCTTCCGGACATGGGTGTTCGAATCATAGTGGAGATGATGATGCACAGCCTTACAATCGTAACTTATAATCCTGATAGTGCGACCATCACGCCCATCTAATAAGATTGCCAAGAAAAACGGTAGTAAGTGTCCTATTCTGGACATGTGACGTGTGACCGCATCAGATAAATGAGCTAGAGAATAAGGACTTCACAACATTTACTATTGACATCACAATCAGGGTAAAATATCGCTGGCTTTCCCACTTACCACCGGCATTCGCCTCATTCCAATCGGAATCAAACGAATTGGCCGAATCATTGCTGTCCCAGATTCCACCACCTCCGTTTCCACTGCCAGAACTCCGTGGTGCGATTGAGTTAGGGTTTAGTTCATTGCTCTGTGAGAAGTTAGCTTGGGAACCAGGAACGTATCGATCGTCGGTACGGCGATGACGACTCCCACCACCGCTTACACCAACACCAGAAGCGCTTTGCTTGCGTCGATTCAACAAATAGGTCTTCAGGCGCTGTTTCACCTGCGTCGTGAAAGAATCGACAAAGTGGGTAACTCAAAACCGTCAGCAATCATCCCCATCAAGAAAGGAGATTGTGCGAGGGACATGCACCTCTACATGTTGGTAGGCACAGAGCGTTCAAGAAAACTTCATTCTACAAGATACCACTAAAGACAATTTCCCAATATAAGATTAAGATCTTAAGGCACTTTCCGTCGATTTGTTTATGACATGCCTGCCGCGTGAATATAATAAAAGAGATGTGTCCGACAGCCGCTACGGTCACCCTTATTACATGGAGGGGATCCGGCAACCAAGCAACATCCTGAAACTTGGAGTGGGATAGAATCACAAAGGTCTCATTAGGTCAGGTGAGGTAACGAGCAGGGCGATAGCGAGTTGCCATCTACCACCAAAGTGGTCCGCAGATATGGGATTCGAGTCATTGACCCTTTTGAGGACAGACGCTTAGTCTACTTAACCACTCCCGTCCTAGACAGATCACATGAAACGAATAGCCCCTATTAAAATGCGTATTACTGATCAAAATCTTAATGGATAAGTCTGAACATTTATGGTGGTCACAGAGCAAGTTCTTGAACAATAAGTACGCGAAAGTCTTATAAAAAGCCAATGATGATCAAGCAGCAGGTATTATTGCATTTGAACATGAACGTAGAGGATTTATTACCACTTTCATCGTTCACCGTTGAGAAACAACGATTTTCACTGACCGCAGTCTACCTCATCCAGTTACAGGTAACATCAAAAAGAACGAATATACAAGGTAGACAGGGAGTAGGTCTACAGGGACGAGAAAAGCAGGGAATGTCGTAGCAACCAACAGACAGCCCAACGCCACAAACGGTAGCATTTCGGGGGGCAAGTGACAATACGATTGCCACTATTCATAGTTCGCTGTCGTTTTTCTTTCACCATCTCCAGCCACCCAGTTCACGGATATCTGGACCCAGACCACGAAGACGCGAGGCACCTACTTTATCTAAAATCACCACATTTTCTCATCTGTTGAAATTCACGTGACTACCACTCCATGCGAGGAACGGAAAACAGAACAGGGTACGCGACAGCCGAATGTTCGTTATACCGCTTTTGGTGGTAAGCAATTCTGGTGCCGCGCGGCTCACTACCATGTTTGATCTATTGAGGCCTTTATCTAGTTCACTACTTTAAGTTTCAGGATCATGGTTGCCGGCTTTCTCTCAAAGTGATCGTGACACTACATGATTACATGCACACATGTTATGTTCCGACTATGCACGCAAAACTTCAACGAGTACACTCTTCCTTCACCAACATACGCGAATTGAACTGCAACATTGATTCTGTTCAGCAGTTTCTTCAACCTCCTCATGCTCCATGTTTGATCGAGACTCAAATCTACCCTTCATCATATGCCACACAATTTTAATTTCCCAATTACATCTCTTACTCTTCCTTTGTTTTCCAAAGCAGGTGCGTATGCTTTTGCTTATCATTCAGCTGTTGTCTGCCGGGTATCAAATCTTGGTTTACCCAATCGCGAGTTTCAACTCACGTGGTTGAAGCACCGATTCCTATCCTCCTATCATTATTTCTGCGTTATTCATCGTTTCTCCCAATAGTATTGATTCCTTCATTTTTTTGTTTACGATCACCAACTATTGAATGATTGCGCATTACAGACTCCGACTCGCATCACCAATTCGTACAAGCGAGGAACAAGGGATCAGCAACCGCACAGAGCGTCAAAGGGCACTTCGTCCGCTGCCAAGCAGAAAGACTATTCTCATCATGGTCCCCCGCAAAGACCGTCCCTGCAATTTCGGCCTCTCCAATTTGTCCGGTGATCTTGTTAGCAAACCACACGAGAAAGCTGGAGTTTTTTCTTCCCAGTTTGACTCCAATTCCATTTTGCCAAGTTATTCTACACTTCAGGTTCTTTTCCTTCCACTGTCCTTCTTTTTCTGCCTCATATCAGCACTAGGAAAATCCGCCAAGCAGTGAGTTCTCCGAACGTTTTCAAACCACCCGATCCGGATGATATTCCACCCTTCATCTTTAAAATGTGTGTCCCTAAAGTGGCTCCTCTTTTAGGTCGCATTTTCTGTCCTATCTCCAAAATTTCTGCCTCTTAAACATCTCGGAAACAGACAATACTTTTTCCTATTCTTCTACGTGATAATCTCCCTGACCCTAACACATATCCTCCGTTTTCTCGCCCAGTTGTTATTTCAAAAGTGCTTGAAACTGTCACCGCCGACCGACTGCGTTCGTTTCTCGAGCGCGAAGGATTGCTGAGCAACCGCCAATATGGTTTCCGATCTTGTCATTCAAAGGTAATCTACTGGTTATTGTCTCACACTCCTGGTCGGCTTCACTCAACAACCACGGAGAAACATACCTAGTCTCCGTCGACATTCTTAAGACTTGGACCGAGTTTGGTATGACGGGTTTCGTCAAAACTCCCCAAGTTCGGATTCGCCCAGTCTCTCGTATCGTGGACATCAAGTTCCATCCGCAAGTGAACCATCTCCGTCCACGTTAACGGGGTCTTCTCTCACCCATTTCCTGTAAATGCCGGCGTTCCGCAAGGTTCCGGAACTTGTGCCTACCATCTTTTTTATTAATTATTGATCTTTTGTCTGCTACCGCCAAGTTAATCCATTCTTTCGTCGATGACGTCACTCTTCATTGCTCTTTTTCTTTTGGCACTTCTCGTGATCCAGACACTAGCATCGATCGTGTCCGTTGCGTCGCTAGTGTATCTCTAAAATCCGATCCTGAATAGATCTCTTCCTGGGGCTCCAACAACCGTCTCATTCAATGCACAGACCCTGTTTCTCTTCTTGGCTTGTTCATCACTTCTGCATAACGCTAGTCTTGATTCATATCGGAGCTTGCTTGTCGCGCTGCGCGAACAGTTGATTTTCGGTTCCGCTCCATCCTCTATTGCACCAACCTCAAATCCGCCTCGCACTTGAATATTGCCGATCGCCGAGCAGTTGGTTCGTTATCCCTTTTCCACCGTTATTAGTTTGTTTCTTTTTTGTTCTTCGGAACTTGCCTCAGCAGCTTCCTTCCCTGTAACCTGTACTCGCTTTTTTGAACACCCGAAGCTAGCCAGCCTTATAAGGTTTCTGTTGCTCGGTGTCGTACTTCTTCCTTTCAATCTTTTTTCCCGAACTTCTAAACTGTGGAACACTCTCCCACTTTCTGTATTTCCACACACGTACAATCGTTCACTTTCCACAAGCAGGTTCAATAAACGGGTTCTTACGTGAATGTTCCTTTCACTTCCCTCCATTGTGTGCTACAGAGTGTTGTTCTTTCACCATTTCTCTAATCTACTTACATCAGCGACTTATCTCCCAGCCCCTTTGTCATCTGTTTAAGTCGATTCGAACAACGATGATTTCCAAAGATTTCCCGACGACATCTCGGCTCGAGCTGATTTAGATTTCAACACATCTAAATGTCCCGAATGTCTGTTCTACCTCTCTCCATCGGACTACCCATCCGAAACGTCGTCCATCAACTCAAATTCTGTGAAATATCTATGAGTTACCATTGATAAAAATCTGAAGTGAACTACTCACATTTCTACTTGTGTAAAAACTCTTTGACGGCTGTCATTTCAAATCAGGAGGCTTCAACACTACAAGATGAAACAAAGCACCATCTTCCGATTTGTATACCAGTGTTTTCCAATCATTCTTTACTGGTCCGTTATTTTTCAAAGTTTACTGAGAAAAGATCTCAAAATTCTTCGCCGGGGCTATGAACTATTAGCCGTTTGTCCTTCGTACCATTAACTGAACTGTTCCTTAATCTAGATGATCAGCACTTATCAGCATGTGAGAAATTTGCTCACCAAATTCTTTCTAATCCCACGGATCCTCTTCTGCACAACGATCTTTCAAAGTGTCGCTCTCATAGTTCGACACGATCAGCTTTTCGTCTCATACCCTCCAGAATCAATATCTATAGGAACTCCACCATCCCATATTTAGCACGAATTTTGACAAACCGTGACTGCGTTTTAGCCGAATTCCAGAGCAACCTGTCATAATGTGCCATGATTATTTCTCGATGAATTCCCTTATATTTTTTACTAGGTGATGGGTGTATTATTTTATTTATTTATATTTTTCATATTTTATTTTCACCGTCACATTTCTTGATTGAAATGCGACAATATTGATTGTACGCAAAATTTATACAATACAATCCAATTGCCATGTCTTCTGGCCATGGGGTTTACCCTTAACACTTTATTTCACTTTGTGTAGTAAAAAACACGTCATTCAACCAGTGAGGTCAACCAAGGTAGATACACTGTGACAGGGTATCTTCTAACTCGGTGGCGAACAGTCGATTTCTAACCTTCACAGTGTTCATGTGGTCACTTCCACTAATCCCAGCGATACTGTGCAAACATCGGTGATCAAAAACGTCTCGGCGACGAACATTTTAAACGCGCTAATTTCATGTTTCGCAAGTATACAACAGAACTGAGCGCATTGAAGGATACCACACAATATTTTAATTTCACCACAATCTTGGGTCGATACGACAAGTGCTTCAGTCCAGCGTACAAAGTTTAAGCTTTCAAACGACAGCTAACCCTAGAAGTCTTAAAGTGCATAAACGACTACCTACTGGGGTTCAGTCTAAAAGGACAACCTCAATATCGCCAATCAAGATTATTCTGACACGAACGACTTGATCTCTTGGGCCGAGAAAAACTTTGATAGCATGCCAAGTGCAATTGTTCGACTCATACTACTCGGATCCGGAATTCGCGTTTCGCTAAGGCAGCGGATATCGATCGAAAATGAGTCCATTGTGAGTGGTAAACACATTTGAGCAGCAGCAAACCTATCACTACCCACCCCGCTCGATACAATGGACAGCAGGATCCCCATCATCCTGAGCCGCGATCGATGCAGTGTGGAGTTCTTTGAAATTGTGTAACTAATGGTAGATGCTGAACGGGTGCTGCTTGGTAGTCCAACAGATGAACAGAGGAGAATTATTAGGGTTCTCAACCAAAGCCTTGGGTTCTAGCGAGAACTTTCCCCAAGGCAGCCGAGAGTGGCTGAGTGGAAGTTCGTTTTCTAGGATCAATTATTCTCCTACTGATGCTGCCGACTGTCCTGTGACCCCAAATCAACCCTCAGTCTGGAGGACCAAGAAAGTGATTCCGGGGGCCTCTATTCGTTAGCCTTCTATGTGTCCCTGAGCTTTCGGATTCGAATAAACTAGGATGCATAGTCCACTAGACCCCAACTTGTCAAAATGCATTTCAACTGTGATGGATTCGAAGCATCCTAATGCCGATCACTCCTGCACTCGAATCTACAACTGACCCGCGAGATATATCTGTGAAAAGCACCGTGTTTTTCGGTGATCTCGAATCATCCCGCGTATAGCGATTAGTCATCGGATGAAAAACCACAACTGAACTACTATCAACTCAGACAGAATAAAATTCGGTCTAAAATAAAAAACGGAAATCCCAGACTTCCCGCAATTCCGGGGATGGCCTATCAGCAACTGAATACGTGTCCCGGTTTCGCACAATTGATAAAGTAAGTAAAGAGATCAAAAGAAAAACGATTTCAGACGACAATATGTTACGGTGCCTGATTTCCGAGTTGCACATTGTGCTTCTGGACGGAAGATTAAAAAATTGGGATCACAAACGAACAAACCGAGCATCCGGTTTTGACAACTTACCAAAGGACACACGGAAACATAACCATGCACCAATGGAGATTGGAGCGTGTCTATATTACATCTAAGAACGAGTTCACACGCCGCGATACGGAACGCAACTTAGGCCTGCAGCGTTAATTTGTTTGTTTTTGTTACAGAGTTGAAAATTTAAAAAAACCTAGCCGCGCACTGAAAAGCGCGAAAACTTCAAAACTGATGTTGAACCTGTCTAAAAACTACCTCACGAAATGTTACCATTAAATCGGAACTGCAGTGAAAACATCGGCACTTTGCTCACGGCACTCAACCCTCACTACTTGATACACTTTGCGAGTCAATCCGCCGCTGGCATCATCATCATCATCATCATCGTTCAGCGCTAAACAGCAAGGCAAACCTCACCGACCGTTCTCTTTGCCGACCTTTCTCCCGAGGGGATAGCGCTCAGCTTGAAACCCGAGTGTGCATTGCTAAACCTAATCCCAATCGGCAAGCTCTTCTATGCAACTAAAAGGACTAATTCAGTCCACATCACAGTATCTGGTTGTTGTTTCCGTCTACGCCCATTGTTCCAACTTTTCTGTGAACGGTATCTGGTACTATGGAACACGAAATATGGGATACAACGTCAGTCTTTCCGTTTCATCAATCGATTGGTAAACATCGAACTTTGTAAAATCACGGATATCAGTGCCGTTTTGAATGGAAACCGGGATTTTCTTACTTAAAATATTTCAGTAATACGAGGTGTGATTTGTACTGACGAGCAACCGTAAAGCATCAAAGTCCGAATCAACGTCATAATGACAAAAGCGTTGTTTTTCTAGCCGCCAGCAGCAACAGCAGTGCATACATATTGCATCCCCTACTGGGCTCGAACACAGCGTGAACGAAAGTTAACCAAACACCTCAGCCACTGGAACATCCGGACTGAATGTCAAAGATTCGTCTAGCATTAGCATCACATTTCGTGGCGGAGAAGCTTCCACGAAAGTGCAAAGAGGAAAGAGAATGCCCGGAGCTCTCCGCCAGATTGACTGTTCGGAATGTGGTCACAGATACTTGTGGCGAAAGGTTGTGCCCAGTATGTCTAGCCCCGTTTGAAGGGCATATGAACTGAGACATCCATCACAGACTTCTAGTGGGTTATGAGATTCTCAAATCGTCCTGCTGCCAAGAGATTAGACCGTTTGGCTAAACGCTCGAGGCAGGGTCCTTTCTAGTTCGATCCCAGCAACTGGGTAATATCAAGCCCACTGGCGAACCATGCAATCCGGGGAATAATCGAGGATGTGAAGGTGGAAAACGAAGGAAATGTAACACATGTGTAGGACTCTACAAACAATTTCTTTCCCTTTCACTCCATTTCATTGTTTTCTCCATGTTTCAGAAGGTATATATATATATATATATATATTATATTATATATATGTATATAGACAGTGTTCTTCTATCAATGCCCAATAAACCATTTTAAACTAACTCATTTTTCAAGTAAGTATTTTTTCACAAGTCAGACAGTTGAAGAACTTCGATAACCAGATGAAATTCAAATGAAGCATGAGGCCTTTTGAATACGGAGCGGAAAACAAATTCCTTATGAAATGACAATTTTCACTAACAGCTGCCATTAAATTGGTCTCGCAGAGAATAACGGATCAATAAACGGAATTCAATTAACTAGAAAACCTACGTGCACATGAATTGAATGAACAGGAGCGAACCAGACAAATAAGGTGAAAATTAATAAGTCTCCATCAAAAACAACGTCTGCAAACAACACAGCATACTTATGGAGCAAAAAAAAATACAAATGTGCTAAATTCTTGTAAATCTGGCTGCTCTACAAAGCCTTGGAAGCAATTATGGCAAACTGAACAAGCTGCGCACTCAACATCACATGCAAATGAGTCAACCCGCCAAAATCGATCCATTTGCCGTTGACGTTGGGCAACAGGTGCTGCGTGGGTGAAATTGCAAGCATCCAATTCGCGACATAATTAATGACGCAATTTGGGATGAGAAGGATTGGGTCGAGCGCTGATCAGAAACATCGAGGCCGTTTGGAACTGACCAGTTTGGAGGAAAAAGAATCATCTGGCAGGCTAAGTGCGAATACTCTTACCAGCCATTGCATCAATTTTTTTACGACAAACTGGAAGCGGGAGTGCAGTGGAAGAGGCACGCTCGGTGGCCGCTAGGATACACTACACGGGGCCCAGAAATTTGAAGTGACACAAGCACACAAGGTCTCCGTACACCAGATGTGAGAACGGGCCGGGCGACAGTGAGTTGACGTAGGTGAACATTCGAATCTTAGACCTATTAGGGTAACAGCCATTTAATCAATTTGACTTTCACTGACGTCAACACAAAAATCGACAGAAACAGTTTCAGAAGGCTAACGAAGAACACAAGTAGGACGATCAAGTATTTCTTATAGAAGCAAGCAGAACCTAAGTTGATTTAACTTACCAATTTGAATGATTACGACAACAAAGAGAAAATCTATTTTATCCAACCTATCTCTTTCGTCGCAAAACACATCGCTTTGCCAACCACCCATGATGCGACCACCAATAACATGCCCGATACCGGCAACGGATCATTGTCAAATAGGGGAGTAAGTGGCTTCCAATGTGCCATTTCACATTTTCTTAAGTCGCATCAGCCTATGAATC
>LUCM01010921.1:223105-245405 GCA_008360955.1 Fasciolopsis buskii | reverse complement strand
CCTGTAAAGCTCGTTGGGTCATGGAGACAGGCAAGCCGTCACACCACATCAAGGTGCAATCTCGTTGTGACAGAGCGTTCTCCGAAGGGGGTAGTGGTTGTAAAATAGGTCGGAGTAGCTAAAGGAGATCATGGCAAAAAGGTATGATAACTACAACCATCGGACCGCCTCGCGCAGATTCAATCAGGCTTCCGAATTGGGGTCCACGAAATATTTTCAAGCGGTGGTTGTAAACCATAGGTGACACTGTCCAATGCCGCAGTCAGTGGCGTCCTTGCATTCGAGATTTTTCTCCTTCTGGGCAGTTCTTCAACACAGTATTTCGGGGTCAATTTTCCACTATTTCCTGGTCTTTTTTTTCTTTTTGACTAGATGGTACTGACGGGTAGTAACAAAAGCCAGAGGTCGCTAGTGAAAGGTTCGAAGCTGTAAGAAACTGGACTCAGCTTGCTTGACGTTCCTGTGAAAAAAACTGTTCATACTGCAGGACAGCACAATCCACAGAACCCAGGATGCATGAAAATTCGCACCAATTATACAAATCGGATAACTAACCGCTTTGAGTTTGTGTGCACCGAAGAAAACGGAAGTCCAAGACCAATTTAGAAGCAACTGGGCGCCGTAGCAAGCTAGTGGTAAGGCCGCCTCTTCACGGGAAGCATCACGCCAGACCAAGAAAGAAGCTAATCCCATGGATGCATATAATGCGCTCCAAACCGGGGGAAAAATCCATTTCGGTGGCGCAAACGAAGGTCTTTTCAGTGAGTCGTACCAAGCCATATTACGCTCCACAACTCGACGGCTATAGATGGAGCCCAAAAATGGGACTACCACAAATGGGGCCGCACGTATGTCCAATACCGGAGCCTGAAAAATGAATTAATTCATCAATTTTAATTTATGGTTTAGGAATGGGGTGGGTTTTTTCGGGTTCTTCACAGTTACGACTTAACCGCCAAAATCCTTACCACTAGGAAAACAAAAAACACTCGGGCGTGCTTTATTGTGCACCTTCATTGATAACCCCAAACAGAGGTCAGTCTCCATGTGACCTAGGGTATCTTCAAGTTACACAAAAAAGAGGATACAAAAATGGTAGTTAGCAATGAATAAGAGGCACCCAGGCTCGCGGAATGCGCACGCCGCGAACAGCGGGAGTGCAGACCACGAGTTTTTGTTTTCGCAGTCTGAATCCCAATAAGGAGTCAAGGAAGAACTGTATGCAGCCCGGCGCGTCTTTGGGTTGCGAGTAAGGGAACAGCCACTGTTTCAGTGATCAGCCATGAACAAGGTAGGCCCAAGCTCATCGAGTAAACGACCGTGGACAAGTAGCGCCAGTGCCCAGGACGCGGTGGGTTTTCGTGTGGCAAGCGTTCTCTCTGATAAAATACCGCTAGGAGCATTGCGGCGCGGTGAGTGTGGTCCGCCAACGAAATAAGATCATTGCCGCTTTTCTAGTCCCACTGATCCAGAAAGGGTGCAAGAACCGATCAAATGGCTACCGGATCGCTTGGAATAACTCCGCTACCTTAAACAATGCACTTGGCGGCAAAAAGGTCAGAGGAGTGTCATCAAATAAATAGCCCAACTTGGACCAGGCGACCTAACAGCATATTACCCCAGAACGTAAATAACCACGAATCTCACGGGTACGTTCTGTGGTTTCCATTCATCCACAAAAATAATCTCTGTACACAATTGTTCGTTCCCCTGGAGATTCACGCAGTGCCGCTGGAAGTTGTTCTTGTTCCCTTGGGCCTTGCTTTGGCTCGCATCCAAACTACATCGAACTTTTTTTCAGCGGCTGACGTCCTTCTTAGTCCTCGCCTCCAATGACCTCGACATGGTCGAGGAGTGGGTGTCTCAGACTCCAATGTGGCTACTCGCCATGAACACCTGTCGAAATGCGCCCTGATGACCAGCTTCTCATAATCTCTGCTGAGGAAGACCTACGCAATTCCTCCTCATGGAAGTGTCCCTACTGAAGTGTTGGGACGAAGGGAAATACCCAGCGCCAAACATTCGGTTGACTGATATTTGTTTTTCAGTCTGGAATAGACCGCTAAAAACTAATTTTGAACCAACCACGGTCGGTGAATGAAGCATACCGTTAAATGCTGACCGGCATCTGTGGTGAGTGAGTGTACCATGCACCCAAGATGTCAAGCTCTATCCCAAGGGCACATGAACTAAGCCATCAGTCACCCGTTCGCAGTGGGTTACGTGATCCTCAGATCGTCCTGTGGGTGGCCTGGTCAAAAGGTTGAGGTGAAGTCCCCTAAGTCAAACTTCTACTTCGGTTTGCCCAATCGAGTAGTACGAAGCCCATAAAGGATTCATGGACCCAGCTGGGTGGCTGATAATGTGGAGCGGAGCATGGAATAGCTAACGTGTTGTGAACTCTGTACAGTTTTCGTCCGTCATGATTTCGACGGGACAATGTCTGCTCATAGATTTGTGACAAATAAAAAACTTCATCTTCCTCGACTTCTTTAAACTAACCACATTAAATGAGCGAACGTTGATTAGCACATTGGAGGCCTTAGCCACTAATGCATGTTGTATCGAAGAAACTCGCATTCATTGGACTGACATTTCTATCCACGCCTTTCTGAGGACCCTGAAGCTGCGGCGTCCGATTTTTCGGTTGCGGCCCCTAAAGACAGTGTTGAGACTGCATTGCCTTAATGGATTCCAGTTGACAGCCAGCTATGCACAAATCATCATCTTCGTCGTTCAGCCTAAAACGGTAAAGCAAGCCTCACTGACCACTGCCTTTCCCCAGAGTTACACGTTTATGTAAAAAGAGTGAATATCCAAGGAGAACAGGGAGTAGACCTACACAGGCGGGAAAAGATAAGATGCTTCTGCAGCGAACACACGGAACACAGCCTAACTGTACAAACGCACGTGTTTTCAATCATTCTGATTCGACAGAAAATGAGAACACGATCGCCACTGTTCACGGTTCACTGCCATATCCTTCAGTGTCTCCAGCCAGCTAGGTGACCAGTCTTTCGGACCCCAACCACGAAGGCGTGAGACACCTACTTTGCTTAAGTTACTCCACGTTGCCGCATCATCTGTTGGCCTCCACATGGCTTCTTCCATTCCTTAGGAGGAACACAAAATAAGGCACGATATGGTAGACGGGTGTTCGTCATACACAACACGTGACCCAACCAGCGTAGTCTACTAAGTTTCATACGCTGAAAGGTATTCTCGGAATTGGCACCTAGTACTAGATTCCTGACCTCCACATTACTCACCCGCTCACTCCATCCAATCCTGGCCATATTACGTAGACATCGGTGGTCGAAAACCTCTAATCGATGAACATCTTTCACACGCATATTCCATGGCTCGCAACCGTACAACAGAACTGAGCACAATGCGGCACAGTACACACGACCTTTCAACTTTAGTGAAATATCAGGCCGACGCCACAAGTGCTTCAATCCAGCGTAAGGTGCACGAGCCTTGGATATACGCATGCTGATCTCCAATCCCGAGCTACCATCGTTAGACACGCAGCTACCAAGGTAGGTGAAACGGTCCACCATTGTTATTTTCTCTCCATCCAGTATCAAGTTCGGCGCTGCCGTCGTCCAGTCCTGTAACAGTACTTTGCACTTTGAAGGTGCAAAGCACATGCCAAAGCGAGCAACCGATCTCGACAGTCTATCTAGTGCCCGTTTTGCATGGTCCGCAGACTCGAACAGGCACACGACGTCGTCTGCGTAATCCAGATCGCATAGTTTCCCTCCACTTCCCAGTTCGACTCCTACACCCCGGAGATCTCCTAAAGCATCTTCCATCATCTCGTTCATGACGAAGTTGAACAAGAATGGAGAGATGGGACACCCTTGTCGAACGCCACTAGTCGTTTCAAATGAACTTCATGATTCACCGTATACCCTAACGCGAACATAGGTATGTGAGTACAATGCTCGCAACAGGTTCACAAACTTCGTTGTCATACCCTTTCGGTGGAGAGCACTGAGTAGTGCTGGTCGATCCACGGAGTCGAAAGCACCTTTCAAGTCGAGGAGAACTACGATCGTAGGGCGCCGGTGCGTGTGGCGCGTCTCGAGTATCTGTCGAAGAGTGAATATCTGGTCGGTGCAACCTTGACCTGGCCGAAATCCGGCCTGTTGTTCGCGGATATTACTCTCGCGAATCGGTGTCAAACGGCGCAGCATTATCGAAGCTAACACGTTAGTAACTATCGGAATTAAACTAATCCCACGATGATTGCTGCAGTCACTCCGTGTGCCCTTCCTGAAGATGCGTATAATCAATGACTCACCCCATGATAACGGAATACGCTCCTCGTTCCAAATATCACGAAGCAAGGAGGTAAGTGATTTCATCAGCATTTCTCCACCCAATTTGAAAAGAACTGGGGGAAGGTCGTCGGGACCGGCTGCTTTTCCCCTCTTCAGTAACTGAATATTCGACTCGACTTCCACTTCCGTTGGGGCATCAAGTGACACCTCCCAAGGATTCACAGCTCCAGGAGTCGGACTAGATACGACAGCGTATGGCCAGCTAAACTGATCCTTGAAATGTTCTGTCCAACGGTCCAGTCTTTCCTGTCTACCATGGATGAGCTCTCCATTCTTATCGCACACGACTTCACTAACCGAAGTTGGTCGCCCACCGCTGTCGCGTATAAGCTTAAACAGTCTTCGACTGTTACCTGAAGCGGACGCCACTTCCATCTCTTCGGCTACCTTAGCCCACCAGCTTTCGCGGTCATTCCCAAGGCTTATGGTCAACTGACGCTGCAACTATCGACACATCTTATTCAGCTGCTCACAGTTAGGCAGCTGTAAGTAAGTAAGTAACCACCACCCCGATAGAAGTAATCTGTTCATCATCTCGGCGGATAAGCTGGCAGGATATAGCAAATATCAGGTCAACATGCTTTTTGTCCAAAGCTGGACGACCTCCTGCACGAAGTAAAGTGTGATAACATCGCGACTGCGGCAGTAGACAATTCCTCGAGTAAGTCGGCTGTCATCAGACGAGGCGATTTTAGGAATCTCCTTCGTCACTACTCCAATACCTCACCGTGTTCAGACCGCTTGTTTCTCAATGGTACAAACTTCAGAGGTCAGGAATGCCGGTGCACCAGCTGGCGTCTGTTTTCTTCGAGTCAGCAACGGACTCAGACTAACCATGTCGCTTTCTGCTAACAATGGCTGGGCTAAGGTCTCCGGGTTTTAGACTCTAACCAACAATCCATGTGCCGTGTTAGTCGACACTAGTTTTCCTTCATTTCATGTTAAGCATTTATCATACAGTTGTTTTTCTCAATTTCAGCCCATGCACGATGAGTAAAGCTTGCCACTAAAAATCTATTTCTCAATTCCCATGCGCTACGCTGCTGTTCCAGTCTTCTTAGACTATGAGTATAATAACAAAAAGCCTATGATAGCACAAACACGGACCGGATACACAAGGGTGACACCGACATGACATGATGCTGGAACCACGGAATGCGACGCGTGCGATTCAAGCTAGGTTTTCCACTAGCTGAACATAGAAGGCAGAGCCTTACAGGTAACGCGTATTGACACAGCACGACGGCCAAGAAGGTAAGCTGGAAGAAGCTTGTGGAGTAAGCTCGTGTCACCACCGCTTAAATTGTCTTTGGTCCAGGTCGGGCGCCCGACCCTGCCAATTATTGCAAGTCATCAAAATGGCCAGTCAGCGTGCAGCAATGGAAGGGCATGGTGAGCAATTTAATTAATGTTAAACCGGAGGAATCGAAAACAGAAGGACGACAGTTTTAGGGAAATATAATAGCAGAAATAGAATCCTTATAAAAAGTAGATGAGCCTTTAGACGTCAATAAGCAGTGCTCTGATGGTCTTCCTCAAGGTCTACATGGAGTAGAGTGATGGAATCCCAAGTTCCTGAAGACCTTATGTTCTGTCTTGGATATACACTGTTTCATCCACACCCATAAAGGTCTCGCACATGACTGGGCCAACCATATGAATATTAGATTAATGCCAATAGCGCAAAACTTTTGGGTTTGATCGCCCTTCACGTGTTGTACCGCGCGTGCGAGAAGTAAATTTTCGAAGGCTTTGTTGGGTTTCGCAACTTCGTGGATGCATCAACCAAATATCCACCTTTCGACGGCTGTTCGAGTGTCACTTTGGTTTCCAAAGCTTCACGATCAATGTCCTAAGCACCCGTGAATCCTTTGGCCCCGCCAACTGATCCACTTTAAGAAACATTTTAACGAGAAACGAAGTACCTGAGAAGTACATGTCAATCCTCAAAGAGTGCTACGATTATATCTCAAACAGGATTTGGGTCTATGAACAGGTCTCGCTAATGTTCGTCGTCTGGTGACAGACGCCTAGTCTACTTAACTTTCTCATGACAACGTTAAGCATTTCTATGGGCAAAATTACTGAAAGCAGTGAAAAAATGACATTGAAGGTGGCAGGAAGCCAGACAGGGCGTCGTACATCGGCAGAAGCAGTCACGCCTGAGTTTGCTGTTTCTTCGGAAATGCAGTGATCGCCAACCTATCGGAAACATCCGTGGTTCAAATTCCTGTTATTTCATCTTGATTAAAACCAGTTTGTCTTGATAATTTTGGTTTCACTGCAAAACTGATGACGAAATTATTCACAGTAATGGCCTCGTTTGCTCCTCTGCCGAAATACCCGCAAATCATAAACAACGACGACGAATGGTTGCTCCCATCAAAGGAGGTCGATGCCAATCTGTTATTGTCATCGGCACATACCTAGGTCCACATCAGCGATTGCATCATGTTTTGCACCAAATTTATGACCGACGTAATTTCACTATGGTAAACATTAACACTGTTCCTTCCAAGTCAGCTATAATACTGGGGAAAGCGTGTAGAAAGTCTACGAGGTATTCAGCCAGCACCGAAAACTCTGTATTCTCTGTATTTGAAAACCACACAACGTGGAGAAAACGTCCGTTTTCAATTGTTCGTACACACACCAATACATAACATTAATCATGGCTATCAATGGGTCTAGGGAATTGTCCGTTTGCAGTCACATCAGCTCACAACTCTCAGAAAGTATCTCTGTGTGTTTAATTGATCAATTAGTCACACGATGAAGTTGTAAACCAACTGTTGGATGATGATAAGTACGCCACTGGAGTTTAGGATTCTGAACAAATTGTTGCTGAACACAGAGTACAAACGGATGGATACGGCTCGTCTGTGTTTGAGATGCGACACTCGACAGTTATTGATTGGCTGCTTCTAGCTTTAGAGATGTTACGAAAAGCGCTCGTCACGCTCACTGAGCGATTTGACTCGACAAGGTGGCAACACAATGTGCTAGTAATTATCATAACCATTTCTGTGCTTAACCAAGCTGGGTAGCGTTCACGAGCGCAATCGGGCAAGCCACCGGTGGTTTGGTCAATATATTTGATTCTTCAGGAGCAGGTGAACGAATACACATAGAATGAGGCGGCAGACTCTGTGAGTTCCGCCTTTAGTTAGAAGCAAATTATCGGTTTAAATGTGGATAGAGTTTTCAACTGCGCAGGAAAGAATATTCGGCTGACTGAACTTAACAGTCTAAGTTCGATAGTTTCTGTTTCGGTGTCACCATTGAAAGTCAAACGAACACATACGGGTATCTTTATTGGCGTTATTTCTTTTCGTGTTTTTCCATAAGTTGTACAGAAAATCCCTGCAGAAAGGGAAGTTTATTTTCAATTGTCTCGCCTTGGCAATTTTTCCTGCTTCATCATCTAAACAGCGTATTAGTTTCCTCTTCGTCTGTAACAGCACGAAGCTCTGAAAATGTATGTACTGTCCGTTCCACGTTGCTTTCCGCAGATTGATAGTAGTGCAGACTCATCCTGCCGACGTCCTATGTGCAACTAAGTATGCTAGGCGATGGTTTATCTTTCTCTAGTGTAAATTGTGCCTTTGTATGGACACTGTTAAAAGTCTGGACCTGTAGAACGAATTGTCCTACCGCGAATCTCGTATTACGTTTGCTTGTTCTCAACCTTTGTAACCACTTGTGCGTCACTCTTAATCTGCTCGGTACGACTGCAATACTGGCAACCCTGACACTTGACCGGTACAAGGAAAAGACGGTGGGAAGCGATAGCAGGTTGAGCATATTTTGACAGGAGCGGGCGAGCGAAGCGTGCGTGAGTAACGCGCAAATGGCGACCGCACTTGGCGGTCAACGTTCGTTTAAACATTCTATCTATCCCGCTACAGGAGCCTCTTCCTAGAAGACCGTCGGAGAAGGGCTTCGCTTGAGACCATGCGAAACAAGCCGGAAACTGTCGGATTACTTGGGCCTTAGCATTGATCTCCAATCGGAAATTTTTTCAAGCCGTTGGTGGTCCCTTGGGTGCTAGTTTTAGGAAGCTGACCGTGCGCCGGACACCCATCCAGAAAAACACCATTAGGCGGCGAACACGGGAGGCGCGATCCCCAGACCCAACTGTACCCGCACACCGCTGTAGCCGAACTTCCCGCCCAATGCGCATCGGCCAAAACAGTGGATCTGACCGCATCCCACACGAGCGATTCTCACTCTCGTCCAGAATCTTCTTCGGGCGGGGCTGAATATCAGTTTCTGACCTCGGATTCTCTTCGTTCTCTGGTGCGTGCATGATGTCTACCATGGGACCGATGACTCTCGTGCCGGAGTCGCGTAGGATCACATCAGCCCTGTGATTCTTCTGAGAGAAGGTAAGGCAAAGACAAACTGGCAGAAACGGCGCTTGTGAGCATCGGTGGATGTTCGACTTGGTGGCAGGCACCTAACATCGGTCATTGCACGCGTTGCCTTACCTCCCAGCCGCTGCGGCTGCTTCGCATATCCAGAACTCCGACCGTGATTTGTCTTGTTGTGGCTTCAGCCCCACCAGCAGTCTCTACGGGCAGCGCTGGCAATGGCCGGGCTCGAACAGGTTGACGGGACACATCAGAGTAAAGGAGTCAGTCGCTAGCTTTGCATTCCATTGTCGGGAGCTAGGCGACGAGGCCTGCTAAATTTTAGGGGTCCTGTGATTTCTACATAGTGTTACCTTAATAACGACGGCGGGACTTGGGCCGGACAGTCGCGAAGTAGCCCGTTGTATTGCCGTTAAGCTGGCGGTTTAGCAAACTGTGGCGCAATTTGGTTGACAGCGTCGTACGAGCAGGTCCAGGACAGCGACGTTTGACGATCTGCTGCTTTCCTGTGCCAAACGTCGAGCAGTAGGTTGAAGTGCTGGAGGAGTTCTATACCAATGAAACGGATATGGAACGTCGGCAAGGATGTACACCCAACGAATTTTAGGGTTCACACCCAGATTCAGCGTGAGGGAATGATGTCCGCACCAGTGGATGTCGGTGCCGTTCGCAGCTGGTGGCGTCTCTGCCCGTGCAGCGATCAAATAACTGGAGTAGATGGGGATTAGGCTGCCCTTGGCACCTGTATCCACTAGGAACAGCTTGTTAGTCACCAAGTTTTTGACGTTTACGAGGCGACAATTAATAGCTAGCCCGGTGTCGTGTGCCGCGACCACGAACTGGGAACCCAGTTTCCCTGTTAATTGCCCGGAAATGGGCAAGCGGGATCACACCGTTTTGCTATGCTTCCGAAACGATTACGATACTTACAGTAACCTTCCGCGGATGGCATGAGGGGCGCATTGGAACGGGGCTACAGATCCTGCCGCGGACTGATCCCATCTTGTGGCCTGTCCGTATAGAATGACAGCTGCTTCAGCGTTGTATTGATCCTCGTCAGAATGGTTGTCAGATCGGCCTGCGAAGATGGAGATGGCGGTGTAGATGATGAAAGGGTAGGCATTATTGAGACCCTGGGGACAGCGCGACAAAATAACAATAATAGTGATATACAGGTCTTGTTTGCGAGAGACATGCGCAAGGCAAGATCAAGGTTTACAGAGATGATGCACAGGAAATACGAATAATATAAGCCGAAGGGAAAGGGAGTGAGAGCAACTCCGAGTAATTTGAAAGCTTTGTTTATTTGTGTATAGTTCTCTACAAGCGAGGCCATGCGCAAAAAAGAATCAAAATTGTGCGGAGAAAGTACAGTGCAGATACGGAAAACAGAAACCAAACGCACAATACAATGTGTTGTTGCTCACAAGATCACAACGGACAATGTGATTTGCTGAGCACGAGGTTTCGACTTTGAATCGAAGCGAGATAATGATTCAGAAAGATTATTCTGTGTCTGATTTCCAGTCCTGCACTGCGAATAACACTGTTTGAATGCGTCAAAAGTGCGTATCGCGGACGCAAATGTGGCTGGTAGGTAATGGCTGTCGCCGCCAGTTGGCCGGAATCCTCGAAAATGAAGAGAGTTATATGGTGGAGATGAGGATCAATATGGATGTGATAACGGAATGGAAATGAGTCAAAACCGGACTGGACATCATATGGAGCGGTAAAAAATGCGAAAAATTGGGGAGCACAATCCGTTCAGCAAGGAAAGCGGCGACACGGGATGGGAATTGTGCAATCATGAGACTAATACATGAGGTTTGTTTTGAGAAACTCTGAGTTCATGTATTTTAGCTTGGTTCAGAGATTGAGGTGGGGTTTGGAACGAAGGCGAACCGGAACCAAATGAGGCAATGCCTGGTGGACTCGTTCGGAGAACTTTTGCCAGGAGCGTTGGTCTATTGCCAAATAACGCAGACCAGAATAAAGGCTGATGAGAAATGACGGTCCTCAGCTGTTTTCGAATCTCAAGATGCATTGTGTACGTTAATTTATATCAGATGCCAATAAAAACACTGTCCTTCGTGAGTTCGTTTTGTAAGGTTTTGGCAGAAGAATTTTGGGAAGGGGCAAAAGCAAACTAGTACAAAATGGTGCACGTGAACGTGGGAGCTGGAGTGCTGTTTGCCACCACAGTGCTGGCGGGTGAGGCAGACCGAGTGCTGGCCACCCTACCCACAATGTCGTTAGCAATTTCAGCCGTTTCTTCTAGTGAATATTTGCGGGCAATACTAAGCAACGGAGGTAGTTTTGGTGGGAGCCATTAAAGCCACATCTCTCTTAGCCTCGGGTCGTCTTCGAACGTTGCGCCTCTGAGACACTGTATTTCCCGCCATAGTTCTGAGGGCTTTTAATTTCTGAGCCCGATCCCTTGAAGCAGTTATCGGATGTAATGATCTTCCTTAGGGGTAGTCAGAGATATAACCGCCTCTTTCAACGCGTCGTGATTGCGCGAAGATACGATGACTTCCCTGATGTGAAGGGTTACCTCTGGAAGAAGGCAGTCAGCCACTCATCTTAAACCACTGGCGTCGCTAGTTATCCTGCAATTCTTGAACTCCAATTCNAAAGAAATAAATCATCATGCATCTGTCTCATTGCTCACCCCATCGCCACTCCTTTCTTTTGCCTGCATATTTGGCGGCTACGGTCAATGTTGAAAGTAATAATAAAATTTTTCATTGATAAAGTTTTGAGTTTTTCAAATAGATTAACGGGAAATCAGCCGGGTTCAATTAACACGGAAGTTTTCGAAATATTAAGCATGAGGTAGGAAGCGACGCTCCGGGTGTCAGAATTTTAGCTGACTTTACCTACACCGTAAAACCGCATGCACCCAGACTCCTTTGTCGACATTCATCCTGGAATTTTTAGGGAGACGAAAGCCGCGTTGCACAAGCTTCCATCCTTTTCTTCCAGAACTGTCCACGATCAAGTATTTTCAAAACATCGTGGAAGAAACCAAATGCAGCAAATGTTTTTTAAAAACTGGATCGACACCATCCAAGTTGCTGTGGGCCTTTTATTATGCTTAGTTTCCCTGGCAAAGTACTTGGGCCAGTTTTCAAGCGCGCCATCTTGTTACACGTATGCAACAACAGTCTCCTCTCCTCCTACCATCACAGCTCTTTTCTTGGTGGTATTATATCACAAACAAGATTTGCCCTATGGAAAGCTTGACGAACGCACTCAAATACGGGATGTCCGTATGCGCCATTTTCATTGATCTTACAAGTCTTTGACATGGTTTCGACTATTCCTTTACTGTATATATTAGGGTCTCACCGTATACGTTTTCAGTTGCGGACTCATCGAATTTATCTTAAAAGCTGCCCCTTCCCTGTCAATGCGGGTGCTTCACCCTCGGATCCATTTCCAATACCAAACTGAGTGCCGCGAGGATCAGTGGATGGAGCCTCTGATTGATGTCTACACAAACGGCCTTCATTGTAGCATCCAAATGAATGTTGCTATGTACGCCTATGATGTCACCATCTAGCGTAACGAACCTGTAGCACAGCAGTCGACAATGCATAACGCGTTGCACTACACCATCGGCTGGTACCTGGAGGCCAACGTGTAAATGTTATTGCCAGTGCCCCGGGTTGAACAGTTTTGGGCTATAGAAAATCCCCCAGATCTAGAACGCAAAGTAGCTGTTATGTCGCCGATTTTGGTTGGTCTATGCACACACTGAAGCACAAGACACAAGTACTCGCAGCGCACGACATCACGGGAGCACACAGATTGTTGTCCAGTAGGACACGGACACACACACAGAGGTTGGAGACGCAAGAAGATCGGGCTCAAGACTCAAGGCCCGTTGTCGCACAACGAGTGGGATAGATCTGCTGCTCCCTTGAATGAGCAGCCACACGGGACAATAGGCGGCGCGAAATACGAACAGACAGACCAGCCCGCTAGCGGAAGAGAGAACATGAACACAAAGTACTGCCGTGCGTTTATTGGTGACCCACCAACACAAGTCAGAATTCAAGTGAGCTCTATCATTTATATAGTTTCGTTTGGTGGGCTTGATCGATGTGTGGACTAGTCAATCACAGAACGAGTTTTTATGAATCTTTTCGCGAACATATAAAAATATTCCACCACGCAATATTTAAAATAACGTCAATTTCGAAATATTGAGAAAAGGATAGATTCTTTTGAAAAATTAATAGCGGAAATGAAGTCTACAGCTCCACAAACCTTGGAATGGTCATCGACCATAACAGAAGCACAAAACCTCGGGCATCTGGGTCAAGCGAGTTTTGAGTTTCTTCCACCACTGAATGCTAGCCAGTAAATCAACATTCCTTCACTTTACCTTAGCAAGAGGCAGCTACCACCCCTCCTCGTAGAGGTTTTCTAGTTTCTCTATGACACCTTTCTTCACCCCACGAATGAACACGCTAGCCAAAATGTATATATGTTGGTGACAAGAAATCGCGATTTGCTTGGCCCATTCTGAAGGATGGCCTCTAAGCAAGTGCGCGATCCTTAAAATGCTTCGTAATATCAACATCTGGTCCATCTTGGTTTTGCACCTCATGGCAATTTGCAGCATAAGGTGCGACCTATTTGTCATGTGCAAACTCATTTCCACGGGCCTGCCGGATGATTTCTTGCATTGAAATCTGGGAGCTCTGAGGAAGGATCTCAAAGACGTCCAACCATGGTTCTAGAATGAGTGTAAAAAGACGTCTTCATGCATCTTATAAATAGATTGTTTCCAATTTTGCTGATGCACAGGCCAAGAAATCGTTTGTATTAGAGCTAGATAGGTTTCTGCGTCTTTCCCGTCTTATACCACAATCGTCGTCCCCCTAAGAAGAAAATAAGGAAAAAGGAAACACAAACGGAAGAATGAAATAAAACAAAAACGAGAAACGCATTTCTGTGCTTACAAATTAGTTTTATTTTTCCCCTGCATGCTTCTTTGCCGCCTTGGTACTATGTTGCAACTTTGTATATGACGGTACGATCATGCAACAACATCCCCTCGCAGTGTCGGTGGAACCAGCGGTTCACGTTTCCTTGCGACAGAAACCAGACGGCTTGAACTGATAATGTTAGAGACCTGAGTATAAATAACAGTTTAAGTCGCAGGGTTTAATAGGTTTTGCCTTTGTAGCGTGCAACATATTAATACATAAAAACACACCAAGACTTTACCGGGAATACCGCGTGCAAGCTTCGTCTCAATTATTGACGATAATGCGGCCTGCCGTGAACAAACGAGGCAATCAGCCACGTGGGTGATTGAAGGTCCGGTTGGAAGATTATGGCGTCACCCACTCTGAGACTTAAACCTTCTATCGAGATGCGAAGAAGACACTGGCACAACTTATCTGAAACTTTCAAGTCTGTAGGCAACATGTCCAGTCTTGGATCGGAAGGCTATTTCCACCAAGTAGGAGTCTCCGGCACACGTAGCCATAAGTGAAGGCCTGAGAAAAGCTATTTAGGTTGCTGTTTAGATAGCACTCTTTGAGTGACAGAGTAGCAAATATACGGAACCAACTCACTAGAAAATTGGCAACCATGCAGAGTGTAGTTTCGTTTGAGCAATATTTGAGCCGAGATTGAGATATGCTATCTCCCGAGGTAAGGCATTGGCGGACGAGATATGATAAACTGTGGTTTGTTCTTTCTACATTCTTGACGTGAAATGCGATCGTTTGCGTCTCGTAGTATCTGGCGCTGCTAAGACGAGGTAGTCCGTTTTCTGTTTCTTCCATTGGTACCTACTGAACTGGACCTGGAAGAGGCGGATGTCCCATCGCAGTACATACCATCGAGAGAAGTCTGGAAAATCGAACTGCGTGGGCCAAAACTTGTCTTGTGAAAACTAAACTGAGATGAGCTGGAAAATTCATAAGAAGTGCCTCTGTAGGAAACAGTCGGATAGATCAGCGACAAAACTTGTGGCGAATTAAAGACAGGCGGAGCACTGATTTCGGGCCAAGGGTGTGGTGGGTTGCCAAAAGATGCAGCGAGTGTGAATAGCCATTTTCCTGAAGCAATGGAACCCTCGGAAAATGTGCACATTTATGGCGATCAAATAGAGGTTTTGTTTCAGAAGGCCAACAGGGTCAAAGGATAAAAGCCAATCAAAGGTGGAACCAGAGCCAAAAGGGGTTCAGAGAGAAGATGGGGAAGTCTCCCAAACATAGGAGCCCAACAGGTGGAAGATTTTGCTGACCCGGGCACTCGGTAATCGGAAATCCGCATAAAATTTAGAGCTGGAGCTATATCAGTTAAGCTGGACGCTTATTACAATACAGAAAGCAAGTGACTTTGCATTGGTTAGGAATCGTAGGGCCATTGTACATGGGATCCCAGTGCTTTCTATGAGTTGCGAGAAGGAGTGAGAGAGGGCAATAAGTTGCCATGTAGTGAGTGTGCTTTTATAGGTGTACTGCTGGAACATGCAGCCATTGCAAGAGATGGAAAAGGTAGGGACTCCGGAGGAGAGGATACACGGCCAACGTCTGTTGAGGTCGGTAACCCACAGTATAAGCATATACACTTGGTGGAGCCTGGTCGAATAAAAGCCTTCACCTAGAAATCCAAAGGTATTGCCATCATTTGGCCCAGGTCTTAAAATACCAAAGGTAGATATCCAGAATTCAATCCATCAAACCGAGAAACCACTGATTGGGTGAGGGAATTCGATCGAGGGCCATCCCGTGAATTGGGACTGCAGGTAGATGCAGCTGGTGGGCGCAGTTTGTCTACTGCTTTTAGAAAAGACACCAGTGGCTGCCATACATCAGGAAAACCAGGAAAAGGATGCCGAAAGCCCCGAGGCGAAAGAGGGACTCTCGGCTGTCCTACGGACGAGAGCTTCGGCAGTAAGTCCAGATCAGCTGCCACCTATTCTTTCAGCGGCCAAAGGGACGGCGTGGGGGATTTATACGAGTGGCCGGCAAAACCGGTGCATGTGTGGAAAATAATTCGCTGAGATTGCAATTGAGGACTATGGACGAAAATGCGGTAGTTGCCAGTGAAGGTGTAATGCAGCCAGGTGTATGCAGTGAATTGATGGTTCACGAGTGTTCGTTCTTTTGAAGAGATAGATATGATGGACTAGCAGGACGTTGATCCCTATGGCTGAAAAGTGCGATGCACTTAAAGACCATATACTGAATACCCCAAACATAAAGTCTCTGAAGGTTATTATACAAATGGCAGCTTCAGAATCACAATTATCGGAGTATACTGAAGCACGAGGTTGGCAGCAACACAGAATCTGGAGTTCTTTCTTTCTTTTGCAGTGCTGTTGCTGGGTTCGTGAGTACATTTCTCATATTGAGGACCTTCAGCCCCAAAGGTTGGCTGGGCCCGCGAGACAGCCTCGGAAGTCACCTATGGGCATCAGCTACTGGAGGTCCTGCATGCAGCTGCAATGGTTAAGCAATTTACCCAAACAATTCGATGGAGATTTGGCCGAACCTCTTCAATCCTGACTCAGCACTGAAGGGAGCGCCGAACGACATTGGATGCCCTGAGATGGAAGAAGCACTGAGCAGAAGCGACCATGCCGCGATCGACATGCTACTGACTTTGAAGGGATTGTCGGTCTTCATCGAACACAGCGGGAACTTTTCAGAGATGGATGGAAGTAGGCTGATAGGTCCGGGTCTCTGGACTCAGTGGGAAGTAAAAAGAGGCGGCAACTACGTGGAATGTTAGTGGTTGTCAAATAAAGACAAACTGTTGATAATGGCGTGCTTAGATTTTCCACCTGACGGTATCAAAAGAAATAGGCTGTTATCATTTTTAGGTGTACAATCACGAGAGGTAAAAGGGCAAACCAAGGGCTTTTCAGTTGGCTCCTATGGTGCCTTGAAATATGCAAGGGGGCCAATTAGGATATTGAGCATCCACTAGCAATACCAATCTGCCTGTGACGAGCGTAGCTCCAGGACCGCTAGGTGCAGTTGCAATGCCCATTAAAATTGTGTGCAACCTAGGGCGTCTTAGGGAACGAAAGTAAGGGGAATACAGAAAAGCAAATACATTGGATCAGCCAGCGGCCAACAGAAAACCGACTGTATGCTGGAAGTTCTCCAAGCAGCATAGAAGCGGGAGCAATCATATAGGCATAAAACAAGCCAGACCAGCATTATGGTAAAGATGGAGAACGAGTTGATCGGAGTGGAAGAATTGTGAGACAACCGGAAATAATTGAATGGGTCGAAAGCAACAGGGCCTGACGCAATCCAAACAGCGATAGTAAAGCCACTATTGAAGAATTCGTTTTCCTAGCTCTAATCAGTTTACTTACTTAGCGTTTGATAGAAAATCTTGTGCTTTGTTCAGAAAAATTCCACAATTTTTTCTGTATATTGCTTGTGCGTCACGTTTGTCTCTTTTACTTAGTCCTTTTTTCTCACTGAAATTAATTTTTAACACCATGCTATAGGCAAATGGCTTAAAACTTACTACCAAAAAACAGGCGGGCCCCAATCTGCACATAAATCGCAAATAGGAAACTGTTCGGTAATGCTTGTTGATGTATTCTATGAAATAAACAAGAGAATTTAAGACTTGGAGGAACGATTGCTGAGCGCTGTTACCCAGCTGACTTCAGCTGAGGCAGCGATCACCAAGCTGGCTCCACTTACCCATCTCATCGAGCCTTCGTCAAACCCCTCCTTACACGAACTTGCTAGGGCCAGTCGATTCACTCGTTCAGTGTTTTCTGAATCCCAGACGTATCAGGAACAGATGCAATGCTGTATTCCTCAACAATCCAGACCGCCAACCACTGGAAAAGTTCAAAGAAACCATATTGAAGGTATGTAACATGGATCACTATCCCAGTTACTGCGGGAGACTAAGAAAAAAAGCTCATAAAAAATCATGCCCTCTCCTGATACAATTCCAAGACAAAATAGTCACCCGTGAATCCATCAGTAAGAAAAATGCCATCGCTGTAAACGCCCTGTACAAATCTATAAAGATTGCGGAGGATAAAACACCACTCCAACGTGAGGCGCTTGGTCTCCAAAAAAGAGGCACCCCCGCCCCCCCCAGTGTGCAAAGCATTAAGCCCCCCTGCTATTCTCCCAAACCACTGAACCCACGTTCCCGATCACAAACCCCATATACCACTCCATCCCGCTGCACCTAGCCCCACGGGAAACTCAATGGATGCAACCAAACAAACAACGGAATTGCATTTCAAACCCGAAAACCGTGTCAACTAAAGACCAAGTTTACTGGCTCCCTCTGATTACCGGCGTCTCCATCATACCCTAACAAGCCCCCCATTTCACAACTCTGTGCCGTTTCTTCCAAACCCATTTTTCCGCCCAAACTACCCCCTCCTGCCCTACCTTCACTGCAAATGGCCCACTCTACCCTCCCTATGTAAAAGGATGCAAGATGGCAAACATGCCCGCGTTGGAAATGTTTCCTTGTGACTGAATGCAATGCGGACGGATTACAATACCCCGGCCCATGAGTAAACCACCCACCGTAAACCATGCCAATCTCACCTGACAGGCCATCTACCGTTCACTTCCAGTCATGCTTCCTTGGGCCGAAAATTCCCCGCTCAAATGATGCAACAGTCTTCCAGAGAGAGGAGGTCCCAAATGAAACAAAATTGATTGAAACCAAGAAAGTTGACTCTCCCCAAGACGGCCAACGAACGAGGAACCGAGCTTTATTCAATATGACACCAATAAGCGGAAAGGGCTCTTCGGGAAAATGTTCGCTATTATTATTAAATGCAAGCTTCACGTTAAAGAAAATTAAGTGTATCCGTCTTCTCACTCTCTCATCAAACATTGACTTCATACTTATCTACGAGGCATGGCTCAATAATCACACTTTTGACAACGGCATTATAATTCCCGGCTATAAATCCTTCAGGAAAAGCCGTGAAGCCACGCGTGAAGGTGGCTGCGTTATCTGCGTCAGAGAACGTATGCCAGCTGCTTTGTACGAGGACACCATGCTAAACACAATCCAAGATTGCGTCTGGGTTAGAGCTGAGATGGGCAATGAAGTCCTTTTTTTGGATGCACCTACCGCCTCCTAACTCTTGCCAAAACGACTTTTGGATGATAACGCAACAAATGAATATTGCTTCTGACGTACAAGGTCCCCAGCTTCTCGCTGGAGATTTCAATGCGCCTGACGTATGCGGGTTCACGCTTTCCGCGCCGAATTACTTACTCGCTTTCCTTCATGGCGGCTGGGCCCAACAGATAACTAATCCAACAAGAAACCCCAATGTTCTTGACTTGATATCTACGATACGCTTAACTGACGTTCAAACATCCACTGAATCTAGTCTACCTGAGTGTGATCATCTGCCTGTTAGCTGTTCATTTGCTCTGCCCCTCCCGAATAGGTTCCCGTGACATAACACAAGGCCGTAGTTCAAGGCTGACTAGAATTGCCTACCTACTCTATTTCATAATTCAAACTGGGACGCATTTTTCTATCAACAGAAGTACAACCGGCAACTGATCAGTTCTACTCCAACCTGCAAAATTGCCTTGATGGCATTACTTCGTCCCGCACGCTAAGCATGCTGCCCAAAAGAACTTATTATGACCGAATAAACTGACAGCTCGCTAAACTGCAGCGGGTATTCTCTAGGACCACAGATGTTTCGCTGTTTCCGCAAATAAATCGGTTAACTAAGGCTCCAGAAACATTGCTGGACCGCAGAAGCAAAGAGCAAGAGCTGCAAGCTCTAAACCAGCAGAACCCAAACGCAGCACTGGCAAAACTGCTCAAATGCAGATCCTCAACCACCCAAGTCCAGTTTACCATTCAAAACAGCATTTACGTAAACAGCCAACAGAGATCGCCGAATCTTTCAGTGAATTCTTTGCATCTGCTCTGGTAAACGATAACAATTTCTGCCCCCTTCCAATCTCGCTTGACCACAGGGTCGCACTCAACAGTTGTATTTCCTCCGAAAGACGTAGCCCAGTTGTTGTTAATAAAAATTGGCCACCACTCTGGACCTGATTCATTGCCCCATGCCGCCTTCGCATTAGGTGGGAACGATATTCCAATTTTGTTAGCAAACATCTTCAGCTTATCCATTCAGTGCCTCACCTTCCCGTCACAGTGGAAAACCTCTGCGATTATATCCGTCCACAAAATGGTACGCGTTAGGACCCTGCAAACCACCACCCAATAGACCGCCCCTATGGTTTCCAGGATCATGGAACGCCTGATTGAGAATAGTCTTATAGCCTACCATCTGGAACATAAACGATGTCTCCGATGTTATACGAAACGACACCCCGTTTTTCTTTGCAAGCGATATCAATTTGTGTGCAACTTCCCCACTGAAGCTTCAGAGTCCATCATGAGTAACTTATTGGAAGACTTAGAGTCACTCAACTCCTGAGCAAACAACTGGATGATGAAGTTCACCGCGAAAATAGCATCATCATGGGGTACAAATGCGTTATACTCCCAAGAGAATTGAAGCTTGGAATCGAAACCATCTCCGTTAATTGCCAAATTCGAGACCTAGGCATAAATTATTCCTGCGCCTAAAAGTTCTCGGAGTACGCTCCCGCACAAGTGGTGAAAGCAAATAAATTAGTAGGGCTGTTACGTCGAACTCAGAATTTGAACGAAAGCAAACGAAACCTTTTTAGGACCCACGTCGGACACATTCTGGAGCAGTGCTCTCTAGGCCGTTCTAACATGAGGTAATGCGACAGAGTGACGATTGAAAACGTCCAGCGTGCATTTACCGGACAGCTGATTGGCTACTCTATAAGCCTAAACTACATAGGATGCTGTGATTTGCTGAAATTAGATCCTTGGTGGCTCCGACGCATGAGAGTAAACCTGGTAGTATTTAACAATATTATGACAGAGGACAACTGCGTCTCTGCATCTCGTGTTAGAAATCCACTCCAATACTCTTTCCGAAATACGGATTCCACTATGACTGTTTCAGTTCCAATGACCTCCGTTTGAGCCAACTTCTGTATTGTTAGATATTCGTCATTATGGAATGAACTCTATCAACAGCTGCGCATTCTGTTAACATTATCTATTGAATTTAAAAGCGAAGTACGTAAATCAGTTACTGTACCCTTTCTCATTAATCTATACCACCCATACTCACTTGAGGATCGAGTATATGAAACTGGATTGGGCTTCTGGAAAACGCATTGATGTCACTTTTTCGTTCATTGCGGATAGGAAAGTAAATCTATCTATGTACTCATGTCATATAGGAATCAAACTAGTCTCTTCCACTCCAAACGGAGCTCCGGTAACAGCACATGCTACTTATTTACATTCAGTTCCACGTCGGATGCATCTCACCGTTCATCTGCCTGCAAAAGCGGTACCTATCTCTCAATAGTCTGACTTCATATCCCTGAACCTTATCGTTCTAACTGCGTGTAGGGTTGCTCAACCAAAAACGGTGTGGTAACCATAACCTGCAACCGTCCTCTGAAATAAAAAACATTTACTATCATCCTCAACCGTACATTTCATTAACTCTTCGCTCCATGCAAATCACTCTGGCCAGCAGAATTCACCATGTTTCTGAAGAACCCAAATGGCACCGTCCGGAAGAAATAAGGTTAACATCTTGGATTATTTCTTTCTCACTCCTCATCGATATCTGTGCCTTTTAGACAATTCAGACCTCATACCATCTTCACGAGCATAGGGTTATACGTGTTATCTTCTCTTCCCGCAGTGACCTTTTCTATCAAACATACCCACTGGCACCGACCTTTTCATGTTTCGAAAAGCACAGCTTCCTAAGGTGGAATATAATCCAAGATTTTCAAGCGGAATTTAGTCAATCTCTAATGCGTCTATCTTGTAGTTTGATAGTTATTTATATCAGCAGCAGCTGTTCCCTGTTCGTCCTACCAAATACCGGTTAATTCTCTTTACGGATAGCGTAGACGTTCCACACACCAGATTAACCCGCCCATTTATTAAATATATATATGTATACAAAAAAGAAAACACGGAATGCTCAGCAATTGTTCATTTATTTTGAACTGCACTGGCCAAATGTCAGGGTTGCCAGTAGTGCAATCGTACTAATTTTTCAAAAGAATCTATCCTTTTCTCAATATTTCGAAATTGACGTTATTTTAAATATTGCGTGGTGGAATATTTTTATATGTTCGCGAAAAGATTCATAAAAACTCGTTCTGTGATTGACTAGTCCACACATCGATCAAGCCCACCAAACGAAACTATATAAATGATAGAGCTCACTTGAATTCTGACTTGTGTTGGTGGGTCACCAATAAACGCACGGCAGTACTTTGTGTTCATGTTCTCTCTTCCGCTAGCGGGCTGGTCTGTCTGTTCGTATTTCGCGCCGCCTATTGTCCCGTGTGGCTGCTCATTCAAGGGAGCAGCAGATCTATCCCACTCGTTGTGCGACAACGGGCCTTGAGTCTTGAGCCCGATCTTCTTGCGTCTCCAACCTCTGTGTGTGTGTCCGTGTCTTACTGGACAACAATCTGTGTGCTCCCG
>LUCM01010921.1:190641-215325 GCA_008360955.1 Fasciolopsis buskii | reverse complement strand
TTACAAACGCACGTGTTTCTCAATCATTCTTGATCTCGATCGCGAAAAATTGAGAACACGATCGCCACTGTTCACGTTCACTTGGCCATATTCCTTCAGTGTTCTCAGCCCAGCCTAGGTGGACCAGTCTTTCCGGACCCCAACACACGACAGTGTTTTTGATGAATACTAGGTCTGGGACCGCAGGCGAAATTCGCTGGCAAATGCATCGTCTGCTTAATTTGATCCCACTGATCGTCTACATTGCTACTGGTCGCAGTTCTTAGTTCCTCGGACAGTTTCTGTTCGTAGCTGTTGCGAACAGTCGAATCAGACAAACGTTCGACAGCCAATCGGATTTGTGGCCTGCATCGATGGCCACTCAGCTGCAGCAAAAATCGCATTAAAACTAACGCATGGTCCCATTCGACGTACATAGTCCAGTAAGATCTACAGTTCTGGACAGAACCACGCCAACGGTAGCTAACTGCGATATGGTCAATCTGACTCAAAGTACCTATGGAGTTAGAGCGCATGTCGCCGTGCGACACGAACTGTGTCGGAAATTCGTACTAGATAGGAATAAATGATTATCTGCACAAAATTGGAGAAGTCTTTCCCCGTTGTCTGTTCGCTGTGCAGGCAAGGCGCATCGCCCACCTAGACAGGACTCCGATGCACTCAGTTTTCCAGCTTGTGCATTAAAGTCACCTGCTACCACTACAATGTCAGAGCGTTTGCTCTTCCGAACAAGAGTGACGAGGTTATCGTAAAATTCGTCTTTCTCCATATCAGTGCTGCAGTCTGTGGAAGCGTATGCCGAGATAACAAATAAACTACGTTTAACACTACCATCCTTTCGGACGCCAACTGATCCCTGCAGTCTCATGGCACACAAACGACTGTTGACTGGGATCCAGTCTAGAAGGGCTGCTTCATCCTTCTCACTCAAGACTATTCCTACACCACGTTGACCCACAGCTTGAGCTGCTTCGTCTCCTGGAGTGCGAAGAAGGTATCTTGACGAGACGTTTGGCGCAGTTGGTTGAATTACTCTACTCGAATCCTGAATTCGGGTTTCACTCACACAGCAGACATCAATCAAATGTGAGTCCACTGTCAGAGTCAAACACGCCTGTTGGCCAGCCTGCATTAAAGTGCGCACATTGAAGGAACCCAGATGATGAGGCTGATGAGGCTTGAGAAAATGTGAGCTAACAGACTGAAAACCACCTACTACACTACTTGACAATAAACCGTTGCGAGTATCGGGCGTGTTATCAATGGAGATACTATGGGTAGGCAGAAGGGGCAAACAGAATGGGTTTGAGACAGAAGAGACAGGTTGAATAAAAGAGAGGGAACTCTGAGCAGTAGCATACTTATCACTACCCACCCTGCCTGCGCTCCGTGCAATGCGCAGCGCGGTCCTGATTATCTTGCGCGACGACCGATGCAGTATGGAATTATTCGCAAGCGTGTAGCTCATGGAGAATAATTGACGGCATTATTTCTTTTCAAATTTGTGACGAAGGACATTCCGCAACACCCTTTTTCTTGTCTAGTGGACGGCGAATTTGAACTCCTTCCAGGGAACTGGTATTTCGACTTGGAGTTTGTCAGTGGTATTGCCTTATTTGTCGATGACGCACAAGAAATTTAACATGCACTGGACTATTTGGTGACTGACGTATCCATATACGGTGTGGCATTTGCACCTTCAAGATGTAAGGGACTTTTTCATGAATGCTTCCATTCCCTGTGATGATCGGTTGCAGTTAGTCACTGGCCTGGCGAAAGCAAGAGTTTCACCAGCATGCGACGCATATAAAGCCGTCGTGAAACCCTGCTTTCTCCCACATCTCCCTTAAATTTGTGAGACCTGGCCTATCCGCGCCGAGGATCCCGGTGACCTTTTGCTTTCGGCCACCGATGTCTTCGAAGCTTTGCTGGAGCCCGGGTGAGCAATCGCGGGTTGCGTCCTTGCGCATTCACCTTGGTAAACGCTTTACACCGCCTTAGGTGGCTTGGACGCGTATTGCGTATGCCTGTTCACTGGATGCCTCACCGAGGTGAGCACACACCGTTCTCCTTGTTGGGACACAAGAGATAGGGATTGTTGATGGCCGAAAACTCTGATTGAGATGGTTTATAATAGAAGTCCGTGGTGCGGACGAACTCGTAACCTGTAAAAACATGGAAACGCTGAACAAAAATAACCACTTGTCATCTTGATTACTTTTCTCCCCTTGCAGATGTGTTGGCACTATCCTTCTTCTGAAGCCGCTTTAAAAATTATATTATATATGTATATATTATTCTTCGGCATTCCACTCGATCCCACGGTCATTTCCGTTTCACAAACTTGAAACATTTGGATGTCCCCGAACATCATTAGCATGGCTGTTTAATTATTTTACTAGCCGAACCCAGTGCACACAAGTGGCCACCAAAGCTTCAAAACCACCGATTATCAACCCTGGAGTGCTTCAGGGTTCTGTTCTTTCGCTGTATCTTTTCTCTATTTAAATCAAGGATTTTCTGCTTAGCCCTGCCATCTGTTTAGGCAAGTTAATGATGCTGCCCTCTCTCAATATGCTTCAAAAAACGAGGATTTTCAACTTTTCCAATATCCCATCATCCATCAAAGATTTCTCCGCACACGCTACGATAAATCCTAAAACATCTAAATACTTCCATTATCTATTCTCTCCCTCTTGTCCATCCTACTCATTCAAAACGTTTTCGACCAACTCAAAACATCTTACCAGGGTAGGTCACGTGAAATATATAGCAGTTACTTTAGATAAACATCAGGAAGAGGTTTTTCACTACTTCGCCTGTGTAGAGAATGTCAGATGGGTGTCATTTCAAATCAGAAGGTTTCAACACTATAAGGCGGAACAAAGCACCATCTGCCGTTTTGTAGTGTTTTTTCGAACTTCCTTCACCATGCTTCTGTTGTTTTTTCAAGTTTCCCCGAAAAAGAATTCAAATGTTTTACAGAAGCTGTCGGTTATTGACCTTGTGTCTTTCATAACTCTAACTGAGTTGCCCTTCAATCTGTGTGATCTGCATATGAAAAATTTGCTCAAAAAATCGTTTCAAGTTCCACGCATCCTCTGCACAACGATTTTTCAAGGTGCCGTCCTCATGATTCAACGCGATCCGCTTCTCGTTTCATACCCTTTAGATTCAATATCTGTGGGAACTCCAATGCCTCATTTAAAATAAATTTTCACAAACCGCCACCGCATATCAGCTGAATCCCCGTGCAGCCTATAATAATATAATGATCTTTTAACTTTGCAGGGTGATACGTGTAACTGTTTCTTATCTCCGAGAAGTTTGACTGAAATGCGACATTATCTGTGAGCGAAAGTCTATAAAATAAAATGTAATGCGACTTATACCCCTGGGGTACATAGGACAATAGGTTATTCACTCCCGACCCTCTCGATCTTTAGGAGACCGGCCGAAGTAAAAGATCACTGTGGATCCCCATTCCAGATACTTAAAAATGCAGTAATAAGACGGAACGGGAAAAAGATTTTAAGAGTGCGTGTGACTATAGAGTTGTGAATGAAATAGTTTGTCATAAGTGTGGCGAATGAATAAAAGGAACTGCCAATGGAACCAGTGCAGTGCGAGCACTGCGTGAGTTTAAGGGGGGGTCAAGATAACGCTGTTTATGTTTGAGGAAGGTAGTATGTGAGCTGCAGAGCTGAGGAGCATGAACGATCGGAATGCATCGCATTACCTTCCCCTTTTAAGGGTGATAGGAATAAAGCGTTGGAGTCTGCAAAACCGCTTGTCTTAAAGCTTAACGTTTGCTTGCCCTTAACCGTTGTGACCACTTGTGCGTCACTTGCACTCGGCGCTGTACGATTACAATACTGACAACCCAGACGCGCAATCGATACAATAAGAAGGCAGTCGTAATCGGAGAAAGGTTGAGTCTACTTTAACAGGAGCGTGCGAGCGGATCTTGCATGAGCAACGCGCTAGACGTTCAACGTTTGACTAGACAAACGATCCGGAGAAGCAGATTTGTGTTCCGCTACAATTCCCACACGACTAGCTATTCCACCATGGGATCTGAGGACAGCTACGACCCACCCATTTTCGGGGTGATGTCTAACCCGAGGAGCTTTCGGTGAAAGAATTTGGACGATCAGGCATCTCGCCGTAAAGTTTTGCTATCTAACTCGAATTGTAAGTGTAACCGGAACAACTGGGCTGAAGGCCATCGTGAAGGCTGTCTGGACGGGTGCGGATTTTCAAAGTCCTTCGGTGGACGTTTCGTAACGGGTCGGTTGAATTGGCGAGACCCCTTCGCGGTCTACTTTGTAGTCGTCGTTTCGACTCCACTGTATGGAAACATCCAAATCTAGGCTAAGAACAACGATGCTAATTAGCAGTGAAATTCAGCACCTGGATGGTGTTTGAAGCATTCCTTGGGACATCTGTTTTAATTGAATTTGATGTAGATATCTTTGCTTGCGGTTGTCCACTTACTACGTTTCTTCCATGCCAGCTCATATGATCCGTCCAATTGCCAGTTCTGCCATCGTCTTAGTAACGGAATTTCTAATGGGAAATTTGGACTCCTGCTTTTACCTAATTTTCCAAAATGCTTTTTTTGTTGCCCAAATTTCGCAAGCGCATTCGCTGGCACTACTGAGGTATATGACGCCCATCTGAGGGGCCACCATGGTGCCTCCTGTAGGAGACAGTCACAGAATCAACAATGAATATTGGCTTTGACTGAATGTTTTTTCACCCATTTCCATTATACCCCAAAGAGGATACCATAGTGTCTGTTTGAAACATCCGGAACCTAATTGCATTTGCCGACCGCCCCCTGGATGTCTTGGTTGTTTAAAAATGATCACTCGGAAGATTGTCGGAGGATTTTCCCATCGTAAAAGCGGGCTCTCAGGGGACACTAAGGCTGTCCCGGCACCGTCCCCGTAATTTTTGTTCGAAATTCTTCTCGCTCAAAGTCTTTAAAATGTTGGCAATTTTACTGATGAGATTTTCGTCAGATCAGAGTAAGGAACTAAAGGGTGATGTCAATGTCAGTCCAATTTCTTTGCACGGAAGGGCCACAGGGCCGCATCGCTTCGTCTTGGGATCCTTTTATTCTCTTTATAATAATTTTTTCGTCCATACCTTCCTTTTTATTTTTGGATTTTCTTAGTTAAAGTGAAACAATACACATCGAGACAACCGTCTGGTGGAATAGTGAAAAACGGCATAGCGACGAGTTATAGTCTTGTGACCAGTAGGTTCAGTTATGATGCAAAAGTTTACAAACCTGACCTTAGATTTCTATGGATGGTAAGGTACGAAAGAATCGTGAATCAGGGAGCTGTATAAAGAGACAGTGTGAGGAGATCACAACGTGTCACCACTCTTCGCTGACTCACGGGCAATCCGGAAGCCTTGTCAGGCAACTTCCAGGTTCTTTTTGAGGAGCGACTGTTTTGGCTCCTGCTGTCTCTAGAGGAAGTTTTTCCGGCAGTTAGTAACTCCGACAGCAAAGAACTGAACTCGGATGATCTTGTTGAACTTCGGTTTGAGTTGTTCCAATTTGCGCCATCGGTGAGCAGAGTTTCCGTCACTGAAGAAGAGAAGACCGCTCGTTCTCGACACCCTACTTAGTTCTTTCATAGTTTTAATTAAGTCACGTCTTGCCCGTCCGGACCTCAGTGAGAACAGCCATAGTGTTGAAAATCTGTTGTAGTATTCAAAGCCCCTTATGCGGGAGTTCGTTTTGTTAGACCGCCTTTGTACCTTTTTATCTTTTGCCTCCTTTAGGAATGGAATAACAGTGTGCGCCATTTTTCAGGGTGGAGGCCGCGGCCACCAGGGGGATGCAAAGTGTGTGCGTGTGTGTGTGGGGGGTGGTCAAGCTATCGTACTCCTAGATAATTTAGGTGCCCGAGCTGGAACTGCATGTTCTAAGTATGGGTCTGCGGGGGCTTTATACAAGGTGGCAGAACTCTTGAGTTTTTTGTTCTCCCTATCTAATGGAAGGCTGTTTGCAACCCCCAGGCACTGCCCCCAAAGATCCATATGCCTCGGATCTTCGCTTTTCCGATAGTGGGTGCCGATCTGACTGAGTTCAGGATGCGGGTTCCAACTGTGCCTTTTCCACTTAAGCGTGGTTATGTTGCCATATTCTGTGGTTAGCCTTACACAAATGTCCACCGGAGTATGCAACTAAGTTCTTGGATTGGAGGTAAGTCAGGGTCCCTGGAGTAAGAAGTTTCGAAAAATGAAAACATTCCGCCGAATATTTTTGCCAGTTTACTTCAGCCATGAGATGCTTGCCATACCTTGGGCGTTGCTTTTGTCCTTTGTGATATTAGCTGAAAATGATTTCAATCTGGATGCCTGATGCTCATTGGTATTGCCGGCCTTAATTGTAAATTGTTCTGTTTACAACCTTCATCTTTATTTTCGAGAATAGAAGGGAGGATGAACTGCTTCTTACATAAGCCTCACTACAAAGCGGATCCGAAGGCATCGTGTTCACATGTCCGTCAGTTTTCACTGCCTCATCAAGTGCTGATCAAAACTTTGCGAGAAGCCACTTTCATTATGCTCTTACACCACAACAGACGACAGGGACTTCCAAAGGGTAGTCGTACGTTTTGAGTGACGGTAAACCAGAAGAAGATCCGTAAATTCCAGCTGTGCAAGCCGATGGCCATGCGTCTGATCGCAATCACAAAATAGGCATTGCTTCTAGTTCTGGCTTCATATTGTCTCCAAGAATCTCCAGTTATACACGAATAACCTCGGAGACGTTGAACTCTGGACTTGCACAGTGGTGCAGTGACATTGTTCAATAGTGATGCCATACGACTCGGAGTCTGGTAAGAGTGATATAACTACTTTCAGTTAGCCGTAGATGTCCAGCGTGGGTTTGATTCCCTCGTAGCAGGTCCTTCGTGGTGACGAAAAACTAAATCATCACTCGGTTTTCAATGTTTTTTGTGATTAGGTGCATGGCCGTCAGCTTATACTTCGGAGTTCGAAAATTACGGGCACGTCGTCAGAATTCGTTCACGTTGGAGTATGCCGAGTTCGACTTCAGATATTATGAGGAGGTGTTGGTGGTTCACAGACTACAAAGTGGGATGCTTCTGGCGGCGTTTGTGACCTACACTGGATATGTTTTTTCTGTCTTCTGCTCATATGGATGAAAAATATTTGTAAACGCGCTGTCAAGCCGATTCTAAAGCCTGCCTAGCGAGCACATTGTTATGTACGGATGGAGAGTACGAACTCTGGATTATCAAGGACTTACAGGGGTGTCTCGCAATGATGGTTGTTGGGCAATGCTTGTTTGCACACATGGCTTCTTGTTTATTGATGGATCGAGGTTAGTATATAATTCTAGACTGTCACCAGTAAACCAGCGCGACGAAGGGCGCCGGGTGTCCGCTTTACTCTTCACTTAGGGCCGACCCCTCCATGGTGGGACAGTGGGTAGTGCTTCTTTAGCGGTCTGTTTGGGGACGTTCCCAAAATAAATCCTAAGCGTCTCACAAAGCCCCTACAAAAGTCTTGTTGAGTTTCCTTGGTGGTGGTCCTAGTAACATGAGATGATTTGGACTAACTGTAGGGGTTTCCCAAGTTGACTGAGCTCTACTAATTATTCCAAACCGATGACAGGAAGCTTGCAAAGCATACAGCGATATGTTCACTAGCATCTGGTGACGAGGTATACTGACCTTATCGAAAGGGCGTATAAATTGTACATGCAGTCACCAGCTGCAAACAGACTATGATGTCCATGTGTGCGATGAATCATGCACGATGCCGCCATTTCTCTTCTTTTCCTCGTTACTTTCCTCGTTAGCTGTGGGGCCGAAGGTGATTGATCTGAACACAAGTGCATGGTAAATAACAATGGTATGAATAGTAATAGTCCGGATAGCTGATTTATTCGGAGGAAGCCACTACAAACCTCCTGATAAACAAAAATAATACCGACAGTCAGACAAAAGAGAGTGCAAAAATTTGTTAACACTTTCTGTTCAGGAACCTGGTCATTCTGGTCCACCTCTGAGCTTGGTCGAGGGTAAGTGTCTTGGGCTCTGAGTTAGCTACTCACCCTGAACGCTTCTCGAAATTTTCTTAATGGCTGGCGTTCCAAATAGCCATTGCTAAGGAAGTCTTACGCACTGCATTCTCGTGGCAGTGTTCCTACTAAAATCACAGGATGAAGGCAAACGCCCGGCGGCCTCCACCGGGTTGACTAATCATGGATAATCAGTTTTAGGGCAGTTGGCTAAACCCTGATCCCAAACCAACCGCATGCCCGAGCGAACATTGGGAGCAGACCAGAAGAGCTATGCACTCAGCGGCAACTGCTACGCAGGGCTCCTTACCACATGAATCCCAGAAGCGAGTGATATCCTCGATTTCACTTGCACTGATCCGTTAGTCGGGATGCAACGTACAATGAGGCACGTGGATCCCTAAGACATCAACTAACCAGGAGTTTGAGAAATGACCTGAAGCAGTTGTGAATAAGAAAGCGTAGGAAAATGGAAAGGGCTTCGGCTGTCGAGAATTTTCGCAGCCCTTGTTGATTTATTAGGAATATTGGTCCACGGAAACCAAGGGTAAGCGAATAGATTAAGTGATCCGACGGCACACTAAGTGCTGGTGTGAATCGTTGATTGTACTGACAAGAAGGGTGATATATCCTCATGTGAAACCACAGAGGAATTAGTTTAATAAAAATGACGTGTAAACTGCTCGCGAAAATTATCCTCCACTGATTGTCTAGGATACGCGAAAGGTGTACGCGTGGGAACCAAGCGGATTTCCGTCTCGGTCGGAGTTGTATTGACCAAATTTTTACTTACCGAAAGATCTTAGAACATAAGCACATTCTCCATAGACTCACGATTTTTGTCTTGCGTGCTTTAAAAGCGTGACAGTGCCTCTCACTGAAGGGTGTGCCAGAGAAATCCATTTTATTCATCCAATCTGAAAACAATCAGAAAACGGTCCTTTGATTGCACTGTCACCAAGCATTTAAACCAGGGTACCAGTGAATTGCCTCGAGGGTAAGTGTATTATTATTATTATTGTCCTTATATTTGCCTGATTTTAGACCGCTCCAAAGAAAATGTAACGCACCTGGATGAGGAAGGATAGGCAGAGTCAGAATAAAAAAACGAGAAAGAACTTTCCCGTGATTTATCCTGTACAGATTTTGTTTTCTTGTGAATGGAATAGAATATAGGTGGTGTTTGAGGATGAATGTGAGCGTAACGAACAGTGAACAGGATAATTTCTCGAACAGTTAATCAACTTAGGAATACACTTGTACCGGTCCGCCTGGCAAGAGCACATTGAACCCTGTGTTGACCATCTAGGATCATCATAATCTGAGTCCCTGAGGCATTGAGAACTTAGCAATGCACTCGTGAGTGCCATATGGGGCACTTTATCTCAGTCTAGGCAGGATAATTTTAGAACTCAGAGCAAACACGAGTAGATGAGAGTTCATGCAACTGCATCACCAGCGCAGGTTTGAGCTAGTGGATCTGCGCCTCCCTTAAATATCACGTAAATGAAGAAACCTTAGGGAATCGTTCGAGGAGCTGGGCAGATTGTCTAGCATCTGCACTTTTATGCACCTCAGTTGGTAAGAAAACTTCAGCCTAAGTCCCAGGCACCTCGTAGCTAATGGCACACGTCATGTATTCAATAACTAAGGTCAGTTCTCTGGGGATGTGGTATCCTCCAGAGATGCAGACGACTTCGAAGGCTATTCTGACCACTGTTATCCGTTGATTGTCTGATTGCACGTCATTCAACCTCTTGCATTCCTCCCTATCGTTTTCAGTCTTCTCTACCACATGAATCTTACCATCTCTTAATCCCATCACTTATTGTTATCCTCAATCTTTTTTCTCTGTTCCTTTCTCCACTTGCCTCTACGATACAGAACCTACTCGGCAATTTTAATCCTAACCTAGCCACCATTGAATTCTGCTTTCGCAATTAGCCAGGCTATCTGCATGGTGCAGCGTTTGGGAAGGTTCACAGCTTACTCAGCGGGTGTCGCCTTAATCGGATTTTTAACTTTTTGACAAATGGACACACTTATGATGTGGCAAACAAATTACAGCAGTTATTTTGTGAGTGCATTGGCATCCCTATTGGAAGTCAATATAACGCGATTTCGGTCATGTCACTCCGCCAAAGCTACATTTTCTGTGATCTACCTGACCAAATAATCTAATCAAAACTTCGACATAATCGTCTGCAGTTGTTATGCATGCTTTTCGTAATGCCATTTATCCGATTGGTTGATTCGATGCGAATAACCAAACAGATGGGGAGCCAAGGACTAAAGCTTTATTCAGTTTACAAACTAGAGGTGATGCCTGGAAAAGGTCAGGGAAAATGCATTAGAGGATAGATCCGATGAATAGTCGGGAGCAGAAAGACATTTTTCATGTTCACAGTTTTTCTAGAGTTAGTTTTGAGGTGTACGCGTAGAATGTATTAGATCCGTCGTGAGATTATATTTGTTGCTGTTTCGCTAGCAGAAAGTTCAAAAGCTGCGGCTTGTGTAAAGGTTGTCTTGGAAGTCTGAGGAAGCACGACATGCTATACCTGGGGACATCGTCTGTACTATATAGATCCTCAGAGGCTTCATGTTGGTTATCCTCTAGCAACGACTATCCGAGTTTAGCAAAGTTAGGTTGGTTAGGTGAAATCGTAACCACTTGGCCCTTCGGCGCTTGTCAATATATTACTGCGGTTAACGTAGTGCAGTTTTTTGTCTATCGCTAGGACGGACGTGATTTGCTTTCCGGTAGCTCAACTGCATTGCCCAATAGATCTCATGTTTCGTTACATCAAAGCAAGCCTGGAGAAGTCGTCTAAATAGACAAACGTGCGTCATGTGTGAACGTACGGTGGTACGAGAGTAACTTCTCAGGAAATCTCATCGGTAACTGTAGAAAGGAGCCTAATCAAACATGAAGAATTGGGAATTGCAGCGTTTGACTGATCGTCAAGACAACGGGGTCTCATTTCATTCGTCTCCATGGTTCACGGTTTTTGCAGTCGTGCTGCTGTTATGATAAAAGGTCTATAACTCTACGTTTATGAACGACAAACCGCTGTCTGAGGGCATGTGCGATAGGATACCAAATAATAAAGCACACAGAATCCTCGGACAATGATGAAATGCACGGGGAATCTGGAATACTCGATGTTGGCTGTTGGTCCTCAAAGAAGAGGAGCTCTTGAAATGAGCTGATAATTTCGCATTTTTCGGAGGGAATTATCGGGTTCGAACGAGTAAATTAACTGTATGGGGAAATGCGGAGTTTATTCGGAGTAATTAATATGGATTCTCAGCGCTCTTAACTGACGGTTTTGTAATGTATTGGCTTACGTCTTTCGGAACCAGACTGAATGTCCTTTCTGGACACTGGAGAACCGATAAAAGGCAGTTAACGATTTTAAATAGTTTTTTTCTTCTTGAACGATACGTTAGACTTTTGAACTTCGATTAATAATCTCGATGGATTTAGATCATGTTTCTGCTCGTTCACTTAGCAACCAATGAAGTTGCTAGAGTAAGTGAATGTGTCGGAAAGTTCCTCTTTTTCCATAGTAAGCTCAGTCGTTTTCGGAAAACTCCATTAGTCGCTCCAAAACGGATCCCGAAAAATGACAGTTTTTCACTAGGGTCAATAGTGCTATACTTCCTCTCATCGCTGCTTATACGAATCACCTTCGGATTGTGCTGAGTGCTTCATACTTTCGGATATTTATGATTATTTCGTCAGGGCACGGAAAGGAGTTGGCATAATAGGACACGCTGACTGATAGCTTAAGTTTACTCAATAACTATGCAGTTTGTGGCGTTTGCTAGAACTATTTCAGTGTTGGATAATAATGATGTCTTGTATCGAATGGCATCTCGATTTGACGGCAATGACCTTACAATTCAGTGGCGTGTCCAAAAATGTTCGAACTGACCTGAAGTATGTGTCCGGATAACAGACTGGAGTAGCATACGGAGGCCGTAGTGGTCCAGCGTTTTGAGTGGACGACTCTCCATTGTTGCTCCTCGCCATCAGACTTGATTGTGTAACTCAGTAAACTAACCGGTGTCAACGAAAACACGCAGGGAGACATTAATGGTTTATATATTGACTAAAAAATTATACAACACAATACTGGTCATAATTTCCTAAGAAGAAAAAAATCGGTGGCCAGGCAACATATTGTGACCCTACGTGCAATTCGGGTGGTAACGTGTGTACCTGCTGGAAACGTTCCTTTTACTGCAAGGTTCATATTGTCTTTAGCGCGATCGTTTGCTCTAGGATGAGGAGCAGGACCACATAAATAACCGGCATTGAATGTTGAAAAGGTTAGGGTTTCGGTTGTGACAAAGTCCGTTTGATCAGCGGGAGACAATGGTTCCGACTAATACAGAGCAAGAGACTGCTGGTTCGATAGTCTGAACCACTGATTACGTCTGGACTAGTTCCAGTTGCTTGGTGATGAGTCCCTGTAGGACTCATCTTTGACTTGATGAGAGCTGCAGTCTGTGGAGATATACGGACACTAAGAGAAAACAAATAGAATGAAACTTCTATGACTGTTTACACGCACAGATCCGTCCAGCCTAACTACACGAACAGCTAAGATGTAGCTACGTGCGAATGCCAAAAGTTAAGGACCATTTTATTTGAGTGTGATAAGTCTTACGAAGCTACCATCATCATCGTTCAGCGTCAAACAGCAAGGCAAACCTTATTGACCGCTGCCTTTTCCCCATGGTCACGCTTTTTCGAGGGGAACAGGGAGTGAACCTACACAAGTGGCTGCAGCCAACACACGAAACACAGTCTAACTGTACAAACGCACTCTTTCAATCATTCTGATTCGACAGAAAATGAGAACACGATCGCCACTGTTCACGGTTCACTGCCATATCCTTCAGTGTCTCCAGCCAGCTAGGTGACCAGTCTTTCGGACCCCAACCACGAAGGCGTGAGACACCTACTTTGCTTAAGTTACTCCACGTTGCCACATCATCTGTTGGCCTCCACATGGCTTCTTCCATTCCTTAGGAGGAACACAAAATAAGGCACGATATGGTAGACGAGTGTTCGCCATATGAATTAGGTGAACCAACCAGCGTAGTCTACTAAGTTTCATACGCTGAAAGGTATTCTCGGAATTGGCACCTAGTACTAGATTCCTGACCTCCACATTACTCACCCGCTCACTCCATCCAATCCTGGCCATATTACGTAGACATCGGTGGTCGAAAACCTCTAATCGATGAACATCTTTCACACGCATATTCCATGGCTCGCAACCGTACAACAGAACTGAGCACAATGCGGCACAGTACACACGACCTTTCAACTTTAGTGAAATATCAGGCCGACGCCACAAGTGCTTCAATCCAGCGTAAGCTGCACGAGCCTTGGATATACGCATGCTGACCTCCAATCCCGAGCTACCATCGTTAGACACGCAGCTACCAAGGTAGGTGAAACGGTCCACCATTGTTATTTTCTCTCCATCCGGTATCAAGTTCGGCGCTGCTGTCGTCCAGTCCTGTAACAGTACTTTGCACTTTGAAGGTGCAAAGCACATGCCAAAGCGAGCAACCGATCTCGACAGTCTATCTAGTGCCCGTTTTGCATGGTCCGCAGACTCGAACAGGCACACGACGTCGTCTGCGTAATCTAGATCGCATAGCTTTCCTCCACTTCCCAGTTCGACTCCTACATCCCGAAGATCTCCTAAAGCATCTTCCATCATCTCGTTCATGACGAAGTTGAACAAGAATGGAGAGATGGGACACCCTTGTCGAACGCCACCAGTCGTTTCAAATGAACTTTATGATTCACCGTATACCCTAACGCGAACATAGGTATGTGAGTACAATGCTCGCAACAGGTTCACAAACTTCGTTGTCATACCCTTTCGGTGGAGAGCGCTGAGTAATGCTGGTCGATCCACGGAGTCGAAAGCACCTTTCAAGTCGAGGAGAACTACGATCGTAGGGCGCCGGTGCGTGTGGCGCGTCTCGAGTATTTGTCGAAGAGTGAATATCTGGTCGGTGCAACCTCGACCTGGCCGAAATCCGGCCTGTTGTTCGCGGATATTACTCTCGCGAATCGGTGTCGAACGGCGCAGCATTATCGAAGCTAACACGTTAGTAACTATCGGAATTAAACTAGTCCCACGATGGTTGCTGCAGTCACTCCGTGTGCCCTTCCTGAAGATGCGTATAATCAATGACTCACCTCATGATAACGGAATACGCTCCTCATTCCAAATATCGCGAGGCAAGGAGGTAAGTGATTTCATCAGCATTTCTCCACCCAATTTGAAAAGAACTGGGGGAAGGTCGTCGGGACCGGCTGCTTTTCCCTTCTTCAGCAGCTGAATATTCGACTCGACTTCCAATTTCGTTGGGGCATCAAGTGACACCTTCGAAGGATTCGCAGCTGCAGACATCGGTCCAAATACGTTAGCGTATGGCCAGCTAAACTGAAGCGGCAGATTGGTGACGTTCTGTATTAAAAATGTCCTGGAGGCATGTGAGGAAGCGATAATTGGCGACGGTGCACACAACAGAAGGGCTTTTCTTCGGAAATCCTTTTTGGGCTTTCGACTAAGAAGTCTCACCCACAGAACTGTGAGATTTCGACTCAGCACAGCCAGACTTGAGTTCCAGCCGGGATTCATTGCTGAGCTGTGTTCTACCTGGCCTATCCTTGGGTTTTTGATAAGGGAATGGTTAGGTTCCAACCAACTAGGGAGAGACATTGGCGGATATGGGGCCAACTTTGAACGGTGTCGTTTGTGCTGTCACTTTCTTTCGAATCAGAACACTCAAAAATACGTTTGACTTCGAAGTTAGATTGCATTCCATGGTTTGCCTACGACAGTATTCCTCTCCTTTCCTGACTATGTATGTCCACTTTATATATATATATATATATATATATATATATATATGATATTAACATCCGGCTGTAAACAAACATGATGCCAACACAACCACAAATAAGCAGTATTATACGGAAAATAATTAAAACAAAGATAAAGGTGAGTTTTTTCAAATTTTTCCGCGCGTACTTTGTGCTTTTCTTTTATTTTCCCTTTCGATTTTGACAGACAGGCCAAAGAGCATTTGCGCCACTCGCTTCTACTCTGAATCATGTCTCTCAACGTCCCTAACGAATGACGGTTCTCATCTCCTGGACCCTAACTAGGAATATAGGAATCACCAGCTGATGTCAAGAGCGAAGCTAACTTCTTTGAACCTGTACGAGAGGCCATAGGCTGACCGCTACGCTGGTTCCTCCAGTCTTTCACAGAACATACAAAATGAGCACGGAAAGATAGATAATGGCAGGCACGGGCAATACGTATCCAAGCCACCGAGGGCGATGTAGACGGATTACTCCAGTGAGAGTACGATTTTTTGTGCCCAAAACGACGAGAGAACTCTACATTGCTCACTCGATTTTCTCACCAAACTGGAGCAATGCTTCGGAGACATCGGTAGTCGAAGAGAGGAAATTCCCCGGAACCCTCAACTGGAAGAGACCAAGTCTCGTAACCGTGAGTATGAAGACTACAAACAATGGTATTGCACACGTTTCCATTGAGAAAAAGCCGCATGTTATGACAGGGCCGAAAGTGCCAGAGGTTCGCGAAAGCTGTTTCGACAGGTGTACTCAGACTCCCGACTATCTCCAATCGATCACCACAAATGACGAGTGCAGAAACAGGTTTCTGCTAGTCTTGATGAAGTGCCTCGCACTTTGAAGGTGCAAAGCACGTACCGTTTCGGGGTACCTCAACTACCAAGCGGTCTAACCCGTATCGTAATGCTTGTGCATTATTGGCCAACAAATGGGATATCATTGGTATATCTAAATAAAAAACTGTGTTCCCTGGGAGGAGTTCAACTCCACCGACCATTAGATCAGATAGAAAGTTCTGTTGGACAATTCTGTAATGAAGGTGAAAAGAAATGGGTATGTAGGGTAGCCTTATTTTATTCCATTGGGAATGTCGAAGGCTGGTCATAACCTAAGGTATGACGGCACAAATTTTTGAGGACTGACACATTTCTTGGGTACTTCATTCCTCAACAAACAGCACCGCAGTGCAAACCTATCAGCGAAGTCGAGGGCTCGAGAATGTCCTTGGAAAGTAAAAAAGTGCCCCAGCAATTGTTAAAGGGTGAAGGTTTGATCGATGCATCTCCGATCAGCGCGGAACCCCACAAGTTTGCTCTTCCTGCATGTCGTGAGGACTGATCGGGATTAGGCTGCTAACCCTATGGTTTATACAGCCACGCGCAAGGCTTTGTTAAAAATTGGATTCTCTCGCCCCCCTGCCCCACGGAGAGAGGATTTTCTTGAAAAAAGATGAAAAAGAGCAGAACTTGTCCGCTGACCAGTTCCTTTCTTCTATCTCCAAATATACCCGGGGAAAAATAATCGGAGCCCAATGATTTTTGGTGTCCTGAAGCTTCGATTCCCTTGCTGCCATGCAAGTCGGGCTTAGCTGCGTAAGGGCTTTAAATGAACTCTCGGATGAACAGGACTACTTGTGCTGAGCGACCGAGTAGTACGACAGCCTACAGCGCAATAGACTGATAGTATTTAGACCAAAAACTTGTATTTCTTCGCCGTTTGAAGTATACACGGGAACACGTCTTCCGCAGATCACGCAAAATTTAATAAGCATCCATTTCTACACTGCTATGTTTCATTTGGACATTTATCGGGAACTTTAGCTGGCCGTAATAACGGTAGTTTCTCTAAGGGAATTCGTCAGCCATCAGTTTTACATCATCTGATGGGACTCGTTTTCGTCACCGGATGTCATTTTTCGTCATAAATATTTCCTCAAACTATATTTGCTTAACTTGCAAATGGTGACGTTTAACTTATGGTGAACGCTGTACCCCTCGATGTTCGGTGTATACAGGAGACTTACATTGATGACTCTAATTCTGTCATCTGATTAACATTAGTTTTATCTCTGCGTGTCTGGATACCTTAAGGCTGCTTCCTTTCTTGCTGGCAGGTGGCTGTATGTACTCGGGTTTGAGGTTTGTGAGGGAAAGATATCCGATTCGGCTTTTGCGCCTGAGCCCAGTAGAGATGCTTCATTGGTTATCGGTGGTTGCGCGACGTTAGACCGTGCTAGACAAATCATGATCAACACACGGGCGTAGATGTGGCCCAATGCTGCCAGACAACGAGCGAGTGCAAAACACGAGACTAGACTAAGACCACGTCATACCATTGACCGCCAACGAACAGCCGACACAATGGCATGTTCAGAAAGCAACAGTGCGAATGCGCAAAAAGAAGGCCGTGTCGTGAACCAATCCGGATGAGCGATCCAGATTAGTCAAAAAGCACCATGAACTGAATCACCTGAAATGCATCGAATGGGACGGACTAATCAAACCGATGAAATGATGGTACTCGCACAGGCACAATAATGCAAGCAATGAAACCTATAAATGCGGCGATTTTACTAAATAAACGGGGAACTCTGTGTGCCGGTTGGCCTTGTTTATTCTCATTGGAGATGGTGGGGACGGATCACAGTGACCTAGAGATAAGATCGGCCTGCTGAAGAGCAGAAATCGGAACTGAGAAACGACGATGCTCGACAGGGTTCATCGCGAGTGGTCAATCATTGTTGAGGTACAGGAAATCCGTTTACTGTTTCTGCGTACGGACCCACAGATTGCAATCCCGAGGCAATCAAGGTTGTGTTCTACGAGCAACAGCACGACTTCTAGCCAAAGACAAGCGGGTATGTATCGTATATATCTTATTGTCCTTATTTGGTCCTCCTTAAAGTAAGTTTGAAGGTCGCGATTTTCGGTATGCTTCTTCAGCTGATGCCATCAAAGACATTCATTTGAAGGTATCTTGTGAATGAGTGCATACGTTTTCACTATGTTCAAAGCACTTCTAACCTGAAATGACTCCATTTTTCGACTTCAGCTGCGGATTTCATCATAATGTCAAAATCAAGTAACAATAACTCATCTGACTGTCCGGATTGTGATCAGTTGAACACTATTGAATCCGATGCTAAGCTCTGCTCAGTGGAAGCCAAAGCAGCAATCACAGAGGTGGCGTTCGGTGTGAAAGAAATACAAATGGCCTCGGACACTTTGCCGTTCACAGATTCACTAGCCTACTTAAATTTAACCACACTCGAAGGAGAGCCTATGTGTGTGGAGATTAGTGTCAAAGGATTTTATCCGGTTGGTCGTCGGTGAGTGATATTTTGATTTTTCTTGCACAGATTTTGGTCGTTTTGTGTCTTGTAATTTGGGAAATATGCGGACCGGGGTATTTATGGATAGTATGCAAGGCAGTATCCTCTCCACTGAGTTCTGCTTTACATTATCGTTTCTAACAGTTTGCGCTCCTCTTCTTTGTGGTATGAGTTGTTTACTAATAATTCATAATACGTGATTTTACATTACAAACCACGGATCTGACTCTTGTTTGTCCAGTTAGACTACTGGATTGTTGTACACGAGATCCCCCAGAACATGATTGGAGACAATAGTTGATGTAGTGCAATATCGAGATCAGTAGCTTTTTAACATTCGGGCTAAGTCCCCTTTATATATGTATGTTTATGCATATGAATATATATATATATATATATAGTTGCACAAATCATGTGTCTTCGGAAGCATGGCGCGGGACAAAAGCAATCAGCAGGAAAGAGAAAAGAAAAAGAAAATGTGTATGGTTCGCCTCCTCTAGGTCATAGGTTATCCATCGGGATCCATGATTTATCTGTGGGCCAGATACAACCAGGTTGCGCAAACTGAAGTAGAGGCTTGACCTAGGAGACCCGAGTTTTTGATCAAACGGTCTAACACACAAGTTAGTAGGACGAACTTCGGATGGGGCTAAACACGTTAGATTTCCAGCACACGCCCATCTGTACCACGAGAAGGGAATGCACAGGACTTCCTCAACAGGGGCTATGAGATGCAGGTCATTTGGGAGTATTCCGATGGGCGTTTAGGATGAGTAGCCGGTTCGAAGCTCGCAAAGCATGCTGAAACACTTGGAAGCTAAAAAGCTTGACCGAACGAAACAACTGTAGGCCCTCACCTTTCGTAGGTCTGTTCTTAGTCCATACTTGACAAAGCCCTGGTTAAGTAGTTGAGCGGAAAATAATAAAACGGCAGGTTCACCAATCGGTGGTTGCGAAACCGTTAAATTAACTTTAGCTGCCGTCAACGTACGAGCACTAGCCAACCCAAAGTGCCATGGTTCCTTGGGGTGATTACATGTTCAAAGTTGACGTTCTTTGGAATAACTTATCATGACCAGGCAAAATATGACTCGCGGATTACGATATTCGTAACCCACAGTTAGTGACCAGTGAATATTTAAAAGATCAGAGATCCAAATTCTAAACCCGCGATTACATTTGACAGTAGTTTACTGCTTCTACTGCTGGCCTATTGAGGACCTCATCCGAGAACCAAAGATACATTTCCCCATGGTTACCCAATTTGATTCGCCTATTTACATCAATTGGCCACGTAATAGTTTACTCCGGCGTAGTCCACCGAGAAAATAAACAGCATTATATGAAGAGAACAAAGAATGAGAAGCTAAACATCTCTTCCGACGTTGAAAGTCAACGGATAAACTGGTACAGCAACACTATACCATCTGTGTTCAAAGCCTTCTCCATTGATATCCGATTCAAGGCAATGCATTGTTTATATACATGGCAGAAAACGACCGATACACGTACCAAAGCTGCATAAGACAAAATTACCATGGTAACAATACTGCGGCACATATACCTTTATACTGATATAACAATGGTTCCCAATGCCAGAATGGGATAGCTGCAACTCATGCAGAGTATGAAAGGTTTCACACTCAGTTGGTGGTACTTCGTCATATAGTTTAACGTTTTAGGCATACACTAGGATGATTTCATGGATTTCAGTCTGACATGCAAAGTCGGTAATGTTTAACAACTTGTCTTTATGTGTTGACTATTCCTGTCCATGCCTGAAACAACATGTTCCCCTCGCGGAACAGCCTGCACTGAAGAAGTGACCATGTGCACAAGCGTGGCTCAGGAGAACCTACTCAACCTGCTTGGATTTAGTGTGCTCCAGAAGGAGGATCGAGCGCTGGGTGAAGTGGGGCCGTGTGCTATTTTCACTATCCTAATCGGGAAGCGGTATGGAATAAAAAATGTTCAGTCGTGCAGGTGAAAACCAAGCCACGTAAATGGAATGCCGTTGTCCGTCGACCAAGAGATAAAACTGCGGATTACTGCGGACAGGAGATTTAGGGTACGCTGATTGTTGTTCTTCTCTGAATAAGCTCTGAAGAAAAAATATCAACATACGGGGTTCAGGAATCCCACGAGCTAACAATTGGCTTCCTAGAGCAGTCCGATCTTGACGAACGAAGCTGTTACACAAAGCAATGTTTCTACATCGCTTAATTAGACGAACTTAACCCTTTTAGTTCTCTGATAGTGCTACCGTGACTAGGCATGAAGCAGTGACGATTTACAGGTCCATTTTAGTACAGTTTAGGTGTATTGAAAGATGACGACAATGAAAAGACAATAAAATATATTTTGGTATATAAATAAAAAATCTGTCACGGATTTAGTGGTAAACTACGTACTTAGTCAACACGACGGCAAAACGATCCTCCCTATCGCTCAGCGTTAAACAACAGGGCAAGGCCAACTAACTTCTGCCTTTATCCAAGAGTTACACGTTGCTATAGGAAGAATGAATAATGCAAAAGGGACGGAGACTGAATCTAGACGAGTGGAAGAAAAAAACGTAGTGGCTAACATGCAGATTATAGTATAACTGCAGAGACTCACTTTTTCAACTATTCTTATTCGACAAAAATGACAACAGGATCCTCACGGTTCACAGTTCGCTCCCCTATCTTTTAGTGTCTCCAGCCAGCTGGTTGACGGGTCTTTCGGACCATAACCACAAAGACGTGAGACACATACTTCACCCGAGTTCGCTGTACATTTCCTCATTCCCCGCTGCCACGTCATCTTCTGACAGTCACGTGGCCTCTCCCACCCCGTGGCAGGAACAGTGCGGTAGACGAGTGTTCACCATACGCAACACGACCCAACTACCGAAGATTACTAAGTCTCACTCGCGATAACGGAATACAATCCTTGTTCCAAATGTCAAGAAGCAAGGAGATAAGTGATTTTACGAGGGCCTCTTTATCCAGTGTAAAAAGAATTGCGGGGAGTTCGGCGAGAACAGTCGATTTACCCCAAATCAACAGTCAAATGTTTGATATTTGATTCCTTTGGTGGGTCAACTGACACCTAATGTCGTTGGATTACCTACGTGAACGCGCGATAAGCTAAACTGGTCCTTGAAGTGTTCAGCCCGGCATTCAAGCTATTACCGCACGCCAAGGAGGGGCTGTCAACCTCTATCACACACAGTTCCACTATCCGAAATTTTCCACCCACCGGGGTTGCCTATACATTTAAACTGTTACCTGGAGCAGCTGGTATTTCTCTGACTATCTAAACCCACCAGATTTCATGGTGTTTTGCAAGGTTTGTCGTCAACTGATGCTGCAGATGTCGATATATCTGATTCGCCTCCTTAGAGTAAGTAGGCGTACATTTTTGCTCCATTAGACTGAGCCACTTCTAAGAAACCCGGTATCATTCATTGACAACCGATATAAGAAAGTAGGTAAAACGTGTTCCCAAGTGCAACACCTGTATGATTTGATCCCGTTGCTAGTGAGCATTGCAATTCGTCGTAGCCGACAACTCTTCTTAAGTTTTTGCTCGCAACTGATGCGAAGAAGTGAATCAGACAGATGTTGTATCACCAACTGCCTTTCCGCTTTGCGCCGACGCCAATTAACATTGGGCAGGGCTAATCCGAGACCACGATGGCCACAATCCGACCCGCTTAGTCTCCAGGAATGACCGGGAAACATCTACATCAGATACTGGGGATCGTAATTTTAAATACGCTACTCCAACCCTGAATTCCTGACCCACTGATGCGACGGACAACAACAACCAAAGAGTACAACCATAGCGAGACAAAAGATATACTGACAAGCATATATGAAACTGAGCCGGAGGAAAAAGCTGAGAATCAGGAAAGCGTGAAACCGCAGGTTGAAGAAAACCCAAATGAACAACCGGACAAGCAGCAAATGGTCCCGCACGATACAGAGCCACAGATCGCACCATGCGTCACGCGACTGAATGGCTATCCACATTAGCCACCGGAAGGCCATTATTGTCGCCGTTTTCAAAGGTGATTTCTGTCCTCCTAACTTTCCTCTCATTTGTCATTCCTCCGTATGTTGACGAAGCCGGTTTGCCTCAAACTCCGCTCTTTTTGGCAAGCCTACTTTTTCGCCTTCCTCTCATGTTCCTAAACATGTTTTTATTCTCGTTATAATAACCACAAAGATTTATAAGCCATTCAACTGAATTTGAAACGAATCTCTACTGTTGAGATTGTCTTCGTTTACGTTCCATCCTGCTATCTTATCGTGGATACCATATTTCCCCAGCAAGAGGACCATATCCGTCCTAGTCGATGGGGTTCTGTCTCAGCCGTTCTATGTAAATGCCAATGTTACCACACTTGCCGCCACTCTTTTTATCCTAGTTATTAATAAGGCTTCGAATCGGCTACTCATCCTGAACGCCCATCGGAATACTCCCAAATGACCTGCATCTCATAGCCCCTGTTGAGGAAGTCCTGTGCATTCCCTTCTCGTGGTACAGATGGGCGTGTGCTGGAAATCTAACGTGTTTAGCCCCATCCGAAGTTCGTCCTACTAACTTGTGTGTTAGACCGTTTGATCAAAAACTCGGGTCTCCTAGGTCAAGCCTCTACTTCAGTTTGCGCAACCTGGTTGTATCTGGCCCACAGATAAATCATGGATCCCGATGGATAACCTATGACCTAGAGGAGGCGAACCATACACATTTTCTTTTTCTTTTCTCTTTCCTGCTGATTGCTTTTGTCCCGCGCCATGCTTCCGAAGACATATATATATATATATTTATAAAATATATATAGATGATGATACAGATTCGATTCTGGTGAAACATATCAATTCTCAGTGTACACGTATGTGGATGTTTGGACAAGGGAGCACCGGATACGCATACCTGACGAGCGACAATGACCGCGAAATCGGTCGTGTGCCCCCGGACGAATTTTGTTGACTCATCCAAATACTACTTGCTGCTTCTATATATGCATATGTATGACTGGCTGGTGTAGTACAGTTAGACTCTTGGTTTGTTGTCCATGAGGTCCTCTGAAGTGATGGTTGGAAACAATAGGTGATGTAGCTCAGCGCCTCAGTCAGTGGCGTTCTTGCGTTTGTAACCTTTCCTTTTATGTACAGTTCTTCAGTTTACCATTTTTGCCGTCAATCTTCACTATTCCTAGTTTTTTATTTTTGAACGCAGTAGTGTGAAGTACCAATGAAAGTCAGAATACTGGTGAAAAGTTAATGGTTGTAGATACTGAAACTAAAATTGACAACGGCAGAAAAATCCCCGACACAGGACAGTGGACCTCGTTAGGAACCCAGTCATAGAGTAAATGGAGAACCCAGTTTGAAACCACTAAGAAACTTGTGTTGTTTGGCCGATAGCCACCAGATTCTTGCATACATGCCCGGATTTTGCGTTGATATGTAACAGATACTTGGAAAATCAGCGTCCATCCCGACCTAAGATTGTGAAAATACAGTTCGGATTCCAAGTTCAAGTCATATTTTAATTCATAATTCGTCCGTAATGGGCGTATTAATTTTTACACCTTCCCGGATATCCGTATTCGGATTTTGCATTCTTCCGCAGCGAGCGTCAACCATAACGCAGAAGAACGGTTTCCTGAACGTTTCGTGCTATCTACCAACCGAGCTTTTTTACTTCCAATATTATCTCGAAAGGGTGGTTTTAGGTTTTATTGCGAGCGGAGTTATTAGGATTGGTTGATTAATTCCGCAGATAGGTGATAACCCGCGGTTTTCTATCACAGGCTTTACGCATGAGGAGCATGCCCCTAGTCTGTCTGCCTGACCTCGAACGCAAACAGTCAGAACCTCATAGAGTCTTAGTTGGTCAGTGGTAGTACCAATCTAGGCAACAGCTTATCGACGTATACGGGCGGACCTGGGATTTTAGCTTTTGACATTCTGGGATGACAGACGTTTAATAAACTTGACCAATCAGCTCATTGCGACACCTTGCCTTCCGTACCGCTCCAATTTTTAGGATCATTGTTACCGGTTATCCTTACTTAGTGTTGTGAACCTTGAAGGCCATGGAACATGGTCGTTCTTCCGCATTCATTCAGTAATTACGCAATAAAAGCCAGCCGACATCTTTTCCTTATCAACGGAAAATATAAGGCATAATATTTCAGAAAAATTAAAAAGGATCATAGACGCCGACACCATCTCCTTCCCGCCGTCACAACGAGACTACACCTTGACGTGGTGTGACGGCTTGCATGCCTCCATGATCCAACGAGCTATACAGGATGGCTTATCTCAAGCCGAAGATCCAATCATGCCTGGA
>LUCM01010921.1:169891-187148 GCA_008360955.1 Fasciolopsis buskii | reverse complement strand
AAATATATATATATATATATATATATATATATATATATATATATAGTTGATGAATTCCCGAGTGGACATGATCGGTTTCGCACCGGAATCTCATTTGAATCTCTGGAATGTGAATGGATCCAGAATCCATTTGAAAATGACGGAACTAATCGCGGATTACAGTTTGTCGGTTGATCATCTTCACTTCCTAGTGCTATCGTTCTGAAGGTTGATAATGGCTAATAAAGAATGATCAAGGATGACAGTTTGGACACCCAAATCGATCCGCGTTCCGTCCACACTCCTGACACTGAAGCGTTACCGGACCCGATATGATAAACTGTTTCAAAATGCAATTCTGTTTGCGACGAATACATACTAAGGGACTGTTGGTCTCTTTTTGACCTGCCTATCGTTTTTGTGTTTCTGCGCATACAAGATGTAACACCTTGAAACTGAAATCGTTGGAGAAGTTTCAACATTTCCTATTTTCCTCGTTTGACCTCAGCATTGTGATTTACTTGAAGTGAAATTTCTGCTTTAGTGATGTTTGTGAATAGCCATCCTCTGACTAAAGTGATCGCACACAATTCACCGCCTCTGACAGGCTGAATGCGTCTGAAGCGCACTGTTACCTTTCCCAGGCATCGTGTCCAGAGATTTTTATAAATATTTCCGGCCAAAGTCGAACAAGCGCAAGTTTCCAAATGTTGGTGACTTCAGTTTTACTTCTGTAACGTCAGCCGCTACGCTGTCGTTTTCCTGGTTGTCTCCTCTGTTCAAGAGAGAGGTAGGTGCTCCAATATGAGACAAACGACATATCAAGATGATACATTTGAGTCTGGCAATGAGGATAAATACATCAGGCAGAAAAGAAACGTTAATAAAAGATACCCTCTCGTCAGCTTTCATCGGGCGCTGACGCATAAAGTCACATAGCAAAATAATAAGCTATTGGTTTCCGATGTGGTTTCTGGCAATAGATGTTTAGATGGGGGTGCAGATACAGATGAAGATGTGTGTGTACGTGTGTGCATGCATGCGTGTCTGTCTGTGTATACTTGTGTTCGTATGGTCTCGCGGAGTTGATTGGAACCGTTGTAGGTTCAGGAGTGTAGAAGAATCGATTTTCCGACACAGCATCACAGTTAAAGGCGATGGCCTATTTATGCTTCTTGATTTTCTTACTCGAACGATTATTGAAGCTATGTCCGATAGAATCCTCTGGCAGCATTTGTCCTGCTTGCTCGGATACAAAATAAGTGAGACCGTTTTGGACAGTGAAAATTTCTAAAGCGAAAGTTCTAATTACAACTCGGCCGTGTCATTTAATGTCACTAACCACTCGCTAGATCTCGGCTTTGGTATCTAGCTTGCGGTTGACTTCATTCGGTGCAATGAGTAAAGTTTCCATATATATATATATATGTGATAACAGTTCAGAAAATGATGTTCTTTCTCTTAGCTCAGGTTCAACAGGATGACAGTGATTCATTCGCTGAGCTGGGCAGTTTGATTACAAAGGTTTCATCACCAGCCAGGGTGAAATCATCAGTGCTATGATCTTGTGGGGGGTGTCTGGTTGACATCGCCCGCTTAAATTTGTGACCTAATCTTTAGGTGGTGTCGGTTGGTTGGTCTGGGTGAAGTGGTAGGACAGAGATCCTGGCCAGTTGCTTTGTTCACCTTTGTTTGAATCAGCGTCTGTTTCTACTGGCTTGCTCTGAATAGTCCTTTGATCGGGTTGATAGGTATATGTGGTTCCAGATCGACATGTCTGTTTATTGATCTTTCCGCGGAGTACCAAGCTTCGAGCAATCCCCTCGAGCACCTTGTTCTACCCTGGGCGACGATCTTCACGTTTTCGAAGTTGAACTTGCGGCTTCCCCGATCTTTGTGAACTGAAATTAGAGAGAGTGGATCGTGCTTTTTGTTGTCAATTGGTACTCATGGATCCGTGTCACCAGTTTCCAGTTCGCCTCATAGTAGTCTTTGCAGTCGATTTGATAGACAACGTTAGTTCGATTTTTGTCAGCTGTCGGTTTTTTGGTCTTCGATAGAGTTTTATGAGGTTCTTGTTGGCCTGTGCACCAATTCAGTTCCATGGAGCTTGAATAATCTTGTCATTTAAGAGATATGTTTGATGTGCGTCAGGATCGTCCGTTCTTTGGTCTGTTCGGCGATCGTCTCGTGTGTAGCCGTTGCACAGAAACATCTTGTTTCCTTCGCTCCGCCGTGCTGCAGTGGGATCATGCTTTTTAAAAGTGTCTCTTTGCTTTGAAATTGTAGGATTTGATCTGTGTGCGTTTTGAGGTATATGGATGTTTCTAGTGTGTCTGTATTTGTCTGTGTGACGAGCACATATAGAAGCCGTAGACTTTTGTCACGCTCTATCTCCATGGCGAAATTGATTTCCATGAAAACTCCATTGATGACAGCGAAGGTTCATTGTAGTTCAGATCGTTTAATGATTACGCAGGTATCGTCAACATAGCGCAGCCACAATTTTGGTTTGATGCCCGGCAAGATGATTTTCTCCAGTTTCTACATCACTGCCTCTGCAATGAAGCCAGATACTGGTGAGTCCATTGGGGTTCCCCTCACCTGCTCATAAAACGTACCCTCGAACCTGAACTATGTTTAGAGGCACAATTCTACTAATTCGCATACATCGCTCGACTTCAGTTATTCTTCCCATTGGTGTTCTTCTAGTAGTTCTTGACTAGCCAGATCTGTTGGTATTGATGTGAAAGAAGACACGACGTCGAAGGGGATCATGATTTCGTCCTCTTCAATGTTTGTCCCGTGATGTTTTTCCAAGAATTGCAAGAGATTATCGATTGAATTTTCATATCCTCTGATAAGCGGTTTCTGTCGCTTCCAGAGATTTTTAGCCAGATTGTATGTTCGCGTTCCCCTGTAGGGAAACTACTGGTCTCAGAGATATTTCTTCTTTGAGGATTTTCGGTGGTCCATAGAATTGTGCGAAATCTAAGGAGGCCAACAGATGACGTGGCAACGTGGGATGAGAAAATGTACAGCGAAGTTAGGTGAAGTAGGTGTCTCGCCTTCGTGTTTGGGGTCCGAAAGACTCGTCGACTTGCTGGCTGGAGACACTGAAGAATATGGCAGTGAATCGTGAACAGTGGCGATCGTGCTGTCATTTTCTACGAATCAGAATGATTGAAAACACGTGCGTTTGTACAGTTAGGCTGTGTTCCGTGTGTTGGCTGCAGCAGCATCTTATCTTTTCCCGCCTGTGTAGGTCTACTCTCTGTTCTCCTTGGATATTCACTCTTTTTATATAAACGTGTAACTCTGGGGAAAGGCAGTGGTCAGTGAGGCTTGCCTTGCTGTTTAACGCTGAACGGTGATGATGAATCTGAGTCATTGGTCTTCATTGTCCAGCGCTCTTCCTTGTTTATCCGACGTAGCTCTTGTAATCGTTTTATTGTTGTTTTGCTTTTCGTCGCGAGCCTTTGAGTTGGATTGCCGTTGATTTATTGATAAGTCAACATATCTTGTAGCCGTTTCTGTCTTGTGACTGTGACTCGTCCCATGTCTAACGGAAGAATAATTATATCCGGTTCTTCTTTCAGTTTTGTAGAACTCTTTCTTCTGGTTTCTAAATCGTTGCCGTTTGTTGGTTACGCTTGAGAGTCGGGACAATTGATGGACCGGTATTAATTTTTGTTTCGTAAGAGATTCCGGTTATCTTGAGTGTATGTTCTAATTCAGCCAGGTACTCCTTCTTATTGGCTTCTTTGACATTGAAGTTTAGTCTTTTGATTACTAGTTCCTTCTCTTCCTCGGTAACAGCCCAGTGCGACAAAGTTCTGATCCATACGTAGCACCCTGTAGTTTTCTTAGTGCATGTCAATCTTTTAAGCTTTTGAGCGAATGAGGCCCTCCTTTAGTCTAGTGTTTGACCGCCTCAGTTTTCCTTATTCTCTGTTCACCTATTATGGATCTGCATTTTTCTTTCTCCTCCTCGATTACCTTATAGCCCATTGTGTGCATCCGAAATCATCATACGCACCATGCGTCTACCGAATTGACTCTTAATTTTCCACGTCTCTGGATGGTTCATGGGTGGTCGGCGGTTAAGGGTAGTAGGTAGAACACTGGCTGCCAGGGGTTCCTGCAGAAAAATAGCTATTCGCGATGGGAAACCTGTTGACGTGCGACCAAAAGCTGTGAGCATTCGACACCTGAAATTTGATAGAAGGTTAGATAATGGTGCCCTTCTTCGTAGCTCAGATTCAAAACGATGGCATTGATTTGTTCGCTGAGCTGGACGGTTTAGTTTCAGACGTTTCATCACCAGCCGAGGTGACATAAGCAGTGGTATACGCACACCCAATACCATCGTAACCGGGAGAGCACTTCATGCAGGAGACGGAATAAGCGAATTTTTGGCTAGTGTTCATTACAGGTGTAATCCCCCACGTTTGTGATGCTATCATGACGCGTAACCATGTGCAGACGAGATACTATTCGGTTGCCCGAACCGAATTATGCCTTTGAGCCTTACACCTGTACTGGATATCTGCAGTGCAAATTTATGGAGGCAGTGACCGGTTTTCTGGTTCACACCAACGACCTAACACTTACGAGGTTTCCAGTGCGTTTTATATGTTTTTGGCGGAGCAGAATGCATTAAAAGTAGACGAGAATTTCATCCTTCTGATATTTGGTCACTCACAACGTAATAGCGCTGTTAGCAGACCGATGCGATATTTGATGAAAGGGTTACTTGTGAAAACCCTCCACGTTCTTGACGTTGCTCCATGTGTGCGTCCGGTTGTTTAACAAACCTAATCACATCTTATCCGCAGCTAACAACCGGTTTGGTGTGGTTCTCCCTATCCGCAAACTTGGGACGCGTGAGATACCAAGTAGCCCTGCTTGCGGGTAGACTACTTCAAAGGACAGTGACCACTAAAATAAATAGAAGTTGACAATCAGATGTTTGTGCCACTTCATTTCTATCCACGGCACCAAATCTTTCGGTGATTATAAAGAAGAATAAAAGTTTTCCTTTTTAGTTATTGAAGAATCGATTAGAGTAGAGCAGTACATTTTACAAATACCGCTGGGAATGCCATGACTTTCGAATTCAAATTTTGTAAGCGTATTCTAAATGCTAAAATCTGCTTTGTTTATTCCTGATAACATTGTGTTTATCCTTTTAATTTTCATGTTCCCACTGAATTGACTTATTCAATTCATACTTCCTTGGCCTTTCTCTCCCCGTGATTCCTCTGTCATGTTTCGGTTCCACCGGACCAAAACAGTTACAATCAAACAGAGCCAGATCCCGAGGGGAATAACAGTAGTGAGACCACCGGATCCGAGTACTACGAGACAATCTACGCATTGCTGTCTGCTCGGAGTCGTCTGTTTCGTGACCAGTTCTCCAAGCGACTCTCTGATCGATTACGTGAGCTGGATAATCGGAAATCACTCGAACTTTCCTGATTACATTGCTCCTGTGCCTATTCATTCGTCAATAGCTACCAGTTCCCCATCGATGTTTGTTTGTTTGCAGGACTCGTGCATTTTGCACTGATCTAACTACCTACGGTGTATCACCACTACTAGTCTAAAGCGTACATTCGTCTCACTCTTCTACCGGCCTTTTAGCTGCATTTGGTAGCTGTCATATTTTTCTGTGTACAGTCTTTCCCCTAACTGTCAAGCAAAGTGTATTTATCTCCTAGTAGATATTGCTGTCACAGCCACCACTACCATCTCATCTTGTTCTCTCTTTTGTTTCCGTCTTGATGTGATGCATTTGGTCGGAATTGTCAGTGTCATATTTGCGTCACCACATTCGTGCTCGCGATATCAACAACAACTTATGTCCCCAAGGCCCCGCCATCACGTCCTCTGTAACTACAAGTTACTGTGGGCTTTATCTCATCGTTCACTCCTGAACATTGGTGCTTGTTCGTTCTCATTCCGTTTGATTAAAGCAGAGTTTCGTTTCGACGTTTTTTTTCACATTGTCATTGTCATCCTTGTTGTTATCCCATCTACTCCCTCTTGTGAATATCTCGTGCGATATTTGTCTTCGTATCTCCATCCTCTCCTCTGTCATGTCACACGCGAAAACCGCTGAGCTTGCCGTCACTTGTGGAGTGAAATTTATCATGTTGACACCTTTTACTTGTTGCAGTCGCAATCACTTGAGTCCAGCCAAGTCCACCACCCAATCTGCCTCTTGTACATCCTTACGTGTGTGGTTTGTCTACTTCTCACTACTCGCTGCCAAGAATACAAAACGATTATTCATCCCGGTTCCAAAATGCTAATGTTTGGTTAGCTAATGCGCACATTATGCGAACATGATCAAGCTCGAATATCGGCTACTGTAATGATGAATTATACTCATTTTATCTCAGTATCCACATTTATTTATATTGAATAAACAGTTTGTATTCTGTGTACCTCCTATTTTGATGCAAAGTGTTTGTACAAGACAATTACAGTATGACTGTTGCAGAAGTCCCGGTCTCTTTGGAACGGGTTTCTTGGCTACACGCAGTTCCAAATGGTCGTACACAATAAAGTAAAAGCAGATCAATCAAAGCAGTAGTTTCAGACAGTAGCTCTTATTGGACGGCGGATGTAATTACTCAGTCGGAATTCGTTCTACAAACAGAAGATTGGTAGGATGAAACCAAAACCCACAATCAGGGACGAAAATGCACAGACTGATACATTTATTTATTTCGACAGAGCAGTTGTCAGTCCCACAGAATACAGCATGCACCTATACAATTCGCGTTTCAGAATCGGGAGCGGTTAGTCACCCTGCCATTCAGTTTGGTAACTGGTCTACGCTGACGACGACAATAGCCAATAAACTGGCGGTGACAAATACTAGGAGCTGTTAATAGTAGTGCGTTGTAAAATGAACTAATCACACGGAGAATCAGGAACAATTCGTGGACTCAAGAGCACAGAGTCCGAGATGAGTGAAACATACATCGGGGAGGAGTGGTGACTTACAGAAATCTGTCAATCCAATATTAACTGCAGTTTTCAGTCGCTGGCTAACTGAACAAACTCGACGGAAAGGTATGACTTCGGTTAGTCTCGGTACGTGTTGGTGCGCTCGAATGTGTTTGTACTAGAGGGTTTACGACCACACACGAGCCAGTAAGAATCTGCCGTTGAACCCTGTGAGGATTCTACAAATGCTCTAAATTTTTCAATTTTTAGGAGCGACCGGTGTTTGCTAAATAAATACCTTTCCTTCACACTCGTCTCGGATTATCAAATGACCCACAGTACCTAATCCCCGAAACTGGATTCGGGAGTCCAAACGTGGTGCAGCTTTGCACACTGTGGGTGTTTTGAACAGTTTTTGGTTACCTTACCTTTTGCAATGGTCGCGAAACCCCTGAGTGGGTACTAGGTCAGAGGGAAATCCGAAGGAGGGGATGGTATTACAGAAGTGTACCGAAATGGTTAAAATTCAACCCCTTTGTTCGCCACCTTTCGCTCGTTCTGACTCAACCATTTTTTTGTGGGGACGGGGAGGGTGGGGAACATGTCAGCACTATTCATTAAGATACTCAGTTTATTGTTTTCGATCTCAGGTCTAAAAGAATGATAATAGTCTACAAACATGTACTCCAGTTTCTGCTCTTTGGATTTAGTGCTTTCAGGGACTATTCCCCAGTTTGGAAGGAAAAGATCTGCCTTTTGTTAGGCCTCTGAAACTGTGACCACTTTACGGCATGATTAACAGGAAACTGTCTGCTGACTTCACTGTAAGAAGAAATTGATGCGCAGGATGGGTTTTTGCACGATCTGATATGCAAAACCAACTTCTGTCTTGGCCTCCCTGCCGAACTTTTTGTAACAAAATTCCAACCTACCACACCTGGCCTGATTTCCTCGTTTTGTTCTGCCTCTGCCAGCACAATAATTATACACATATATATATGAAAAGCAGAGGAAATGGAAAGGGAGTTGTGTAGAGTTCATCACGCATAAGTTAGCCCTTCCCATCCCCCATTTTCCTGTCATCCGTTGTCTCCGGGGATCAGTGGTTCACCATTAGGATGGATGTTAGCTTATTGCCCAAAAGGCGCTACTCCGAGCCTCTGAACAAACGGTCAAACCTACAAGCAAGTAGAATGGGGATCTGAGGGTCTTGTAATCCAGTGACTGATTCCTCAGTTCATACGTCCATCGGATGGGGCTAAACATCTTGGGCTCCCAGTACATCACTTAATCACACATGCCGTTCAGCATGCTGCCGTGTGCTTCGTAAACCGCCCTTGGTTGGTTGGGAGTCACCATTTAACCATCTCCCCTAGCATGAATGCCAAAGACCAGTCAATCCGATGAACAGCACCGTACATTCAAATTCATCCTAAACCTTCGGTGAAAACATCTCTACCACGAGAAGGGAATGCACAGGACTTCCTCAGTAGGGGCTATGAGATGCAGGTCATTTGGTAGTATTCCGAAAGGCGTTCAGGATGAGTAGCCTGCTCGAAGCCTGAGACTACCACTCATGACCATGCTAAAGCATTTGGACACGGTACAAGAAGTACCAATAAGTATAAGGTGCCTAGTTCTGTACGGATTTTATGCATCAATTTTTTTAGTTCGAAATGTGAACGCAAATTTCCTATTGCCCTTGATCACTGACCTACGGCTGAATTCACCTATTTGGAACGCGCAATTAATTTGGTGAAATGTGGTACCCCTTGCTGCCTAATTTCTGAAGGACACCTGTTTTCTAATAAATTTTGATGAATTCTGAATCCAATGGTGCTAAACGGGGCATTTGCAAGTGGCGGAAAAATTCCCAGTCTTCGTTTTGTTTTGAACCTTATGCAAAAAGCGTCATATGATCACTTCGCTTTCGTAGGTGACATTAAAAAAGCGAACAATTGAGTTTATATTTCTTTTGTTCAGCGAGAACTGCCAAATCTTTTCAACATTAAGCTGCAAGCTTTGGTCTTATCTAGCGAGCAAATGGGTTATCCCATTTTAGCTAACATGACCATATTTCAGCCATCATGCATTACGAGCTTGCTAGGGAGAACAATGTGAGATTTACTTACAACAATTTGAAGCATGTTTTGCTGAAAATCGGTCATTTGGATGTAGCGTCCAGTAAATCGACTTCAGCATGTTTGTGCGTCATGTTCCAACAAGTTTTAGATATTCTTCATCAGTATCCATTGGTTAGGTGCCTTCTTGAATGATCGCGCCAGGACGTGAGTCATATTCTGGATAGGATCAAGATTCAAACCGCGCTTTTTTATAAGAGGCAGAGAAAATCACTCCATGCAAGATAAAATGTTTACTAAATTCTGGTAGAGTGGAGCACGGAGCTCCTTTCCGAGACGCTGTCCTTTCTTTGTCCACTTTCTTAAAATCAAGGGAATATTTTGATCCCCACAACTACAAAATTGCACCTATCGGTGGTGCATTCTCTTTTGACCCACTTCAAGACATTCCTCATTTTGGTGTTGTAAGGGTAAACAACTTGGGCGGAGATTAGAAAGCGGGGCAACTACTTCGAAGAATTTCCTTTTAGAAATGCCCATTTTGCAGGTGTTCAGGAGGTGGTCACATGCAATGCACCCATCAAAGCCAGATTAAGGCGCTCGGCATTTTCTAGTAATGTCGCAGGGTCATTATGTTCCCTATTTTAGTGCACGATTGGTCTATACTGCATATCCACTGACACCTGGAGCGTCTAACTGTTGCTTAACTCTATCCGGACAATGGTGCATAAAATACCGGTAGTAATCTGAGTCGGGAATTTAGAAAGGAAATTCTATGTTAAAATTCTAATATGAATACGAGTCCCGATGTGGTCACCCTCGTGTGAGATTGATTTCCTTCACGAAAGACATGGTCTTGGCATGGTTTATTCGTTTAGTATGATGTAATCGGTGGCCAAGTTTAATTTTGAGTGCTGGAAGTGCTTAAGCATAACAAGTCAAATTGAGCAAGGTTTTCCTAATCACTTCGTTGTCCTCTACGAAGGTTTTAATGTTTCTTCCTCGCAGCGCCGTAGTCACGAAAAAAACGTAGGCGACTAACACGGCGCGTTTAAACGAAGTTGACATAAGGTCAACTTTGATACAAATTAAAATCCATCTTGGGAGAAGATTTTCCTGTTCATAACCAATATTATTAGATTTCATTTGGCGCAAAGCATCCAAATGAATAAATGACTAATAAATAATTAATTAATTGGCACATAAATACAAGCGTAATCAGGGAACAGAACATTTGATAAGTATGTTTCTGTGGTTCCGGGGATGTCGTTATTATTTATCAATGCAAATTTGAGATAAATCCTAAGACCCTTCCAAAAACGTTTCTGCAATATTCTTACTCCAGTAAGATTTTATTTTTTATGTTCAGATGCGTTTACCTCAAAATTCAAGGCCGCCCCACGGTCTGCAAGCAAGTATAATGAGGGAAAACTTCCAATTGAATTCATGACATTTCCCGATTATACATTTTACCTGGAAGGTATCAGGACTATTACAATATTGCTAAAAGGAATTCTGAATATTATCTCTGCATATGTTATATACATTTTATATATGTATATATGTATATAGACTTGAAAAATCTGTTCAGACATCCAGCGTCATCAGAGCCCCGGCGTAGGGGAAACGCAATAGAAGAGAAAGAGCAGGAAGTAAAACGATTATGGAAGGTATATGGGAAGAGTCAGGGCTTCCAGTATCCTGGGCTTCATTGCTCGTCCGATTGTATTCTCTGACCCAACTATCCGAACCGAAGCATGTGACTGTCTTAGGAGTTCTACCTCTAGCGTTTCGTAGAAAGACCCGGTCTGCTGGCAGTCGGAGCGAAAAAAACGGTGCTCGCTAAACCATAGGAACCGGTTACTAGCTACCCAGTTCATATGGCTTTTGATCAGCTCAGACTGGAGGCCCAAAACTTCCTGGGTGTTGCCTCGGAACTATTGTTTGAAGGTTTTTGCTTCACCTCCTTGTGCTTATGCGCAGTTCCTTGAACTAGAATGAATGTCTATGGTTATACTCAATGGAGAGTTACACCACTACTGACGGATTCCTATCATATTTTATAATAACCCGTTGCCAGACGTAAATCAGGCACATGTCCTACTCATCAGCGGCTGCCTATGTGGTGAGTATGAACACATCTTATTTAAGACTGACTATAGCCAAAACGTGGGAACTTGTTTGGTGACGCACAACTCCGTACCTTGCATTTACCAGAAACCGATTGTTGGGTCACGCAAGTTTTCAAGAGCTATAGCCCCATTCGGCCTTATGTTTTGTACAGATGGAGTGTAAACTGTTGTTACAGTATTTGACTTTAGATTTTCGGTGGTTGATGTTCAATAGAAACCAGCTACCAGTCGCTGACCGGTTAATTATTTTGGAAGCTGCGTAACGAATGATAGTGGGTGGAACTGTAGTAGAAATGAGGATGCGTATATCCAGACCTCAGGCGGCGTACACCGCACTGGGGCAGTTGGAATACTGATCAGATATTTCGTTGAGATTAATAGATGCAACAGATCGCAGTCCAGTTAGAGAGTAACTCACTGACCACGCACTTCTTACCCCGATCAGAGAACTAAATGTGGGCAATCAACGTTTACCGTGAAGGTGAATCAAATTAAACACATGAACGAACCCCTAAATCGAATACGGCCAGAATAAACAGTAGTTAACAATCAGGGGGTTTGGTCGAAAAATACCGAGAAGGTGGACGCAGTGACGACTCTGAGGCAAGTCGCATTGAGCTTCTTAGTGCAGATAGATAAGAGGACGAAACGGACCAATCAGAAGAGAGCGAGAGAAACGGAGCAGCCGAGGGTTTAGAATACATAGTGAATGGGAGGTGATAGATCCCTAAGGCGAGGGAGTAGGCGAATGAATTATTGGGGATAATGGCCACGTGAAACAAGATGATCAACAGCACCTGATAATCAAATGGAAGTGGCCTGTGATACTTGACAGAACGATCGAACATGATCATTGGAGGCCCCAGCAAATAGTGAAATGGAAGAAGACGATTGTTTGGGTGACAATGACAACATGAAAATGTGAAAACTTAGTTCAGTTGATGTGATAACCTAGCTGGAGAACAGGAGAGCGATTACAGAGGAAACTGAATCAGGTGTGAATGACAATTATTTAGATGAGGGAAGTTGTAAAGACCATCAGGTAAATACTGCCCAAACAGCAGAATTATGAATTAGTGTCAACAATTGTGTATTTGGGGCGGACCACGGAGGATCCCTGATGGCCTTTGGCACGTACGGCATTGAGTTAACATAGGGTAGGAATACGAAGAAAAACATCAAGGAGACCAGAAGATTACAAAAAACGATCCCGACAGTCGGATCACTGCTCGAAAGATAGCAGATGTAGACAATAGGAATGATGCCTGGGTAAAATGCACAGGTGAGGGACGCATGACCACATTAACTTAATCCCGAAATTTGTACAAGGTTCATCGTCAGCGTGTTCCTTCTGCACCATTCTGTCAAAGTGAACGAAACCAAGTGGAGGTCAATCGGTGAGGTGGGAGGGTGGTATGAGAATAATGAAAGTGAACTCAAGTAAAAGACACACCTCTTGTCTCGGGGGGGGGTGATCTCCAAATAATCTCTTAGACAACGGGCTGGAGACAATGAAAGACATGACGACTAACCGTGAACAAAGACGACCATGTTTCTTTTTCTTTCGGATCACAAGGATTGAATAAATGCATGTTAGTTCAATGTTGTTTAATGCGGTGTTTTTTTCCCACCTATGTAAGTTAACTCCGAGTCCGCTTTCTGTATTCAGTCTCTGTGTTACAACGTGCAACATAATGCGGGAGTTAGTGGTCATTTGGGTTCGCCCAGCTGCTTCTTGCTGTAGGATGGTGTGTTGTCGGAAACGAATACACCTCTGATTTACGAAAATCGTTCTCTAAAGTAGCTGTCCAGGAGACTTGCAAACTTTTATGCTGTATTAGGGTTCATTATGGTTTTGAACCTACTAGTGGTAGCGTAAAGGAATGGCGGCATCATTTGAGATGCAGAACATTTTTTTCAAGTAGTCAATTCAAGGCATTTCTGAGAATTTTCATAACGGGTATCCAGTTCAAAGCCTGATAAACCCATCGTCTATGGTATTCAAGGCGAGCACCGTACGTTAAAATAGTTTTTAAATCCGTCTCACAAATACCTGATTGACTTCGGTTTTGCATGGTAAATAAGCTGTTACTGTGACAGGGGTACCAAAGTGCACTGACTGTCCAAGTATGGGTTTTAGTAGTACAGAGGTCGATGGCTGCCAACAAATGGATCAGTGTAACATGGTGTTGTTTTCCTATTTGAAGCAACGGCAACAAGTGCAAGCGTTTACCGAGATACTGTTTCCTGCATGCCACGACAAAAACATCGAGGGTTGTTTGTATGTTAGCCACTCTTGGCTAAGTGAACAGTGGCAAAAATAAAACGTTGGCCTTCAGTGAAACTCCATGCTCAGGTCAAACAATAATTGTTATCCTGAGGGAGAAGAGTCTCTCAGGAACTGTGCAGTGGCTCACACTTTTCGACCCAAAATGTGTTTCGGCAGTACGGCGACACAGACAAGAAACTCAGAGGGTGCTTGTTTTTCGCTAGGGCATGGAACACTTTAACAGCTGGGCACTGAAAGAAGGCTGATCAAGAAGCGGCCTAGTGAAAAAACATCATCATAATGATTTATTTATTCACACGACGGACTGCGAAATTCACGATGTTACGATTCTTTGACTAATTATAGGTTCCGAAAGTTCACACTGATATACAAATTTGTTTGGTGTTAAGTGCATAGAAGGTATGAAGATGAACGACGGATTTTTGGTGGGCAATGATGATCGCGACACACACACGGACACCTCATTGTTATCCGACAATTTAGATGCTTTTCCACGCCTGGACTGGTTAGGCTAACTGAACTGGTTTGGTTTTTATTCTGCTCGGGGTTCTGTTGCAATAAGTCACAAAATGAAAAGTTTATGGCTAATAAGCTGTTACGATTGTAACGTTTCTACCGGACTGCTTGACTGTGCGCATAGAAGCAAACTAAGTGGACCTCAACAGAAATCCGATGGTTTTTTTCTCACTCATCAGCACGGTGTTGCGCATCTATATGGAACCTTGGTAGCCTGTCAGTGACAGATTCGGCCAAATATGAGCATGAAAAAACGCAAAATTCCTGCACGAATCCTTAAGAAACGTGTTGATTTCATGTTAAAAAACAAAAACCTTCACGAAACAGTTCTATTTGATTGAATTTGCTAGGCTAGTTCAGCATGATTTATTTCAGTCTAGTAAATCACAGTAAGAAACACCATCTGGAAATTTTTTCACCAAGAATTCTGTTCGATACAAGGAAATCAATTAGGAAGAAAAAAGTAATTCGATGCCTCCGGTTCCAAAACTGGATGAATCTCGAGGATCTGTTTTGTGTCCGAGTTCGCCTAACCTTGCGTTTGGACTGCCTTTTTGACCCGTACTTATTGGCTACCACGACCACACACAATTACGCTCAACGGAGTTTGACTTGCCCAATCAAATTTCACCACGCACCGGACGGCCATGACGGACTTGACTGGATCGCATGTGGAGACCACATACGGTTGTTTTGGTACTTGGATATTTGTGTACAAGTCAAACACACCCTATACTTTGTTTACTGATTTCTTTCATGCACGTCAAGCTGTACGTCGGAAGCTAATGCGTTTAACGTGTGTGAGATTTCATCAGTCGGTTTTTTCTATGCATAGCGAACCAAAAACCACATCACGTAAATTTGGACCAACAGGAAATTCAGCAAGCGCAATACGGCAAATGGATAATTACTAGGGATGGTATAGCCAGTGCACACAAGTAGGCCAGAACCAGAATTCTTCAGTAAATTACGACTGGAAGGGACGACTTAGAAAAACCTGGTGGCTAGGGTATTTCTCGGTACATTCATCTTTTGATTAATCGATTTACTTTTTGCGCGAGTTAGGTAGAATAACGCGATCGGTTGCGAACCAGCGGTTGAATGACTCTTCCAACAAAATTCGCATTCCTAGTCAAAGGTTTTGGTCTCCCCACGGCATGCAAAATTCCAAGAATCGTCAAGCGCTCGTGCCGTACGGTGACACGCGGTTAGATCGAACGAAACCAACAGTTATGTGCGACAGATGGCGAAGTGATCAACCACGGCCGTCAATGAGGCCGGCATCATTGCTTGAACAAAATAGTCCAAAATGAAGAACGTCAGAAGAATTGACTAGTGAAGTCAGAAACGGAGTTTCATGAGGACCAGAATATTTGGGAGTGGCAAAGGTGGGAACAGAAATTGATCAGCTCTGAATCCGAGTATAGTTATATTGGTTTAACTCACTGAGTGAGCCGAGAGAATGAGATAAGTTCATCATGCAAATCAAGCCGATGCGCTTATGGTGGGATCCCAAATGATAAGACCATTCCAATTAATACGGAAATTGTTGTGCTCTTCGATTGACAAAATCCTACAGTAAAGTTCGGCACACTAGATGTCACAGTCTAAATTGAACAACTGCATGAATTTTGAATTTCCTGAGAATTAGTCTACAATTTCATGAACATCGGACCAGACGAGCGCATGCTGTATCATATGACACAAATTGAACCACCAGTCGAAAGGCACAGAGAAATCAAAGCCCAATCTTTCGGCCGACGGACAGAGAACGCAGGTACTCGACAGAGGAGGAAAATAGCGAGACAATCGAACCAATAAGATGGTTGGACATTAGATTAAATGCCATGACATGGCCACTGTTCACGTGACCTGTATCAAGGCTAAGCCTGATGAACTTCATATGCAAGATGAAAATGAGCAAACTGGTCAATCCGACCAAAGAAATGGTATACGAAAAATTGAAACAGTGGAACAAAAAAATGGAAAAATGAGGTGAATAGATAAAAGCTGACAACTCTAAATAAGATGATTGTGCACAAAGCAACAAACAATTATGCCAGTTGTGAGAAGGTCAATGGATAATGAACAAGCGACGCAGTAGATAACACCATAACCTTGAAATTCGAGGAGCTGAAAAAAACTTTCAGCCAAATTTGGGATCAGTACTCTTAAATCACTATTTAAAGACCGGTGCAAGTTTTACTTTCGTGTAGTCATCGAGTGTGTTGCAACAGGCAAATTGTGATTGAATCGCTCGAAACCATACTTTAACCAAATCGGATGACTTGAATCCATAAGAAAGTGACGAATCACCGGATGAATGGTCTCCGGTATAATAGTTCCCAAAGAGAACATCAGTAAGGTGAAGTGGACATAAAAAACAAAGTATCCCTCTCTGTCATTGATTTTTTCCGACGGGGATCGATGCTCATACCGGCCGACTGCCATAAAGTAGGCATTTCTCGAGATATAACAGGTGTTTGAATCCGCAAATGCGCAGAAGAAAACGCTTGAATCCATCAGTAAAATTCCACAAGCGATCTGTCTGTACCACCAAACTATCAACTTAGAGTCGGGCAAAAGAACAAAAAAGAAACAACCCTAAAAACACATTTTAGACTTATTTGAAAATAATCAGGTCCCAGAAAGGTATCAGGGACTAAACAAGCGACTGTCATGATACCCATCTACATGGACACTGCGTTATACATTCACTCACGTGAAAAAAGTCAAGAATTCATATCCGAACAATGTCTTCGCTAATCCTGCTGATTCTCGCAAACCAGTGGCGGCCAGATAGTTTAAGTGCCTGTCACACCGAAATGTACAGGGATTCAAATCCTAAATCCTTGATTTTATTCATTATTCTGGTTGCGCTTGCCAACTGAGTTCGGATGAAAATTCCATTGCTTCGTCATCGGTCAGTGGAACCTGATTCCATGGACCTTTTCCCTGAAACTAGTTGAGACTCCTTTGCATTAAGTGTCAGTAAACTTGATCCAATTCATTGGGTCTGTTGATTAAGCTGTTTTAAGAGTACCTCATCTGCAGAAACTACATTGAGCGGATTTCGTTTGCTTCACAGAGAATTATAAATTAAAGTTGGTCTTGCGTTCTTGTGGAAAATTTTTGCTTATGCAATTGTCGGATAACATTCGCCCGGCTTAACTAATGTGTCACATTCGACCGTGTAGATAATGCCCTTTCTGTCGTCCGTTTTTCGATCTCGGCATACGTTTTCTTGAAGTATCGGTAAATTTGTGAGATTTTGAAGAGTGCTGAATTCATTTCGGAAG
>LUCM01010921.1:155207-169509 GCA_008360955.1 Fasciolopsis buskii | reverse complement strand
TTTTGTTTTTAGCCTAACAATGCCGAATACGTCAACTTACAATCCATGAAGCATGAACCTTCTAGACTCGTAAGACTATTGGTTTTCGTGTGTAACCCTTTGGTTAAGTACTGTTCCACACCATCTATTCTGGTATTGTTTTACTACATGCTTCAGGCATGTATGCAGTTGAAGGGCTTTTCTCACGCCACCCATGGATCGCTGCAACAGAATGTGGGAACAGGGAATAGTGGCCGTAAAATATGATGCCGCACCGAACCATTCAGTGTCCCGATAGTTCAGGTAGGTTAACGACCTGCCGTCTTTGCCAAGTGACCGGCGGATTTAGGATTTGAATCCCTGTACATTTCGGCGTGACAGGCACTTAAACTATCTGGCCGCTACCGGTTTGCGAGAATCAGCAGGATTAGCGAAGGCATTGTTCGGATATGAATTCTTGACTGTTTTCACATGAGTGAATGTATAACGCAGTGTCCATATGGATGGGTATCATGATAGTCGTTCGTGAAATGACTATTAACGTATGCTTCAATTCATCCGAACTGGTATGTTTGCACAACTGAATACTGGCGGTGTTAAAACAAAGTGGGTGTTTTCAACACAATTCACCGTTCGTTGCTCAACGGTGATCTCTGCTTGTGAGCCGAATCTTTGCTGCATTATTCTACACTGCCGGTGAATGAAATTGTCCAGATTACCTATCTTTTATTTTGTACTTCATTTCTAAACGAAGCATCAGTGTATGGCATTTTCACGAAGAAGGCTATGGCCAGCGGTGGGCTGCCAAGGAGAGAATTTGACCTTACGTTGAAGTATTCACTGCCGCCATCTTTACGTCCAGACACCACGGCCTTAATCGCTTGGCCACCTTGCGGCCAAGACCTTACCCGCATCTATGCGATTTTCGAAATTCCGCATATGGAAATTACGGAAATAGCTTCAAACCTCAGTTTTAACGGCATATTTGAGTCTCGTCTACAAATAACTGAAATCTGGGACTGTCTGATCCAGCGGAGCTGAGTGATCGGCGATGATCGTCTCAACAGAGCACGCAAATCATGACTCATACTAAAGTCATAGTTTAGGGTTTTGTAAGACAGCTTGAAAGCTTCATGTGTCTATTCACTAGAATAGTGTTTAATCGGAAAATGTGAGCTGGAATGCAGTATGCCTGGGAGTGCACTGGTAACAAAAACACAGCGAGCCTCGAGACCAAACCAGGCACGAGTTTTGCCTGTCCGGAATCGGGTCCAAAATGGAGAGTCAGAAAAACTTCGACTGACACTGGCTGCCAGAAAATTGACAAATCAGTCCACAATGGCAGCCCAAATGAACGGGACACAATCACCCTGTCGTTGTAAACTGCTGTTTCATTTCAAAAGAACAACGTGAGTCAGTTTGAATTTCGGGGGAGAAAACTCATGCGATCAGATAAAACAGGTGGAGCTGGATACAGCTAGAAATGGCTCCCTACCAGGGCCATTTTAAAATTACCTCCCACTCCACACAAACTTTCTAGCCTGATGAAGCACACTTTTATGTAAATTACAGTTATTTTCGAGCACTATTTGGAGTTGACATTAAGACGTTGGACTGAGTGCTCTTCGGACTTCAACCCACAAACTTTAGATCGTTCGGTCTATCTTACACACGAGAGAAATCAGACTCTTGTTAAAGTCCATCAGTGGTGAATATCGACCGTCTCATTTAGGGTTTGAACTCGGGCTTTCCAACCGTGTTACCGCTAAGTCCCCAACTCCCGTTCAGTCTGATTGAAATTCCCGAGTTAAGCTTGTTCGAGTGTCATGCCCTATGAAAGCGACCATTTCCCGACAGCCTCGAAGGAAGACAAAACGAATGTCCTGTTAACTGCAATCAAATGCTCCATGCCAACTGAGACCATCTCCGCAGGATGGACGGATTCCCCTATCAACCTGTTTGGAGTTTGATTTTGCTATCGATTTTGCATTTATTTTCGAGAAGTGTTTATGGTTGGTGTCACAATCTTTGACTGACTTCTCTTCGGGATACAATTAATTATCCGGATCATACAAGAATTTCTTTCCTAGAGCAAGTGGGACGGATCATATCACCGATTTCGTGTGTGCCCTACAATCACGCTGACAATAGCGGACCTAGTTTCAACTATGCACCATACTTTAAGACAGCAATGTTTGATGGTGTTGTTTGACTGACCTGGAAAGTACAAAAACAGGAAGGCTAACGTCAGCCGAGGCGTATTAGCCGGCATCAACACTTGCAAAGCCAAACCAAAATGACAGTCTACACCACAGACGCTGTACAGCTTTCCCCAACAAAAGAGCACTGTCCACGGTGTTACATTGTGTCTTATCGTATTGTATAGTCGTTTGCATACATAAATGTTACTTTTCAAACAAAACCCATAATGAAAAAAAACAGTTACACTTATCGTATTGGAAAAAACTCGTCAAGTAAATGGTTTAAATACCCAGAAAAGGTTGTTTAGAAAGCCGGCTGAAACGAGGTCCGAATTTGTCAAGAAGTATGCTAGATAGGGGACAGTAGAAGTCTCGTGTGTATCGATTTTCAAAGGTATGGAACGAAAACCGAGTCGCATGAAAATATGGGAATGACACCTTGCAATGTCATCGGGAGGGAGATGAGTGGGATCCGTAAGTAATTTGTCAGCAAACGTTTTACATGTGAATAGACACTGATCACACAGTTTGAAAGACAATTCCCTTAGTTGTATAAGGTACACAAGGCTAATGAGTGACAGCCCCCGGCGGAGAATTTGTAAGTCTTTCTCAAGTAAACCTTCAAAAATAACAAAAGAACAGTCAAGACGGCTCCAAAAACTAAAGCTATACAAAATGCCAGATTGTATTTTGTTTCACCCCGTCGTGTCGAAGCTGTCTGGTTTGAAATGACAACCCCGTAAATTACTTACACGAACGGGAATAGGAAAAGTCCACTTCAGATTTATACCAGCAATACTCTCTGCATATTTCGCAGAATCAACCATGGTAGGGGCTTCTGAGTTGACGAATGGCGATTTAGACGCGGAGGATGGCTGGCAAAGAGAAAACAGATAATGGGAAAATTCAGATGTGGTAAGATTTGAATAATCGTTAATGGAGAATAAGTGGTTGGATAAACTTTGGAAGTCTTAGCTTATAGAAGCTGTTTAAAAGGGGAATACTTAAATAATGACATGCAGTACTAGTGGATGAGTCATCCGTGTACGCAGAGAAGAGATTTGACAAAGAATAACACCGTAAAGCATGCCTAGTTGTTAGCCGACGATTTTAACGTTTATCGCCCGCACTGGGCTCGGTTGGTAAAACACTCAGACAGCGATGCTAGCAGGAACCTAGGACAACTGAATGTTTGAGTTGGTGAAATAGAAGAGGTTGCGAAACAAAATCGAATGCAACTGAGATTTCATCGGCGCTTCGGGGAATTTGCACATACGGCGAGCAAGGGAGGAGACAGCGTCCTAAGTAGACCGGTTACATCTACAAACAAACTGAAATAGGTCTTCAGGAGGATTCAAAGAAGAACGTACTTGCCTAGGCCCAGTAAGCTTCAAAAGTTTAAAACCGAAAGTCATTAAGGAGGTGGGACGAAAGCGTTTGGCTAAGGCGATAAAGTTATTAGATTTTAGGATGGATGCAACTATGACTCACCTCCAGAATTCAAGGATAGAAGATATGCTCAAAGCTACGGCAATTAGAGAGACAGGTGCGTCGGTCAGAACTACAATACCGTGCCCTAGAAGAGATGAAACAACGTTGTCAACCTTTGTGACAGTTTTACTGATGTGAAGAAGTCTAAATATTTGTTCATTAGGAAAAAGGTTTAATTGACAAAAACGTGACCGAGGTATTACCGGAAAGATGGACGAAGGCCCAATTGATGCTATCAGAATCTGCAGAAAATTTCTTATGCTTCTCTTTCGTCAAATGTCGACTGCTCTGTCACAAAGATCTGCTGTTGTATTTGCTATGCAAATGATAGGTCAGCTTGTTGATTTTCAGCCTTTATTAGGGTGGAAATGTATCTCGTATTTGAACTGTCAGGGAATTGGTAGAACTGCTATTTTCGTCGCCTAATGGACTTCATCATCTGCGAGGAGGTGCGGCCATTTGTGACTAACAGGGATTCGAGGGGTCAGCAAGTATCAAATATCGTAGTGCTTGTCTCTACGAAAGGGCTGAAACTGCCTGTTATCAAGGGTTTAAAAGAAGATAAGTAGATGCGTGTGAGAGTCTACTGAAAAAGAATGGGCTCGTCCTGTGATAAATTACGGATGCAAATTCGGATTTGGTTTGTTTCCTTGAATGAATGCGACCAAGATCATCTGTATGTCTTAGGACTTAAAAGAAGCAGAAAACAGTCACTTATCGCGATAAGCGCCTGCAGTTTCAGCGGAACAGTTCAGGGCAGTTGACAACAGCTATACCTAAAATGAAGTTTAGTCAGATCAAACATAGTCGGTTGTAGGTTCAAAAGTGAATTCATTCACACAAACACAGACTATGTTCAAGAAGTGGAACAATAAATAGTAAAGTGGAATAAAAACTAGTCGAGGTGCTGTGTAATGGGCTAAAAGAATATAAAATGTAGGTTCGTTTTAATCACACTGCTGTGACAAGAAAACCTGGGATGAAATCGCTTTATGAGACTGTCGTTTACGTTCATGGAGTAAGCATTAATAAATCCAGACTTGCCGGTCTAGGAAGATTCTGTGTATGTTATCACACCACCCCCAGTCTTCCGCTTGTTGGGAACTCTGTCTAGCCGATATCGCTCGAAGCTTTCGGTCAACACGAATGAATCTTCAACATTCGGGTTTAGCCCGATACCTGTATACGGATGATCTGGAAGGAGAAATCCGATATTTCTTTGAACTTCGGCTGATGATGGTGCAGAACAATACCAGGATTAGCACTTTGGCCGGAGAGTGCATTAAAGAACGGCTCACCAACCGATAAAAGTGGCTTTTGTGATAGGAATAGATCTTTGCCTGATTCCGATAGAGGATGATAGTAAATCGATTTTGTAACGGCAAAAGGTGACCATAATGGAGCCAGATTTCCACAAGAAGGCAACGAGACGGCTATGACGCAAAATTATAGCACAGACAGTCAAAGAGTGCTTACCTAAAATCCACCATATCTTCCCAAAATGCACACAGGTGGTCGGGCTTTTAGGAATCGCATTTTTTCGCTTCATCACTCGGGGAAGGCTGTTTCAAAATACAATCCTGTGATTCCCCCGCCCAAACAAATAGACTCAATGTCTCCAATAACTTGTACATTTTTATTCATATCTGGGTACGATATTTTCATAACTATATGTGGTGTCCTACTGTCCCAACAATAACAAATATACCACGCACTTTACCCATTTAAAGTCACATGGGCAAGATCAGGGGGATCAACGAGTCCGGGCTAACCTAAGAGAGCTTTTAGGCGTCCTAATCTAAAAAGCGAAAATCTAGAAGGGAAACTTGTTGGCCGAAATCTTGTAGGCTTGTAGCCAGCATCGGCACCCACACAAACAGAATCAGGGTGGCGGCGTGCAACCAGACTAAGACAATAAGTACGTACTTTAATAGGTCGATTATCTCAAAAATTGGCACAAATCCATTCCCATTTTAGCTGCGGGTGCGGGGACGGTCACCGAGGCTGCGGCGGAGAACTGGGTGTATAGCTGGGGCACACCATATGAATGCACCCTTTTAGTTGAAATGTTAGTGGCTTGGATTTTGATAAGACTTACACCATGTCCGATTAGTCACAAGGTAAGGGCCTTGTGGGTCACATAAACTGGACGCTCATCAACCAGATGAAGGCCTTTGCTGAAAGAAAGACGACCGCTAGCGTAAAACGGCATGGCAAACATGACAGCTAAGCCGATCCCCTAGGTTCCTTTGGACGGGTCATGAAAATTGCCTTCCTTTCAGAATTGAGACCTTCTATTGCACAGAACGTATCGGATTACACGATGAAAGGATCTGACAAGTATTCGTATGCAGGGGTCAGGAAAACAGCTAAAGTAGTTTTGTGGTAGGAAATAATTTGCACCACCCAGCTATCTGGTTTGATTGCACACATCTGCGCTGACAAACGGAGTTCCGCCACAATTCACTGGACATTGGAACGAACCCTGTTATGAAAGAGTATAGCTGCTGCATTAAAGATGATGTTTTCAGGCTCGGAAAGACCGCACTTGTGCATTTCAACAAGCAAAAGTCTTTCGAAAGTAAGAACCACCAAAAAGATCAACTTATAATCCCAGTGCAGTCGGAGTCGGAAGCATTGGTAGCAAGAAAAGAACACTGACTGTAGGGATGGACCCCTATCAAGGGGAGTGTTGTGTTGCGGATCTTTAAATTCCGACATAGCGTACGACCAGCTGGCTAACAAACTTTCCTCTCTTCTCTGTGTCATTGGCTTGCTCTGAAGAAAGGAAATGGCCGGACAATACTAAAGGACAACGAACTAGTACCGACAAACAAACCTTCAATTCATTTAATGAGTATTATTTCACTCCGATTATTACTGTGCTACTTTGAGATAAACCTAGATCCGTCGATTCCGTCTTCTTTCTTCCTAATGCTACAACTCCATCTACCGTGACCAGCACGTTAATATCAATGAATTGTGAATGCGAAAATGCAGCCAGATTTTCCTATTTATGCTTCAGTGAACTGAGGGACGGAAAAATATCTTAGCTCGAGGATATTATTAGCATAAATCTCTTGAGACTTCACATGATGAGATGCTAGACTTACCTTTAGGGTTTCACGAAGATCAATGATTGACCTGCCTTCGGTAATGTGACAATCAGGCTGCGGGGGATTGCATTTCGTGCGACAAGTGCACTCAGATTGTTTCAGATTAAGAAAAACTGGTCAGAAGTTGACTTGAAAAATCAAAATAACATTAATCTTGCCCGGTAAAAATTATCTTCTACAACGTTTTCGCTCGCGTTTTCTTCCAGTTCGCTGCGTTCCGTTGTAAAAAACCAACCAAATCAATGTCCTAAATTGTCTTCAGTCACAAGTACATTTACATTTTAAACATGACAGGATACGACAGCAATTCTGTTGTCTAGCTGGGATGCAGGAAACAGTTGTCCTTGTTAATTCCATGAAAGATTTGATCATAAACTAACCGAAACATTAGTAACCTAATTATCCTCTTGAAGTTTTGTCACTGCAGTATTCTATTTTTGAAAGTCATGCGATCCCTAATGTGACAAATCAGCAGACGTCACAGCGTACGCATTTCACGTGACCACAAGCTGTCGCACACGGACCTCAGTTCTTTCCTTGTCTGATCCATTTCCGTTAACATCAATTCGGAGAAAATCGACCATCTAGCCGCAATGTATTTTTAACGATCTTCGCTTACTTTTTTATTGGCCGTAATCAAGTACTTTTTCAAAGACTACTTCGAATAAATTGTCAAGTATTCTGGCTTTGGCAATGAAATCCACAACCAGAAATCGATTAGCCGGTGTTATATGCACATTAAATAACTTACCTAGAATAAAAAGGTTTTATGTTTGCCGATCAACAAAAATAGGTGTGGTTTCTGATTTCGTTTTGCAGGCATCTGCAGAGAGACGTCTTGACAGTTATTTAAAATGGCACCCAAGATTCATCATTTTTCCAATAAAACCATGGTGCTGACTTTTGGATGAATATTTAGTAGCTGGATTTTACGCTCAACATGGCCTACGAATGTCGCCCTTGAAAAGTACCGTCGCTACTCGTGATCTGTCATGAATAAGCACTCCAATTCACCCAGTCACAGTTGATATTTTTTGGTAACATGATCTACACAAATAAAACGACCCCTTACAAAGAAGTAGAGGGGCGGTAGTCAGTAATTTTGTAGACAGATCGAAGGTTTGTAGCAGTCAGTGGGTAGTCAATTTTATATCCTACTGGAAAGTGGATCGATGCGCGGGTGAGGTGCAGTCACATTTCTGCTTTCTACGTTCGTTCACCATGGGGATCACCGATAAGTCGGTTAATTTTCTGCCCTAGTCATTTATCAAAGATCAACCTACATCATGTGCACAACCATGCATTCGCATGTGCTATCCTGACTCTTCGGTATGTTCGTTTGTTTAAGGAGAAATCAGCTGGTCGGTGCAGGTGATAACTAACTCATTGATTCCACTTTATTTCATTGCACCATGCACTAAGATGTCTGGAGAAAACAAAATGCACAGTAATGGAACAATTTGGTTAAATGTTCCCCATACAGCTCTATAGTGATAGTTGTGTGGCTTTCTTCTCTTAGGCCACACAAATTAACGCAACTTGCAATATCAGCACTCGATTTGCCATCACAAAACCGCGAAAGCATTGTGCAACTGTTAAATCTTCGTTGGGAATCCATAGGAATTCAGAACCACCACGACCGAGTTCGCATTTATCCATAGATTTTTTATTGCCACTTCATTATTGATAGCGCATGATGATTGATTTTGTACAACATCCACTTACCGACCGAATTTTTTCTTTGCAAAAACCCGTGGAGGAATGTCAACGCCCCAGTAGACTGTAACAGAAGTGTAAGAGTTCTCTTTATTGCAGCAAGCCAGAGGCTGTCATGTGATTGCTTTCAGGGACTTCAGATCTGCAGATTGTGAATCCGAATCTTGTTGTCAAAAGTCAGTCTCCTTTTGTGAAAATTTTACTAATCGCCGTTATCAACAATGAACTGTTAGCCGAGGTTGGAGCAAAATAATTTCAAGAACTTCAAGCGTCCGGTTCTTCGTAAATTCCATCAAACAAGCCACATGAACATCGACAACGTTCTGTCTCTTTTATTTAGCGGACCAAAACAGATCCAAATTAGTTCAGTACAGGGCCATTGGCTTGAGGAGACATGAGCATGTTATTAAAGTCACACAAACCCAGAGTCTTTGAAGGAATAAGCGAACCGATGCCAACCATTTTTATCTCCTAATGAAATGAAACCACGGGGTATCTGAATTCAAATTGGACAGGGAGGGTAAACTATTACTGGCCCAAGGGATGAGGCAGGTTCAAATAATTGGATCATTTCCTCGTTTTGTCAATCAGATGGTTCAGTAAATGCTATGAACATACATGAATCATTTTAAGAAGGGTCACTTAGACAGAACATCCTCTCTCATGAACGATGTACATTTGTTGTGTAGCGGATGGATGGAGTGGATGAAATGCAATGAATAATTCTATTAGATGACTGGCTATTCTGTCCTGACCATGTGATCAGCGGTGGGCAGAAAGCAACCAAAAAGTAACTCAAGAAATTTACACTATAAGTGCACTTGAGTTGATAAACCGTCTTTGATAAATCCAGCGAAGCTCGTTTATGCTTGTTGTATGTGGAGATGTTAGTAGTATATGAAACAGCCATGAGCTGTTGATCCCGTGGTTGGTTTTATTTATTGCCTTAACGGAATGTTTAATGGGATAACAAAAGCCAGAAAGATAACGTGTTCCTCACTGATCATGTGCCTTCCGGTGATCACTAGCCAACCCACTACTTTGTCCAACCAGAAGACTGATGTCTGTATAACGACCGCATTGAGTATTTCTCTTGCCCGTCCTGGTAAAGTGAAGTATGAGGCAATGTCGATATGCACTTGACTATACACCAGAAAGGCGAATGTGATTTGCCCTTATTAATAAGGAATGGTTTGCAAAAGGTAGTTCGCTAGAACAACAGTCAACTTAGGGTAAGCTGAACGTTCAAAGGAGATGGTTTAGTTTTCGTACATTCAAAAATATAAAAAAATTAAAAATCTTGTGAAAACAGCCGACAAAGGGGAAGAAAAAGCCTTTTTTGTCAACTGGCAGGCTCATGGTGTGCTGAGACTGTCGGAAAATGAGGTCACTAGGGCTAAACTTTGGGAACAAAGTGAGGAAGCTAAGTTGGGCTTGGGAGATGGGAACCATATTTGGTATATGGATATTACATTTTACTAGCGTTTCTCCAGTTCGATTAGAACATGCTACCGTGAATGGAAAATCTGAACATATACCGTCTGTGACTTTTTCACTTTTCTCCAAAACTCTTTAGACTAGAAAATGACAGGGCCAAAATGCATGACTGACTTCGTCGAATTAGATTCCCTGGAGTCCCTGTTCCTTAGAAATGTAACTCTTCAATTACTGATCTGCTATTCACAGCAAAAACTGGACCGTGAATTGTGCGAGTAGATAAATTCGCTTAGTATAGTAAATTTTATTGTTCTCATTTCATTCATATCGTAAAGTAATTCCTAATCAATGCTCCAAAATACAGTTCCGCTCATTCTCCAGTTCTCTCCACCGGAAGGACCGAGACGTCTTTGTTGTGGCGGTGGTCTTGAGCATATTTGTATTCCAACTCCGTTGTCTGTGTAACTTAAGCAATTATCTGGTTAGTCATTTGTCCTTTATTTTTATTCTTTCTATCGTCCATTAGACGAAGTCTTACGGGGACAAGCGAATCAGTGTGAGGATTGAAGAATTGAACTGGACCGACATGAACACACTGCTAATACTTCCCAATGTAGGTTCCCATCCCGCGTCACGTTTCTGGTTCACTAAGCAGGAGATAAGTGATGCAATAGATTTTTTGGATCTAGATAGTGAACAAAATAATCGATCACCGAACATTAGAAGGTATCAAGTAGGCAGTCAATAGTGAAGTCAAATAGAAAACCGTGATTGCACAAAGAGAAGGGACATAGAAAGATGGTGTTGGAATTCGCATTTTATAGAATTTATTTATTGTCATTCAATCGTATCCGTACTCTTAAGTCGTAACGCGAATTGTGTGATAACTTGCAGGTGGCAATTCGTGACCATTAGGTATCAATGCATTCTTGGCTTGGATTACTTCACTTAGATAAAGGTAACACAAAAATGCGTACAACACTATTGACTTCGCATAAGCGGCAGCCAAAATGCAAGGACAATGTTTATGGGGTATTTGTTTGTTCGGAGTATTTTTTCCCACTGTTCAAGCGACGCTTTGTTTTTCGATAAATAATGTTACAAATTAGTCCGCCTTAACTGCGAATGATTTACTTCAGTCCCTTGTTTGCACTGTTCATTAACATCAGTGGATACGCAACCAGCCAGTCAAAACCTCGGCGACACACGAACTGAAATTACAACCATACCCAAAGTACCATTGGATCGAACATATTCCATCAATGAAAAATATTCACATGATCCGTGAATGTGAGCGTATTTTCCAGCCTTTATGGTTTTCTCATCGTCTTCGGTCGAATGGTTTGAACCGGAGTCATTTTAGTACATACTGAGAGTTCGTATACGTGTTCTATTTTCACCAGTGAAAGTCCGTACACTAAGTGCTTCATCGGTGAGACGGTTTGTCACTGTTCTCTTCTCATGGATGCCTAATTTACCTTTCAGGTAGCTCAGTGTGGACGTGAGGACGGCACTAAACGTTTTGCTCACATGATTGTAGGCAGAGGCTACGCGCGAAAGTCAAAAGGGCAAGGCGACTTTGCTTCGGTGCGATGACTAACAGAATCGACGCCCGACTGTAGCCGGAAGAACAACACTGACGGCCAAACTCCGCTGACGTCAGTTAAATAACGTATGGGCTTGGAATTGGACTGACAACACATACTTAGTCAGTCAGGTACTCTAGTCTGCTGGCTGATTGAAAATGGTATAATTTTGTAACGCGCTCTGAGGGGACCGCGGGGGAGGGCTTTCAATGCGAAAACCAAAGAATAGCCAATGACCCCGTTAGACCGGAGCAACTGGCTAAAGAATAATATCGTGCGTGGACCTGCATAAACCATCTTATTATGACAAGCGAAAGAAGTTGTCTGATTGAGTGCCCGGACCGCGTCTGGTGGTTCCCGCTTGATTAGACAGTCTGGAGTCGAGGCGGCCGACCGATGATGCTAGGGCTAGCGACCGCAATAAAGGAGATCTAATTGATATCGCCGAAGATTTAATAAAAGATAACTGTGAAGCGATAATTATTTTGACAATCGCAGCCACCATTTTGAAATCAGTCATGGCCAGTGGTGGCCAAACGGATGAGGTCGTGGCGTTTAGACGTAAATGTCGCGGGTTCGAATCCTCTCGCTGCTGGTCAAAGTCCCCACTTGACAGCCCTCTGTTGGCCGTGGCCCCCTTCTTGCAAATTGATGTACATTGTTGTTTCATTAATAAAGGAAGTAAAAGATAAAAATATGTATCCGGATGATTCGAATGTACTTGCTTTAAACTTTGAAATATACTTCCAAAATCTTCAAACCAGAAAGAAGGCAACTAAGAAGAATGCCTACCGTGAAGTTCTGTCCAGCATCTAGTGTGGTAGCTCACATGCACTCCTGGAGAAACATGCATGCGCACACACGCACACACACTAGTAGAACAAACCAGCAGTTGCCACAACCTCTGTTTGGACATCCAGACTGGATTGCAGGGTTCTTCATTTGGCTATCACGAGGTAATTTGCGATCGGCTTGAAGTCGTCAATTAGAGACAAACAAGGGTGCGCCGTCTTGACAAACTGGGAGCAATTCGAAATTATCAAAATCAAAATAATGCTAAGCAATGAAATCTGATAAAAGGAAGAATTGCCTTGACTAGCTCGTCGCGCAAAACAAACCACGAACTCACAAAGCTCAATGCTGGGTGTTATCAGCTGGACGTCTAAAAGGAGGGATTAATATCACTTTCACAATACATGCTTGCAGCCCTATGGAACTACGTTTCTTCCGTAAATAATGTCCTAGAAGCTCAGATTGTACAACGTGACGTGTCGGAAAGCATGTCGAAGAGAATACTTTGTTAAAAATTCGTGGCATTTATATTGTTGAAATTATCCGCACATGCAGGGTGTAGTTCTCACAATCTTTTCCATCGATGAAAAAACCCGAATTGGATTGAAAATTTGTTTGCAAACAAAAAAGTAAAGTCGAACAAAGGTTTAACAGTGCTGCGTTTGATGGGCGGAAGAAGTAAACAAAAGAAGCACAAATTGGTTTTGGGTTAGCGGATCACGTAAATAAATGACGAAAATACCTAGAAACGAATACACATGGGCTGACAGATTAATTAACTAATTTGAAAGCATTAAATATCTGGGGGAAAAGGAAAGAAATTTTCTAAATACAATATGCGATCCTTATTCATTCCTCTGACACTCACAATACTTTTTCTATTCTTGTTTGCATACAACCATTATTATGAGTGAACTTCGCACAGACGCTTCTAGCTGGTCTATCAGTTGCAAAAGCGATTTTCTGAACTATAAAACTGTTAAGCCATCAACTAATTCGTATCATTCATCCTCTTCCCACCCTGCGTCCTTACAGTCTTCGGAAACTGCTGTTGGCCATGCTGGTTGTAGTGCCACTTTAATATGTCCTGTTCCTGTTCTCTCAAGTTCTCACCCAGATAGTTTCCAAATATCACCAAAATCGCTTCCGCCAACTGAGACACTATTTCGTACCCGATGCTCCCTCAAACTAGCCACATTCAATGTGCAAACACTCATACGTGCAAATCAACAGGAATGTTTAGCTCGTTCACCAGGGACCCCAGCAACCGATGTGTTGTTTTCAAGAGAGTCCTATTCAAGACTTCATCTCCGTTTTACGACTGAAATCCTCATCTTGCCGTTCCACGAAGTTTCATCTGCCCTCTTCTGAGGACTCTGAGACTGCGCTGCCTGGTGTTGCTGGCGTTGGTCGGGCTCTCAGTGATAGGGCTCAGGCTGCACTACTTGACTGGACCCCAGTCAACAGCTGGCTATGCACAGTGGCACTTAGGTGTTCATGCAGAGTAAATAGCTACCGCTCTGATAGAAATATTTTGCTTATAGTCTCAGCGTGATTGCCAACAGATTGCAGCCCAGATGCGGTCAAGCATAATTTCTATCAAAAGCTGCACCACCTCTTACATACAACAAGACAATATGACATCGTGACTGTGGCAGGAGACATGAATGTTGGAGTAGTTTGGCTGTTCTCAAATTAGGCATATCTAAGAGGTTTCTTCGGTTTCGATTCACCTCGGTTTGACAACGGAGGACGGTCATTGGCTTTGTGCTCAGACCATCAATTGTTTCTCGATAGTACGAGCTTTAGAAGTTCTAACCGCCCGCATTTCACCTACTGTTCCCTCCCCTTCGGATCAGCGGTGGGCCCAAATCGATCGCATTTCTATTAGCTACATACGGTGAGGCTGCCTACAAGACTGCCGGTAGTACTGGAGCACTCCCCTCGACTCTGACCACACGTTGGTATGCACTAATTTGTCCAT
>LUCM01010921.1:0-154616 GCA_008360955.1 Fasciolopsis buskii | reverse complement strand
GTACATGAGGAGCCTGATCGCACCTGGCGGAGGTGTTTGGGAGGAAGTCACATCACGAATTGTGAAAGCCAGAGCAGCTTTTCGAACCTGCAACAATTGTGACTCGCGTCATGACGCTCGACTTTCCCTCTAGGTGAGGATATATAATCCTCAGTTGGTGGTGCCCTTCTTAACAGTTGCGAGGCCTGGCCTACCCGCAATGAACACGTCCGGCGACTTTCTGTCTTCGACCAACGATTTCTCCGAATCATTGTTCGATCCTGGTGGGAACATCGAGTGAACAGTGACGAGGTGTGTCGACGTATGTTGGTTGCAGACAATCGTCCTCTGATTGAGCTAATCACTTTACATCGCATTCGGTGGCTTGGGCACGTATTGCGTATGCCAGCCCATTGACTATCTATTCGTGCTCTTTTTGCGCGTTTTGGGCAGGGCTGGAAGAAGCGACGAGTCGGTCGCACTATAATTTGGCATAGAAGCATGACGAGGTTAATTTCGGATTTGGCCTAGGTTGGTGCTTCCCACCTTCCTGATGGGACCCAAGTCGAAGTCAGTGTGGTGAATTCTATATGGCCTGTCTGCATAACTCGTCTCTTTTAAAACTGATCGGAAAAATAAAATCGGACAATAATTTGTAAGGTTGGTTTTTAAGGTTTATAATGGTTTATTATTTCCCCTTCCGCCTCCTTTATCTCACTTTTGTAAAGTTTATCTATATGTTGATGAGTTGGCGGTATGCGTGCTTTCAAACCGGTATATATATATATATATGGTTTTGTGCACTACCGAAATATTTAGGTTGTCTAACGGTAAAATTATTTTTGGTAGATTTGGCGAGCTATCAACCAATCCAAATGCCAATGATCATTGATTTGGCGATACCGGAACTCTCGTTTGCATGCGGGCAGCTAACCTCACTACGAACATCAGTTAAGCATTTCGCATCGGAAAATGTTGGCTGTGAGCCAAAAATTATGCACATAAATGGATTCCAATAAGAAGAATCTTTCGTAAATATGAATAATGGAGCAGGAATTCCCCATGAACCAGCCGGAACTCCGTGTCTGGTTCTGGTTCACACATTTTGAAACCTGGTTTTAGTAATCAGATTACCTTGTTTCTATACTATAGGGTGTCACTTGCTTGCCCACTCATTTTTGCACAATGATTGTGACATAGTATGCAACGTAAACAACCCTTGTAAATCAAACGCAACTACAAACGGGACTAAATGATAGTTATGACTGACTCGCTTGGCAATGGCCTTAGCCGTATTCAGGTTCTCTCGGTGAACGTGTGGACACAGGATTGACTTAGTCGGACTGATTTTGTAATTAAATGGTTTGAGTGATAGATGGAATTCGAAGTGGTCCCATGCAGTGCGCGTATACCTCTCTTCTAAGCTTATCCGTGTGGCCCAGATACGTCACCGTCCGGTAATGCGAGCGTTCATGTGAATCTAATTGATGGATTGGCACATGATACCATCCGTGGAGTGGAGAATAAAATACAATTCTTCCCGTGCATTAACTTTGACTCTACGGCGCTAACCGGCATGGAATACATTTTTATTCACAATGTAACACGTGTACTCCATGAGTAAGGCTAGCTGCCGGCTGGGTTCCGGAAAATGCTATGAAATTCGGCGAAACCAGGGCTATACAGAAAATTCCCACTAAACTATGTCAGTGCAAATTAATCGACCATTTGAGTGCAACGTGAAGTTAGAGTAAAATTCCATTGTTAAGCACCAACTAGAGGAGGAATAAGAGCACAGATCGGTAGACAGAAATTAATAATGACTTAGGTCTAAGATTTCCGATTTATTTCTGGTGACATCTGCACACGGCAATCCTGGAATTTTTCAGGTTAGTTAAGCTGAATCTGGTACAAATGAAATGAGAATCACGAGATTCTTTTTCCGGTATTCGATTTTCCCGGCGAGTGACAGACAATTATTCATGCTTCTCTAGAACAGCTATCTTTAAAGAAACGGCTCGGTGGCCTCATTAGCGTGGCAGCCAGCACAGGCACTTAGACAATCAGACTGATGTGGCGGTCAAATGTCCGCGCACCTTACTGGTCATGGCAAATCTATCACGATTGTGCAACATACAAGGGTCAAATCTCGTGTCACAAGTCCATACAAATTCACACTCATATTGATTTGTTGTTTGCAAAAATCACACCCAACCTCAGATGTTCCTTCACTGTTTTAGACATTTCTCATATTTCTTTGCCCTTTGCCGCTTTGTCATCTGAAACGATTTACATGGCACTTAGTTAATGTCACATATTGTGATACATGCGTACGAAAATTTATCCGTAGATTTACACTGCAAGGATGAATTCATTTTTGTTGCGATTACATAAAGTTTGCTTAACTTGAATTACTTATGAGGATATAAATAGTAAACTTCCTTTGATTGAGGTCTGTTCACATACTTTTGTAGCTACCGGGATGGGTTGAAGCACAATCCACAGACTGCATTGCCGATTGCACAGGTAACTTGGGTGGTTCCGACTAAGTGAGTCCCATGTTAACTTACAGTTTGTCGTAGTGGTCGCCCGTCGTTTGCGAATGATTAGCTGTTCCTGCCGCAATGCACTGATGGTGCCTAAACAGTCTAATAGTAACGGTTTTAGTACATGGAGAAGCCAGCCTGTCTAACCAGATGCCAGTACATGACTATATATATATACATATATATATATATATAACTGAAAAAACATAAAGTCAGCAACTCAGCGGCTAGATTGTCTCGTGCTGTAACCCTAAATGGGCCGATGAGAGGTTGCGGTTATCTCCATCTGTAAATTACAGAAAAGTAGAAAATCTGCCAAGTGGTCGCCTTACATGTGTATTGGGTGACAAGCTGCTCACGTTCAGTCAGACCTAAAAGCGCGGTCTGAAACCTACTGGAAAGTAATAGGAACAACTAAGCGAACTCAACGAAATCCATTGCTGGAACAAAGTGAATGGGTTTAATAATTTCGGGAAAGGAATCGATGACTCAGCTGCGCTTTTCTTTGAATGAAGCCAAGCGGGAGTATATCCATTAGCCCACATGCTAACTTGTGGTAGTGGGAATTTCGCATACGTGAGATTGGTCTTTATGGAACTCCTGTTTTATGGATTTTTGAAAACCAAGCCTATCCAGGTGATTGTGTGCAGATTGGTTTCAATTTCTTGCTTGTCCTCAGATATAAAACCGTGCCTTGTTATCTTCTTCTTTACGAGAGATATTGTATCTTGGAATTTGTCAGGGAGAAATCCCCTCCTGTCCTTCGCACTTTTTCTCTCGTTTTCACGTGATCACAGTGATCGAACACTTGTATGATTGGGAAAAACAGACACCATTTTTCTCTTGATTAGGATGCAATGCTGAAATTCCATCGAGACGTATCGTATGTATGCAATGTTCAGCCTGCAAAAAGTTGGCACTTTGGGTACTATCAATTCTTTCTTCCATCAAAAAGCCTATAACACCGGACGGTTTAAAGGACTCAGCTGCATTATCAACTATGAAGGATAACTCAGTTGTGAAATGACAACAAACGCATAGACCTTGTCTTGATGTTGATTTAAAGTACGCTAGGGTTTCACCATATATTTTCCTTCAAAAATGTTTGACAAGCTAATTTTATCACGTCCAAAGCAAGTTCGGAGTGTATCGAACATGGGTACATCATGTGCTGAGTTTTATATGGAATTTTATAATATCAGAACACGGCTTTGTCGGCTGACAACAGAAATTTTGATTACACATTTTGATTGTAAACCTCGCTTTGGAAATGTTTATTCGCGGTAAATGAAACAACCGGCAACGTCGTGTTCCGATGTCACTGACTTCCACTATTTACCAGATCAGTGAACTGAGAAGACATTAACCAATGAAGTTACTACAACGTACCGGGGGCAACTTATCAGTTTACTGGCATCGAGTTTTGGAATCCGGTCACCAAGTGACGAAATTGACTTTCGCTTACGGATCACTTACACCGATACGGTGATTTTTTCCTATCCGCTTTTCCAATGCTCACCACCTTTACTATGGTGGTAACGGAAAAAATGTTTTTAATCCAATGATTACATGAATGCATTATTGGGACAACTTCTCAAAATGACAGGAATACAAATACTTCGGTCATACCACACTTGTTTCTCTGCTTCATATTACTATCGATAAGGTAAGATGTGACCTAAAAACAGTCACGGAGCGCGTTTAACTTCAATGAAGCTTCAAACCGTTCCAGGCGGCGCAAGTTTGGACCCACGAAAAATTATCGAATATATCTAGCCATTTTGGAAGTGAGTCTGCTAGCTGTAGATCTACACGGAAAGCTATGGTTGGAATCGATAGTGGTGACGATCATAGTGATACTTGAACTGGCAAAAATAATAACAGTAACTGGATGAAAACTGAAAAATTCACTTCAGAACACTGGTCATTGTGAAACATGTTCGGAACATGCATGCTTCGCTAAGATATTTTAATTCAAAGATAGTATACTTTGGATGAGGCATTACTTTGCAGATGCAAATGGTAAGAAAAAAGTCAGCATGTCTTACATTTATTTATTTGTGTATCCATTCATTCATGAATTCATGCAAAAATCCTTTCATCTATTCGTTCAGTGATTCATCCAATCATTCATTCATTCATTCATGAACTTGTTCACTCATACATTCATTTATTTACCCGTACATTCATTCTTTCATTGAAACATTCAATCATCCGCGCAATTGTTCTTTCAGTTATCCATTGATTTTTTCAGTCATTCATTCAATAAATCATCCATTCATCTGTTCAGTACTGTTGAACTGGAGAAGGGACACGGAATAATTCAAGGCTGTCAAACAAGATTGTTTCCTGGGAAACTCTAGTGAATCTAGACCGCATCATTTAGAAAATACTCTGAAGCCCTTAATTCGAAATTGTCAATATTAAGAAAAGTTTCATCAATTTCGTCAAGTGATTTAGAAGAAAGTAACAACATAGTCGATCCGTTTACAATGGAGCTAGCTGGGCACCTTTTAAACGATGTTTCGTAGCGATCATTTACTGGATTTTCATTGTTACACTTTACACATGCTTGAAACTAAATTGGTCCTTGGCGATAAGGTGGATTTTCCACTGTTACTCTCAAGCGCTCACTCTTTCGGAGTATCCATCCCATCTGGCAGCGTGGACGTTTTGACATCAGCAGAATTTCGCTTACCTGTAGAACCGGGCTCATCGAGGTGTCGCCGAATTCCACAAATACTGTCGCGTGTGCGTAAGTGGACAAGGTAATTGAAATCCCAACTTGGGACGTTGAACATCCCTTTTACCATTAAGGAAATGGTCAAGAGATAATCAGCGCTTTATTTTGTTGGTGTCTCATACGAGTGTTTCACAGTTTACTTGCAGGCTTCCCATTGTATCAATCATAGCTTGATCAGATTGAATCTATACCCGATTACAGAACAGATCGCAGGAATTACTGTTTTTCTGTCAGTAGTGAATGTAAAACTGAGACAATAATGTCAATCGATCCAGGTATAATATCTACATCCTTCATATGGTTAATGATCTCAGGTCAAAATGACCTTTAGTTGAGATTTAGTTGAAGCACGAATTACACGTGAAATATAATCGGGTTTCAGGGGTTCAAGAAAGCTCACTCCAAGAAAAAAATGTAATAAATATGTACGAAATTTTAGGTCAGTTGCCGTGCCTGGAAGGTTGTCATCGATCAAAATACACCATTTTATGTTTTCTAGGGCAGTTGCGGATAACAGGGAGTAGCTGTTCAACTGTACTTTGGAATGATAGAATTAGAGCAAGACAATTTTTAGTAAGTTAAGGGTTCACTGAAAAGACCATTAGGAACTAATGTTTGGATTAAATGCATGTCTGCGCAAAGACTACGTACCCCAGGGGGACACATGAATTGGTAGATAGAGAGCATGATGTGGAATTCACGCAGACTGAGTAATAACATCTTAATTGATATAGCACCGGAAACAATAATGGTTGGACACTGTCCTGTTGTTTGCACAGTCCCAACGTAAGCAGTCAAAAGCAATAGCTTCCATAACCCTTAGGTGTGTAATTTGCGAAGACAAATGTATAAGGTCCTTATGGGCTCCAGGTTATTTTGCAAAGTTAAGTTGGGTACAAAATCGATCGCTACACCATTTCACTGGTCACGTGACCATTGGAAATCTTAAAAGCAACACACAGCTGCTGTGGCCAGTTTGCTGGGAATAAACCGCTGTGTGTACCTATCGTAATTGAACTAGGATTGTAATCTCAGACAAACGGTTGTGAGTAGAACTTGACGACCGCTAGGCTAAGAGATCGCTGCCGGCTGCCTGATTATAACAATATGTATATTTTATTAAAACTCCCCAAAAATCAAAGAACCAAATTTCAAGTTGAATTAAGGGGATTCTTAAAACCGTAATCACAAGAGCACATTTGTGGGGCAACTGTGTTGACAGGCATGTTTGGGTGCTTGCCTTCACGAAGGAGTGAGGTCGGAAAGCTATGGCCTGCAAATATCATGGAAGCTCAGTCCTAATGATCTATCCAGCTTGTTTGGAATCTTCATAAGTATGTGTTTACCTAGGACGAACGAGAAGCGAATCCGGAATAAATGATTGTGAGTTGATATGCTAACTCTGCTAGCAGGTCACGTGATACATGCAGTTACAGTTTCGCTGTAGCATGAATGTATATATTGAGTCAATCAGAAACGTAACAGAACACGAACTAGTATTATACACATGCCCTAACAACTATTGGACGGAAAGTATTCCACCAATGACAGCTTTTTGTAAATCATACTTAAACATATGGTTCACTAGTGAAACCGAAAGTGTTTTCCGGCCGCCGCGGTCTTCTTGTCGTCATCAGTTGCTTGGTTTGAATTTGATATCACTGATTCCAGCAAGAACAGTGCCGTCGAAAACCACGGCCTCTTTTTATCTCACCTTAGGATTCACATGTTTTACTTTCTTTGTTGATCAAATCGCCATGTAGTTCATTTTCAGGAACGTGAGTTAGACCAACAGAGAGCTGCCAAGTGGAGAAGTTGATCGGCGGTGTGCGGATTCGAATCCGCCACCGTCAAGCTGGTACGCCAAGATGGTGACCACTTCACCATGGCCGGGTCATCCACAGAGAATGCGCTAGTTTGTCACATGAGGATACCTTAGGATTTACCCGATTTCGTTCTTCTGTTCGCACCCACTTTTATGGTAGGCGGAAACTTCGTTTAACGTTTAATTAAAACAAGGCTTAGACTTGGATAAAACCAAAAAGCATTAGCTTCTTAATCAGTTTCACTTCCGAACTGTCTAACTTCTTAGAGTTTTATGACTCGTAAGATAACCATTCGTGACAAACTAAGATGAATAAAATGTTTGAAGCCGAAATATCTAATATTAAACAACACATTCAGAATGCATTGCCAAAATCGTAATCAAACCAACGATACTCGCTTGCCGGGAGGATACACAATGGTAGTTAGCACATCACTGAACGTGTACTAAACCAATTCTCTTTCGACAGCCTTGCACTAGGCGGCCCGTTAAAAGAGTATGTCCTCGGTAGGCTGAACGTGGCTAAGTCCACTCTGATTTCTGGTTTCAACTTCTGGTTTCCTAATGAGCAAGTGATTATTTCTGTTTGAAACTTATTTATTTGTGTCACGTCAAGCTAAGTACTGTCTGAAATACACGGGGAACCAATTCCATTTCTCCGATCTTCAAATACATGCACGTCTAGGCTATCTTCTTGTCTGTTGCCCGGATCAGTGAGTTATGGGGTCCATATGTATAATTAACTTAGTGCTTCTAAATGCAGTTCGAAAGGCACACCTTATTGTGGCGAACATGATCAGGGTCAGTTCAGTAACATTCACGAAAAATGACTTGTTATTGAACATCTATTTACTGAGACTGCGTTACCATTAAATCAGCTGTTACGTTTTTCGCAATACCAAGTGATTGTTTGCATAAACCGCAACTAGAACAGTAAGGTCACACATTTTGGTATTCAAATACAAGATCAATAATTCACAATCGACTAAATACTTGAACATCTGGCAAACAGCAAAATTTTTGACTCATTTCCCTGATTCGATACACCCCAAGCTGTTTTTGCTTCTCCTCGGATCCATCTAGCAAAACCACTGAGTAACTTTCCAAGGTCACACTGGTACAGCAATGGAAACGACTAGCGAAACCGGTTTGAAAGGAGTACGGCGGCGTGAATTCAAAAACCAATCTGCGCTTGCCTTACAAAACAGAATGAGACCGGTTGCCGTTTGGCAATTAGGAGTTCTGATAGAACCATCCACATTCGTACTGATTTGTTTTGGTGTAGCTCCAGTCTCTTTCCAAATACATATATATTGTACATCGGGGAAAAATAAGAAGAGAGAAGACAATCGATATTGTTGACTAGGCTGAACCAACGTCCCGTGAAAGGCGTAACAGGTAGTTCGCAGGTTTCGTTGCCCAATTCATTCGAATCCAGGGATCACCTAACCACTGCCCATTATTGGATACAGATACATGTGAGAACCATAACTTAATTCTAGAACAACTCAGTTATGCGGCAAAACGTTTGCGGCACTGTATCGAGCCATCCGACGGAACGAGAATAATGGCACTTATGACGACAAAAAAGACCGGTTGGCGACACCGAGATAAAATAAGAGACTTATGATGAGGGAAATAGTCAAAGTAGTATGTGTTTTGTTATGAACGATGTAGGCAAAACTTGCGCTCCCTGTCGACCTAAACAAATTCGAAACGAGGACGAGATTGCGGCATTGGATGCTGAGTTAAAATTTATTCTCAAATTATACGTGGCAAAGTAGAGGTCGTTCTGAAAAGACTATGAGCACCCGAATTCAGGCTGCATTTCTAGCTAAGAGTATCACGTGTTCAGGACGGCTGTGATGCAAGGAACGGATTGGGCAAGTTAGGGTTTAGTAGGGAAAAAATTAAACGAAATAGAGATCAAGAGGTGAACAGCAAACCCGGTGAATAAATTCAGGAAACAGAGACACTGAATTTTCAGTTGGGCAGTGTTTAAACTGCTTATTTTAATTCACTAGTACTATAATTATTCTTTTCATACCGAATAAGAAGCTCAACTTGGAATCATCCCATAGTTGATGAAGTTTGTGATTAAAAATGGTCTGCTCTGTTCCTCTGGATTTGCTAGGCCAATAAATGGATTCAAACAAGGTTTCAGCCTACCTGTCTGCTTAAAGGATTTCACAGCGTACTCATAAAGTTTTCTGATGTTTAAGCAAAGAATTAGCTCAGGCAAAATACGGGCACGCCTTTGATCGCGAGAGGCTCGCACGATGCCCTAACAAGTGGTCGATCAGAGCAAGAAGTGGTATTTACTCGAACAATAACAGTGATTAGTTATTCGTAATCTAAATGCCAGTCACGAAAAATCTTCCACTCGAGCAAATTTACAGTCTCCAAAAGTGGTATTCGTCGATGATTGCTTTTCTTTCACTTTTTGTCCCTTCTGCGTCTCATATACTCATGTTTAGTATGTTCTTAAAGTGTGGGCACAGTGAAAGTTGTATTGATAAACATTTAAAATTCACTTTTTGAAGTACGCAGCTTTTAGTTTTGGGATGAACACCAAGGTCTCGGCGTTATACAAACCTACGTGTACCAGCATTTTTTAACATGTATGAGCCAGTCACTCAAACTTCTCGAACACTGTACAGGTTGTGTCAATATAATGAAGGTAATCTGATGAGTGGTGTGAAGAAGGTGCCCCAAATCACTGATCCGCAGTGTACTCGCTAAAGTAAATTGACACTACATATTTGTCACGCACACACGCACACCCACACCCACACAGAGATTGAATAGGGTCAGACAATCGTCATCATAGAGTTTCAACCCGAATGGATGTTCGAAACATGCCATCGACGCGCAATTTACTCACGTGACAATTTTCATTCGACCGTGTGATCTCGTGATCTTTGTGATCTTCGTCTCTTCGACACCGTATCGTTCCAGAGACGAAAACCAAAAAGAATCGACCTGTTAGTGCAATTCATAATACAGTCAGGTTTACAAAGGAACAGTTAATTCTGGACAAAATTAACTACTATTTGCGGTTAGATTAATTCGGATACCGACCTCAATCCTAAAGCAATTCGGTAAAGAAGTCCGACTGAATTTTGTTGATGAAAATCATGGTGTCCATTGCCTTCGTCATACTCAGGCTACCTGCCGAATAGTTATCTATCAATGTTTCTCGATTTGTGTGTGCTAGCGGCTCGTGGCCGTGGCTGTGCGAACCACTGACAGATAGGTACAACATCATGTGGTGAAGTTCAATAAACCGTTAAAAGCCTGCCCGATAGCGTAATTGCTAAAGCGTTCAAAATCGTTCGTCCCGAGTTCGTGTCCCACTTGAGGTGCGGTGAATTTGCACTGCTCAGGATTCCCAGAAAGGATGAAACAATTGTGCACTGCTCCCAAGCTTTCTTAATGGACAGTTAAGCTTTCATAAATCATAGTGAATAATTTCATGAAAATCATAGTTTACGGGTCTCAGGTGCACCGACAACTGAATGAGTAGATAGTTTCGTGAGTCGTCTTCGTGTTTTTTTACTTCTATCCGTCTAGCCTAATCAAAAGCAGCAATACATGATCGTTGAATTTGTTTTGGTTATGCCTTGCGTTGTTCAACTCTTGCAACACTCGACAGGCTCAAATGTGTCCATACGAGTATGAATTTCACGTCAATAGAAAATAATCCATTAGCTATGGCCCTCCTAACCTAATAACTTCGAATTTTGTTACTATGGTGAGTGTGCCTTGATAGTGTTTTGACCCCTCAGACAACTCCGTTCACCCGAAATGTAAAATTGGACGGAACAACGCTAGGGGCCAGTGACAGTTTTCGTTGGCATAGTACATTTAGCAAGACCAAGCATGATATCGGGCCGATATCATCAGTCTCCCACTGGTCGCTTAAGCAATCAAATGGCAGTCGAGTGGGCTGGTGTGTCCGGACGAATTCGCAGGTGTTTGCGTGTGTTTCTATCCTTAGTGGTCACATGACCACGTTACACAGATCTGTCACCGACCACAGCACAGCAGGGATACGTCTGTTTTCAAGTTCATTACCATCTCATTCAGGAGGATACAATAATAACTGCTGTCTTTTGGCGCCTGTACTTATTTGGCAACAAGCGCAGAATATTTCTAGAATGGTTGTCGAATGAGTACTTGGCTGTCAGTCTTCGTGTCCGAACCCAAGTCCTCGAGGTTTGAACTTCATGCTGATCCCCATCTGGGACGAAACTTCCCAATTCTGTCTGAAAAATGTGAGGAGTGTAGGTACGAATGTGGGAACTATTTGCTTCAACTGATGCGCAAGAAACAAACCATAGATATGTGATGATGTCCACCTGCGAACGACATTACAAATGCAAGCCTGGTTCGGTCACATCTGGGAGTGCTTTATAACCCATTCACAATCGCCCTGACTTATTTATTATGCAGCCCTTATCGAAACCCCCATAGGATGATCAAAAACGTGCTTCTTGTTCACGATCGGTGATTGGTGACTCGATGTCATTTCGTACCGCTAAAACTCACCGAGGTTTTTGCACTTAGATTCCTGCTAATTCAGCATCTCTGATTTCTATCCGGCTGTGTACTGTTGTTCAAAGAAGCGAGTTTAAACATCTCCGTAATTTGATTCATGAGGCATAACAGTGCAAGTACCGTGGATGAGAAGAATTTAAGCTCGCGTAACTTTTTGCTTACTTCCAGCTAAGTATAATCTAACGGTACCAAATGTGGTCACACAACACACCATTTGAAAGCATGACAATATACTCTGCGGTCTTTAGAGTAAAAAAGTGAAAAACAGAGTGGCAGAAGTATTGGACCCGTTGGTGGTAGAGAACGATTTTGCAAGGTCTTTGATTATCTGGTGGCCAACGATTGTACACCTTTGCCTGAGGATGGTGTTCATTTCACTCAGCGACCGGTAAGCGGCCCATTACTTGTGTCCGTGGTAAACGAATAAGTCAGAAAGCTTCTCATTTCGGTTTAGATCCGTGCCGTTCTCGTGAATGAACAATGAAATTGATGGGACCATACTACTCGTCTGCCCTACCTAAGCCGGGAGTTTGTCCGAAAGTTACTCATGAGGTCAGCTATTTTTCGTGTTTTAAGTTCTAAACGTCAACGTGGGATTGTTTTACTTCAAAGCCATTGCTCGTTTACTTCGTCCGGTTTTAGAGCCGAGTTGCAAGACTTCTACAGCTTGGGTAACCGATGCATTTTCTTCTGAATGTTATTTTTGAATTTTGTGGGGGAATATTATTCGAACTGTTTTTTCAGTCCCATAACATCCAAAATAGCTTTATTTTCGTTCATCATGACCCGTTCCGTTCCCTCACTAAAGGGTAGTATTACAAGGGCTGGAGCACTTTGAGGCGTTGTTAATACGTGCACAAAGTGAACTGAGTCACAGTGAATGATTCGATAATACTCTGTTCTGGTCGAATATGTGGATGGGGGAGGAAACATTCCCAAAACATATTCCTTAACGATCTCCATAGAGTTCAAGAAATCGACAAATCATTTTTTCCAACCCGATAAAATCTGTCTCAAAGTAAGGACAAATGCAACAACTACGATCTTGGGCGGAAATTGTACGCTGTTAACTGGAAAAGTAAAATCGACCAAAGTCGGGCATTATAACCAGAAGGACAATCGGATTGAGTTTATCAAGTCGTGGCCTCGTTTGCCAACTATAGATCTTATGAACAAACGGTTCGTTAAACGGTACGCGTACGCACGAAGTGTTCGAGCAGCCCGTGAACAAAACCGGATAAGGTTTTTCTTCATCATCTACTGAATGAAAAAACGTTAACCGGTGAAATTAGAATTGCATGGCTTCGATTGTGTATGTGCACATCACATAGATAGAAAACGAGCGTTGAACTTAAAGCGTGTGAAAGCCAGTGAAGGATTTATGGTTGCGATGCGGTTGCTTACGCTTACTATGCACCTGAAAGCCGTAGAGACGTCAAATCTGGTTAGGGAGTGTTAAAAAATACTGTGAAATTACTCATACAAAGTTGTCATCATTCCGGTAATAGATTGGATACAATGTTGACCGAAGACTGACGGACACTCCGCTGGGAGTGACAACTGGAAAGGAACGAACAAGTGTGAATGCCCAACGCAAAAACGTTTTCCTGATAGGAGGTTTTCGAAGAAATTTCCTTTAGTCAACAAAGGTGAAGGTTGCAAAATTTCACATGGGAATGTTGTATTTACTGTATGATCTTACAGCAACACCCAGAACCGCACAGTTCAGTTCAGTTCAGTTTAGTTCACTTCAGGTCAGGGCACTAAAAAATATTTCACATACACCAGGCCGAGTTTTGCCAATAAACTGGGATGACAAATATCGAGAAGCTTCCGGATGTGGGCATATTTTCTTTCGTTGAGTGCCACTTCGGAATCACTGGTTGTAACCCACTTCAGACAATCTACTACGTGGTCCCGCCCAATGAAATGCCGTTTCGAGTGTATGTACCCTTTACAATAGGATGTTTTGGATTCTGGACATGTGCCTCAGTCACTGAAGAGTTGGGCAATTTTGTGAATCATTTCGGAGCAGCATTTCCCTGCCCGGCAACATCTCTTTCAGTCTAATAGCGGTGTAATCCAACGAGGAGGGAACAAGAAAGAGAGTTAGCGAGCACGGACACATGTGTGACTATTTCTGTTCACGCAGGTAAAACATAAATAACTCGATCTGTATACCCGTGTCATTCAAGTTTTAATGGGCTGCGCGGCTCGTATGATTTTGGATTTGTTGGCGAGGAGAGTCTGAAAAATAATATTTATAAGCGAGTACTTTTGGGATGCTGAAAAATGATGCACGCATTTAAATATTTCTCTTTTTGACTGATTTGCGTTCTTCCTAACGATGCATTATTCTTTTGCTCTGTATTCCCAGTTGTAATTCTATTTGCATTGCTAGGCTACGCATAATGCAATGTGTGCAGTATAAACGATGACTAAGCTGACTGGTTTCTAATTATGGATCAATAAATCCATATTTATTTGATTCCCCTTCTCTGGGACTAGATGGGACAACCTCAATTTTCACTCACTTATTAGTGGTTGTCTAGCAGAGTGTTTGCGCATTTCTATCCTCCAAATATGAGCCCTGGACATCCCCTCTTTGTCACTTGGTATTTTGTGTGGTCTTGCTTACCGTAAATTTTTCTTGTCCCTCCACGATGCTGCGGCTTGTAGAAACCTGACACCCATTTATGTTACTATTGGAAATGAGCCTAGATTTCGTTAAGCTTTGAATCCAGGTCTCCATATTGCCTACCAAATAAACATCTTTACATCACCGAGTGTTGTAAAAGGTAGCAAAATTCCACCCAAATCGATTTGTCCACCGCTAGTTTGCTTTATTGGGGCTGCTTATGAACTATCGTTCCAAGTCATAGAGTCAGTTTGCCTGTTTGCTGATGAATGATTGAATTTGAGGTAGGTTTACCCATAGACAGGATCACGCAAAAAAGGGAAAATTTCTGCATTCGGTTATCAGGACAGCGTTCACTTTTTAGTTTCACATGAAACGCACTCCTCCACATGATTTTCCTATCCCAGTTTACAAGAGCTGCACAATGTTGGTTTAGATGATGTTACGTTTTTCAGTTTGCAATCCAGTGAAGTATTTCGAGAAGGTTCTTGTTAAATTATCGACCGGTCATTTCTAAACGACCAGACTGTTTTGATTTCGCCGTGTGGGACCATGACAAATCTGTTCAGATTTTCGACGTAACCAAGTGATCGATTTTTGCCGACTACATCCATGGGACGTGTTCTATGGTGAACTAAACATTGGGATCGAGTGATGCGAATTATCTTTTCTTCATATGAATTGCACACTTCAGTACTGGGTAGAGTTTGCGTCCGTACTACAGGAGATATGTTCAGCTGTGACAATACGGTTTTGAGAAAGTTCCATCAGCTCAGTGGGCCCAGAGCCATTTAGACTCCATTGTGATCTCCATTGCGGTCATTTCGAGTGGATCAGTTTAGTCAGAAGGGAATTTGGCCAAACTATAACTGGAAGATTTAACGGAGTTATCATATCACATATGTGGGGCCGAAAATTCGGCTATAACATGTCTCGTTTTGACTGAATTGTTTTTGATACCCAAACACAGAACTCGCAGAGCTGTTCATCATTCCATGCACACAGTGGAGCTATAATTTGGAGTAGTGTGCAATCTGTCTCATTTGTTTTACTAGGACGACCACTGCAACCAGGATGATGAAACTTTATCAATGAACTGATGTGTATTGTATTTTCACGACCTGGGCCACACCTACTCGAAGATTGTCGAAAATGGCGAAGTGACCAACGGTAGGTGGATGCGAAAGTATAATGTTTACTTCTGACTGACGCGAGTTTGACCAGTTGACCGACACGTAAGTGGTAACGGAAATGTTTGCGAACAACGGGTCAGTAGCATGCCAATCAAAATTTCTTTTGAAACCATATCATACACATTGCGTGTTCAGGTCAATGCACAATCCACGTTTAGACAAATATTTTTGCGAATTTTTAAGATGATCTGATGAAATGTGCGTTATAAATAGGAAATATTTTATTCGCACTTGTCGTCTTCAAAGCTAGTTACCATGGGTCCGGTTGGAGAACGGATGATTGACTAACGAACCGATTTAGCAAGGTTGGCAAACGTTTTGCGAAGGTAGCGACTCGCCAATTCGATTTGGGTTTTCAGCATTGAAACTTGAAAAGGTAAATTTTCCGCCTCAGTTTACGGCTCAGTACACTGGCTTACATATTTGAGGATATTTATTTTGACAAGTAACACAACTCAGGCAAGAACATGAATAGAATACGTCCAAAACAAAAACAGCTTCGCGGCAGTAATTGATCAAATTTAATTCGGCCTCCAAAATAATGCTTGTTTCGTGTCAAATAAATGCTACAAGAAGAGCAGACTGGTAAACAGACTACACACCCTTGCCAGCAAAATATGCTTGGGGGTATTTTCGAAAGGGGAACTTCTGAAAATATTAATAATATTAGTATAATACTACACATGGTACTAATATTAATAAAATAAATTCATATAGTAATAGGGAGCAGAGCCTGTACAGTGCTTGATGGTCATCGTACTACAACTTTACATTGAACTGATAGGGAATTGAGGACGATCGAAGAAATTCAGGCAGTCCAACTGTTGAAATCATTGACGTATCGGACGTTACAGGAAGTACGAAATATTCCCTATTGATAAAAACGAACTGATCTCGAAGTATTCGAATCCAGCCGGTTTATTGTACGCTGTGCTACACGGTTAATGCTGACGAAGTGGTAGAATTCACTGGACTGGTTTGAAGGTCTGAGAAGCAATCGCGCCACAGCACTGGACATATCCCCGGGAAAAGTGGCCACAAAATGTGGTGCATGACGACGTGGAGATTAGATACGGGGAAACTGCGTAAGCTGTGTAGTCTTTACACTAAACCTCCATGGGTAAGAAAACCTGTTGCAGACACGAAGTTTTCGAATTCGAACTTGACGCAGGGAGATTGCTGGGTGCGGATGAGGGATGGCAAAATGAGAACTCACCATACACCGGGATGCTTGGTTGAACTCGGAACAATGATTTTAGACTTTGTTTCTCTTCGATACGTTCACTTTGGAATGCAATATTCCGTATTTCAATTTGCCGTGGGATGCATTGTTTGTCCATCATTGCGAATCACACTGACAGTCAGATCTGCGTCCATTAGCTCATGCAAGCACAGACACACAATCACACATACAATTGTTCACAGTATGCACTTCTAACTGGCTTGTAAAAGAATCCGTTTGCAGAAAAATTAAGAAATACAAAACAAATCTCAAGTTTATTGTTTCGATGATTTAATTCACTAGCTGCAAATGGGAATTGATTGACAACTTCGACAGAAGACTCGGAAGTCTGAACAGCCGGGAACGGCAAGCGGCACGAGATAAACAACCCACAAAATCAGCTGGAAGGGATCACAAACTAATAGGTAGCGAAAACAATCACGGTGCGACATGAGAAGGGCGGCAAATAACTGAGTGCACCTGGGATGGTAAAATATGGGTCATCAATTAGGCTACTAATTGGCATCAAGTGTGCGGATTTAACTAAACATTTTGGACAATAAATAAACGATTGAAGGATGCAATTCTACACCCAAGCTTATAGGAACATGGGGAGTAAGGTCAACGAAAGATAAATTTTGCAGCCAATGAGACGAAACAAAACTGGAGAAAATTGCAGTTCACGACGTAATTTACAAAGCCAACTAAACGAGGAGCGTTACCATGCAGTTTATGTGGACAGAAAAGATCTGGAGCAGGTATCCGATACGTTCGGTGAACAATCACATTCATCTTCGAAATGTCTAAGCCCAACTGAGTAGAAATGACAGAGTGAAAACAGAACAAGACTATTGGGAATTGAGCGACGTGTACGGAGACTCGGTAGTTTTGCACGTTCATTATTAAGTATGCACATCGGATTTTAGAGAGGTGGTAGGATTCTATCGAATGTGAATGGAAACAGCCGAGTTTGTGCCCATTTGGCGCTAACCCTACTGCTGTGATGAACAAATAGAAAATGGAACTAATTCGAAGATGGGTAGTCTGCGGGCATAGATTCCCAGTGTGACGAGCGGATATTTTCCAAACTTATCCACAAATACAATACCCCAGCCTATGCCTCTTGAATGAAACAGTTAAAAGAGGTTGCTTGTCGGAAATCAATAAGGTTAATAGGAACGACCTGACCATTGCGTTACTTCATTGTGTGACCTCCTTAAGGTGCTATCTTTCTAGGTCAGGACGGTCGCGGATCATAATAATAAGTCAGCAACCTCCGGAATCAAAAAGAAAGAAAGATCTCGTGACTGACAACCCTGCTAGCATTTTGGGGAGAATGGACAATATAAAACGAAAAATTTAAGCAGTAAGAGATGGAACTTGAGTAAATGATGGCTCTTCAGGCGATAGCGTTATTCAGCAAATTTTTGAAAGCCGAGCAGCTAAAGTACAAAAAAATGACTTGCAAATTTCAAGGCTCGTGAATTGCGTATATCAATCGATCAGGGATTGGATTACAATCACGGACGACGGTTTCCGAAACGAACATCGTAAGCAAAGAAAACCTGCATGGATAGTCCCTAGCTTTTCTTAACATGAGAACTGCACAATATAGGCTGTTTTGGTTACTGGATACGTGAACATCCTGGACCCGTTTGAAAAATACTGATCAATTTCTGTATTAAAAGGTCGATTTATACTGGAAAATCTAGTTGCTCAATTCATGCAGTTGGTAATTTTTGCGTAATCAAACGGTAGTTACGTTCAACTCACAAAAGCCTACCGTGAGCTGCATTACACATTGGTATTCGACAGTTTCAAACAAATGGTGATTGCAATGGAAAAAGAACCATCCAGGCAGACTACATCCCTAATTTTCAATGACAAACGAATCGTTCGACGACTAAAACGTAAGATCAGATGAACAAGCTCCATCGTGTTTCCGATGTCCTCATTTCACATAATTGGATTGCGACAGACAATGGCTGAGATGTGAGTGCTCAGTGGTGTTGTGGTATTTTCAAGCGCTAGCGAAGGCACGTATCGTTTAAGTACGCACAACTGATTTCAAACAAGTTGTTCACAGACCTCAAAGAAGATCACTTACGGCTAAATCTCATCTATCCCTGTGTCTATTTGCCATCTAGCGTTGTAGCCTGAAGGGGCTTGCATTAGAGACGATTCCGTTGTAAACTGCTAGTGTTCCCTGATGAATGTCTTCGAAACAGATACAAATTGACTACGCGACCACGCAAACAAATGTGATCAAAAACGATGTCCCACATCTGGTAGCTTAATCACTCAAGCAAGCTCGGTGTGCCCTAGTAAACTACGGCATCGCGATCACACAACGCGTTTGATCGGATTCTTCCGTACCGTGCATACACAAGAGCAACTAAATTTAACCCATGCACTTAGAGCCATCGGTCCGGTGTTGGCAAATTCTAAACTCCAATTACAAAGCCAAACTCATCCAACCGAAGCTTATCTGGATCATTTGTATAGAACACGGGGAAAGCGGTAAATTTTTTTCGACTATTCATTCTTAGAATTTTACGACAATATGCAAGACAAAAATGGACATGTCGAATGAGTTTAATTCTCAAGTTCGAAACAAGACACTTGGAAGCCTTCTGTTAGCCGCGGCTTCCTTCCTGAAAAATGATGTACATTGTTGTTTGTTACTAAAGGAAGTAGAAGATAAAAGATTAGCTTACGAATTTGTGCGAATTAACCAATCGGCGAGGTGGAAAAATTTGTCGGTTGAGATAGAACTAAGGGCGAGCTGCTTCGTTTATAACGAATTGGTTTTGTGACCACATCCCACAAATTTCTTCATCATGTTGTGCTGAAATTTTAGCCAGTGCATTTAACGATACACGGTTGATACTAGTCAGATTGACTATTTGTTAGCAGTGTTGCACTAGTCCTTTCCTCTATTCGTCATCATCTTACACGCACAACGCCTGTACCAAGTAATGCGTTGCATTTGGATCATGGTGCAATAACCTCTCCAAAAGACTACCTAGAGAATTTTGAATAACATCGAATGCTCCTTCTGTGCATCTGGCAACATGACAGCAGATTGTGAACTATTCAAAGCGAAACCCCCTTCGACAACTTCCGACTGCGGCTTTCATCAATCCGAATCCATCATTCCTGATCATGTATTCTGAAGCAGCGCGATCCGCACGTAGCTAGAAGGAGTTCAAAATTTGCCGGACTACAAGTAGGCTAGAGAAAAACTTAAATTCGTCAGGAACAACAACCATAATAGTTTAGAATGAAGTCAAAGATAGATATTCTTGGAATGGGTGGATGGGGGAAGAGGTAAGTAGAAGAGAAATTCATGGTTTAACAAGAATAATGGGATTGAAATTCATCGAATAGTTTAAGCCGGAATGTTTGGTAGGGAGAAAAGACTAACACGAAAGTGGTATACACGTATGGAAGAATCAATGGTTTGTTAGAAAAAAATTACAGAAGACAGATGTGGCAGGTATCTGATTGGAAACGGTGATGAAAGTCGAGTGATCACATACAGTTCAAACAGCAACAAAAATTGCATGGAGGCAAGTTGACTAGTTGAACGAAAAGATTTGTCATGTTTGATCATGACGGAAAATGCGTTCACAGAAGGTAAGGTTTCCAATGAGTTGGAATCACCAACTCTTTACTCGGAAATGGCATACAGCGACAAAGAGTTCTAACACTGTAATAATCTCACTTTTCATAAACTGAGGTATACCGTTACAATTTGGTAATCAGAAACAAAACGAGTATAAAAAATGATTATAGAAATGCAAGAACAGGACATAGTTCATCCTTTGAGTACCATGTGCTCAACTACCTCACTATTCGTACAAAAGTCGCGGTCCGAGCAACGGAGCTCCAACTAGCAGACAAAGTGACAAAATATGTTAGGGAAGAAAATGAAGAAAATTGCCACATAACGCGTCATCTCGTTTGATTGCAAACTGACCGTGGATTGATCCATGCTAGTCCCATGTTCAAGTTCTAGAGGAATCACATTCAATCACTTAGCCGTCGCGTTGACATTTCGTACGATTCGCATCATAACATTCCTATCGAAGCTCAAATTTAGAAAACGTATTTGAAGATGTTTGCATTATATGCCACAGTTTAACTTATATACCCTCTATCCTGTGGCGGATGACAAGCACAAAATTCCCTCGCAAATTGTAATACTTTGAGTTCATCAAGTTGTTTGATATCGATACACATCTGGAACACAATTATTCTTTTTGTCTGCTGATTGGAGCAAGTCATGGATTGCTCGGCTACTCGGACACGTACGTTTGATACGAACAGTGAGAAGTGACTGCAAACTTTGTAAATAATGTGCCTTGTTTTGTTCCTGCATTCTTATAATCATTTTTGATACTGTTTTTGCAAACTTGTCCACAGGGACTGTTACTAAGTGATACTAGTCGATTATCCGGAAAAGCACTGAATTAGATTTCTACCAAAAAATCCTAATAAAATTTCTAACATGTGATCAGAAGACTAAATTGTTACATGAACACTTTCAATCAGCCAGTTAGTGCTACTCGTTCACAATTTACTACGAGTTATTTCACAAGCAAATGATCACATCACAACCCATAACCGCGTTTGTGTTATTTGTTATATCCTACTTAGTTGTATGCTTGTTTTTTGGCGGAAAGCTTTTTCCCTCCTCAAATTGTGTAATGGTTTTTCGAACTAATATTCGTTTTATTTTATTGAGTGCCTGATCAGGCAATTGTGTTTGCTGATGTCAGAAGAAAGAAAAACGAACAGACTGCTAGTAGGTAAGCCAACTCTCGAGCATCTGGAACAGTAGATACCATTGGCGAAGAATTCGGCTTTTGCGTGGAAAGAAAAAAACGAAATCAGCAAAGTTCAGTACAGAAACAAAAAGTTTTAATAAGGCATTTATTTCTCCACCTGATGACTTCGCCGTTTTATGGGTCTCAGGTGAATGCGCTGACGGGATGTTAAACGTAATGTTTTGCTTAGAATAACCACTGATAATGGTTGTGAGTTCAACTCTTCACTTCTCCTAAAATACGGTGCGGCTTCACTAATGGACATGTTAAATTCTCTTCCTAATGGATCTTGATGCACATGTTCCATTTCTGATTTCTGGAGACCCGTCGGCATTGTGCACATCCCCATATCTCGTATTTGCAGTGTGTCAACCAAACGTTTCCGACCCTCGCTCTAACACCTTGCGGTTTTAAACTAAGAAAACGCGTTGTCCTGAGTCATCTACCCTCTTCCGTAAGTTTGTCTGACGACCTCTTTCAGTTTGCGTACAAACCAAGCAGGTCCACTTTGGATGCTGTGACGTCTCCGATTGACTACATCACCAAATCCTTTGGTGCATCCGGCAAGTCAGCCCGATGAGCTATCAGAATTTCAGCGTGTCTTTGACTCTTGTGTTGAATCCATGCGCAAGTCACGGTCCGGTACAGCTTTCGCGTTAGGCGAGGTAGACAAGCAATCAGCGGCAACCGCGGTGACAAACGATCGTGAAATACAAACAATCTTCGAAGGCCAGTGGAAGGGATGTGTTCTACCAATCCGCGTATATCAAGTTTTGTACACAAACCCATGAGCTGTAAACACAACTCGAACATGTCTTCTATCTTCTGCGGTCTTCTTATTGTCTCTGTTTGTGTCCTTTGGATCGGAGTCATTTCAGTAGCTATTCCTATCCATTCGTTGCTCTGGCTGACCGAATTCTGTATGCAGAATTCAAGTCCAATTACTACAGCTCTGTTCCGTGGTCTTTATTTTTTCGCAGACTGAAACACTTTGGGTGTCCCAGTCGTCTATTCTCATTGCTATCAGATCACTTCACCACTTCACAAGACGGGGACTAAAAAATTCACACCATTGGTAAATAAGTCCAAAATTCTCCATAAAGTTATTCTTCCTCCTTAGTTGTTTTCAGTATGCTTTAGTAGTCTGCCTGCTGCTTCTCTTGGCCAAATATTCAAATGCGGTGATGATGTTGCTCTCTGGAACCAAAGATCTATTCAACTTTTCCAACAGCTTGTCTCTGCTTCATGTCTTTTTTATCTGTTCTGGTTAAAATACTTATTGGTTAAAATGTGTCGAATGCTTTTTTGTTATGGCTTCGCATGCTTAGACTTTTGACCCATTTTTCTTGTTGCACAACCGCGTCACATGATTACGAATGTATTTCGATAGATACTAGAGATGATAATCTTACGCTTCCATTTATGTATAAAAACTTGTAAGTCTATCGTTTTACACGTAACGGATAAGACAACTAGAGGTTGAACAAAACCTTGTCTTCTTATTTTTTACCGATGGTTTCCTACTTTTCTCTATTATTCGCTCGTCAATTTTGTTGGTTTTTAGAAGAAAGAATTCAGAATCGGTTTTCGGGGCCTATTAGTTATCAGTAGTCTATCTTGCTACTGAAAAACCGTACCAAATTGTGTGATATACACCTATCTGCATGTGAAAAATTTGCATAGAAAATTCTCTCGGATCCGTCCCATTCTCCGCACAATAACCTTTCCAAATGCCGTTCGCAACCTAGGACACAATGTACTTTTTCTTCCATTCTTACCGACATAGATATCCAATAGGAACTGGACTGCTCCTTACCTAGTCCGTAATTCTCGCCAGTCGGGAACAGGTAGTGACTGCCGTTTTACCCAATCGCCCTCAACTTAACATATTTCCTAGTTACGGCTTTGCTTTACTCTCTCTAATACGATGAGACTACAAATGCATTCTTTTTGACCATAAGTCGGATACCTGTGTACGCAACAGTCCAAATACAGTGCAATACAGTACAGTAGGTGTGTAATTTCACTTCTTCATCAATATTTCGTTTATCAGTTTAATGATATGTGATCCTTCATATGGGGAATCACATCTTGTGCGTACATTTCAAATTTATACTGGACGCGACCGCTTCACGAGTGGCCTTGCACACGAGAATGCTTGTGAGAACGAAATGTGTCTGCATACCACGAAATTAATATTTGTTTCTATTAGAAATCCATTCGCGTAAAGAAACACAAAATTGAGCTTCGGCTGCTTCGGGCATTTTTGACGGAATTTACGTTGTTTTTTAGTGAGCAGAATTATTCCTATGTCGTATCATCTAACATTTTCCATGTAATGGATCTGTCAGTTTCCGAGGTTTTTCCTTTTTTTCGCCTGTGATCGCCCATACGCAAACTACTTAGTCAGTATACGTAATTTGTGGATTTGCATTGCATGTACGCCACGTGTTCATGCACGATTTCAAAAAGTTGTAGACGATCATACGCAAAATGCCATTTCGTAGTTAAGTCTTTCGTCATCGATTATTTACTATCGATCGACAGTATGCCATAGAATCACATAAATATTGTCCGGAGAACATCGACCAGTATTTATTTGCAATGTAAGTTACATACTGATGATGCGAACACCACACGAATAGGTGAAACGATTTTGAAAAAAAGATTCCATTACTGGATGTTGTTGCAACCTAATAGCCGACCATATGTTAGTTCAAGGATGGACCTCTATCCGTGTTTACAATTTAGTACACTAACTACGAGTCCGAATCAGAGCTTCAGATTACTTTTCTCGTTTGATCGTAAACTCCACGACTGAGTTTTTGAACCCACACAGGTTTTGCGGTGTCTTCATTTGTGATTGGAGTGCAGTGAATATTTTTAGATATCATTGCATTATTTGTCCTTATGCATAACATAAGAATTTCAACTGTTTAGCCTCCTTCTGAGGTGTATTATGACGGAACGTCAAAATGAGAATGGAGTTAGCCGTAATTTGACTGGTTGGTCGTCTCCATGATCCATGAAGCTACGGATAATGGCTTGTCCCAAGTTGGTGGTCCAGCCGGGCCCCCAATTTCGACCGGTGACGCCATATCGAAGTAGTTAGTTTGTCCACCAATTTGTGCGTTAATTTAAGTTGGATTCCATTTATCTATCTTCAGCTGTACTGTGGACTGCTTCTTCTAACAATAAAAGGCTTTGGTTAGGAAGTCTGAACATTTTTTCACTTACCATCTGCATTCTCTGTAAGTATTTGGTTGCCATTTCTAAAGAATTGCACGATTAAAATAAATTCCATAATGTATCGATCGTGACGTCGGATGATCAGGAACGCTCTACTAATTGGATACAACAGCTTAGGTAATGATAATTAGGCTGCTGTCAGACTTCCCGATGGCAGATTCTCATCCGACTGCCTCGAGAATCAGACTTGCGATTCTAAGGTTGCCGTTAGGATTCCCACCCCCTGCGTGATTTACTCAGTCGCAAAGCATGGGTTAACGATGAACTTCGATGATGAGGCCAAACTATTTAGAAGTATCCATTCAGCTGACTGCTGATTTCAGAATACCAAGGGGCTTCCTAATTTGGACCATGTGGCACATCGACTGCCCATTTGATACCCCAAATGATCATATGGACAACGATGATTTTTCCTTTCATGACTGCTGCAATCGCAGACTGTTTCTGACAAAAACATTTTTTGTCAAAACCCTTAACAGGGTCATTGACCACTGTTGAAGCGAACTAGACAAAGATTGTGGCACGCCGTGGCCGAAGCTCGCTTCCGTTTGTGCCTAGTCGGAGAAGTATCAACGAGAAAATCATGTCATTCACAAATGCATCTGGATAACAATCACCGATATGAACTTCAGTTTTGATTTCAGTTTATTTATTAGATGCTCTCAGGTTCGTCCTTGCGGAGGACACAGATAAGGTGATTAGTAAATCCCCAAAAAGACAGCTGATCAACAGCTTGAGAAATAACCAACAACAGTGTTGGATAGAGAAATGTAGAGAACTAGAGAAATCTGTGATTATCGCCAATAGTCGTAAGCTTTACAGACTGATTAGGAATAGTGGTAAACATAAACCAACCTTAGACGAGGTGATTAAAGAATCCGATAGCAGAGCGATTCACTCTCAGGTTGGTCGGGTGCATCTATTGGGAAAACGTTTGAGGGACAACTTAATTGGCCCACAGGTACAAGTTAACATCGGAGTTAGTAAAACTAGCGGGATAAGACTAGACAAAAAGAAAAATTCCTAAGGACTGATGTGGATCGGCGCTTGTGTAGATTTACAAGGAAGATGACAGATCCTCATGTGGATAGAGCAGAGGATTTAGTTTCGTAAGTATAGCATCAAAGCTGCCCGAGGACATTATCCTCCACCGATTGTCTCGGACTAACGAAAGGCGTTTCCGTGAAAACCAAGCTTGTATCCGTTTCGGTCAAGACTGCGTTGATGGCACTTTCACTCTGTGCCAGGAGACCGTCGATCTCCACATTCACTGATTTGAAAACGGCGTTCGATCCGGTGGACTTTGCAGGCCATCTCTCATTGAAGGTTGAACTAGAAAAAATTTATCGCACGTTTTTCAATCGTTATAATAATCAGCGGAAGCCAACCGGTGCTTGTGATCGCATATGGCTCAGATTCACCAAACTATATGGCGTTTGCTGCGGTCTGCTGTTTTTCTGACCCTGTCTTCCGAAATTTATAACCGAATCACTCGTCTCATGCTCATGGAAGGATACGGGTATTAGTATTTCCTCAGAGAGAAATCAGTGCCACTCAGAAAATGCGATCGAGGTGGTACTCACTTGCGAAGACCCGAGTACGCTCCAAACGTCTTTCGTTTGCTTACCTTTGTTCGATATGAGTTTTGCACCGTCAAATTGCAAATGCCAATGCAGGATTCGATTGGCATGGAGCCGAACATTGTTCTTGCAGGATGAGAATTAGGCGAGTTAGATAGGTTTGCTATTTCGGTATTTTTAACTCATCGGACGGCAGTAAGTTGGAGTAAATGTGTTCAATATGCGGAAGGGTGGATTAGCTCCTACCCGTTTGTAACATCTACGGGATCAGCATGACGTCGGTTATCGACCAAATGCTGAATTAACTCGCTTTCGCCCGGATATTTACTACACCTGATCTATTGTGTCCTTATGTAGTTCCGTAGTGCTCCAATTTACAACGCCGCGGTCGCCGGTCCTTCCGGTTTGTAGTGAGTCCTTGTGGTTGTATATCATGCCCCATGGAAAACGGTCAAAGCTGCTACATGGCTTAGAAACGGTTCAGATGTACAAAGACTTTCTTTTGTTGAACATCGTTGTCAGCATTAATGAGAGGTTATGGCGGAAGGTAATTGGTCTTAGGATTCAATCCCTATCATAGGCACTGAACCAGAATAGATTGAGACATGCTGAGACATGTTTTGCGCGTGCCTGCTGATCGTCTACATTGCTGCTTGCTGTACTCAAAGGCTTGATAACGGTTGAAAAATGAGTTGAAGTAGTCAGTCAATGCCAAGGTAAAATGTTGTGGTAATCTGAATATGTTAAGGATTTTATGTAGGTCGATAGGTATCCGGGCTGCAGTCCACAAAATTCTTCTGATAATGGTTACAGTGATTAGTTGTTGTGGCTTAATGCTGCAATTTATAGCGTTCCTTATCTCAAAATCTGTTCTGCTCTATATATTGTTCAATTTGCTAATTCCTAGTTGATCTTCCCTTATTTCATGTCCTCTTTTTCTTTCTTGCGTATCTAATGTTATTAGGCAGTAACCAAAGCTAGAGGGCGGTGCTGCGTCGTTGATCGTTTCAAAAACTTCATTGGTTTTATGACGGACAAAGAAAAATAACTAGCACATCAAAATGCCACATATTTCTGGTTTACACACGAATGAAACAAAGGAACAATGAGTTGAAATGTTTTGAAATTACCTAAAATAAATGTTTTGTGTGACATTGAGTTTCGTGGGATCTGCGTGACTGTAGAACTAGTGTTTATAGAATTGACAAAACTGTTGTGACACATTAGCGGAGTGACACAGGCTGGAAGCTTGGATTTATGCGGGTAAGCTTCAGTTTGGTATCCGGTTGCATGGATCAGCCAATCCTGTTTACCTCTGAAATGGTTAGTCTTCATCCGTACCTACCACCGCGAAAATTGTAGCCGTAAGCAACTAGTTTTAAGAGACATTCTTAGCAAAGTGGTTTTCCAATTGGTTACCGTAGCATAACTGGGGTATATTATAAACAATATATGTACAAATATAGAAGTAACTGTCTGCCATTGTGTGCGCCGTAGACACCTTGAATCAATAGACCATTGGCCTACTTGTACACACAGACTTAAACCATAAACTGTTGATCGGGATTGGAGATTGGCTACAAAACAATGAAGCCTTTGGTCAATGTCGCTACATCTGCAACAGGACAAATAATACTGAAACCCCATCAAGACAAACAAATATTCACAGCCAACAAACTCACAAGTCTTGTTAGAAAATAGCCAGAATGAGTAGATAAGCTAGAACACTGATGAGACTTTTTGTTAAGAAGTTCTGAATTGTCGGGTAACATCTCGGGTAGTTATCCGTGTTTCCAAAATGTATTAACATTTGAAATTGGCCATCAGGTAAGAGGGTTCTGTCAGAGGAAAAGCCATATCATTTTTTAACTAATGTAACTAGCTAAGAAAAGCGAACGTTTATTGCCTGTTTACGATTTCGTGATCCTATAGACTATCCAAGGAAAGACTTGATCCATCATTTATTTACTCGCATTAGTAGATGTATCACCCAAGCCAAAGCAACCCACCACCGGGCTGACACTGGAAAAGCGCTCAAGTAGATAGTGGGAAACGTTGACACTTTTGGGTGATGTTAATGGTGATAAACGAAAGACCAGTTAGAAAAGATACAGATATCTGACCGGTCTCGGCAGATTTTATGCATTGGATATGTATTTACTCAGAACGAAGACAAACGTTCAGTGAACGTCAATTGCTACAGCGACTAAGTAATAGTCGATAAATTGGGAGAAGTAAAAGATAATAGCAACAGTTATCTAAGTTCCAGTGCCCTTCGATGGTCGATATTAGTTGCTTCATTGGACAGTATTTCAACGATTCCCATGAGCGCAGAACCTTTCATAAAATGTCGCCGGTTTTTACCACCATCAGTTCAGAGGTGCAGGCAAGTAAGCAAAGAAAGTGCTTAAAATGTGTGGTTTCTGGAGAAAGGTTATTCATTTTTCGCTTTAATAATGCTTGAAGAGTGTCCTCTACATCCCTGATAATAAACTCAACCGAGCGCCTATTTGAAATGTGACCAAAAAATGCTCTGGAACAAGGAGATGGATCACCGGACTCAGATATAGTGCCAGGTATAAACAGTTAGGTGAAAATGAAAATCTGAAATGCGGTACTCTACAACTTTTTACAACCCGATTTGCAACTCAGAGCTTCCATCTAAAGTGGTTTGAATTCAGCCAATAAAACCGGGGGGAAACATTTTGAGAGAAAGGTAAAACGTTTTCAACGAAAGTCTTCTTTCTTATTCTCTGAAGGATTTCTCACAAAAACGAAAATACTCACAAGAAAAAGCTAGAAAATCGGGCCATTCGAAGAAGCGAAAAATGGAAGTAGGAATGTAAATTTCAATGACGGACGTCGCGGCGAATAAGTGGAAATGTGATGCAAGTGACAAAACTCAGTGGAATGCTGAAAAGGTGCATGCAGTACCATGAACACGGACCGGCTAAACTGACAGTCAGCAAACTAAATACCTGAAGCTAAAAATCACGAGATATTATGTTGCGCAACGTTTTGTTTTACAGAATCTTCTCACACAAACTGTTACTTGAGATATGTAGAACCAATTTACCTGAAAGATAAACCAGGGTGTTTAAATCACCGTTTCCTTGTCACATTCAGTGATGGTAAACAAATTGTGCGGCTTGAAGAACCGAATTTTGTCCGGTCGGTAAATGTGGACTGGAAGATTGGCTTGCATTGTGCAAGCATTAATTTTACTGATTTGTGTTCTTGAAAGTTTCAAAAAAATTAAGCCGCGGTGATGCTATATGAAGTTAAGAACACAATATCGTACCAGGCCCATATATTCCATCCCAACATAATAAGCTGACCGATGGCAAACCATTACTTTGATTGTATCTTCAAACTAACCATTGCACGGATTGGAATAAAATGACTACGTGTAAAATAAGGCATACGATGGTCACCGTTTCTAGATGCACAGCTATGGTTTTGATCCCGTGACCGGAAGTGTATTTTGTTCACCGGGAGTTGTCCTTGCAACTGAGCGTAGTCATTAGCGGTAAAGAAAAAAAGTGCGATGGTCATATTCACTTCTTTGGTCACGTTTGCCGTAAACTCAATTTTCTGAGCACGTTGTGGTTATTGATTACTATCGGGATGGCATTGTTTTTCATTTTTGGACCAAAAAACGAAGTCATTCGTCATTTATTCACTTCAAAATCTGTGATTTTGCCCATATAAACTAATTAGCGTTACAAACATTGCTCTTTAACCGTGTTTCTATGATAAAATTTGTACAGCTTTTATGATTGCCATCATCGAAAAAAACTGCCTGTCATACGCTGTAACAGAGAGCTTCACATAAAAGCAAACTTAGATGGTTTTGAATGAACCAGTTCGGATTCAATCAGATAAACTATTGTCACACCATGGGTGAAACATATCAACTTAATTGATGAGATCTACCATCTGCACGATTCAACTATTTCCAGACATCTACACCGTATGCTAATTCTGAACTCCAGAGTAAAATTCCAGTGATCCTTAGGGCGTTTACATTTTGCCTTTTGATCCATTACCATCGTCACTGAAATTGTCATCCCAGTAAAATTAAACGGATTGATTCGCAAAAAAAGCAAATCTAGATAGTTTCATCGTTCAGATATTTGAGTGATTCAAAAATGTCCTCTGTCGAATATCGTTCCTTAATTCTTATGCAAGGAGACTACATGTATGATGGATGTTCCTTTTAGCTTTTATCTTTTACTTCCTTTTGTTAACGAATTGGCAATGCACACCATTTTTCAAAAAAGTGTCCCCGGTAAACAGAGGGCTGCAAGTGGGTAAGTTGACCGGCGTTGGGTGGATTCCAATCAGCGACCTTAACGTCCAAACTCCGCTACCCTATCCGTTTATCCACCGCCAGCTTCTGAGATGCCTGACTTATTTAGGCTACCAAGTTCGAACGAGATATGGGCTAAATGAGAAGAGGGGATATACTACGATATGCTACATACGAATGCGCACATTCCAGTCTCAACTAATAACAAGTTCTGCGTAGTTGGGTCATACTTTAACGTCAGTTTTAGTAAGGTTTACACCTCTGTGCTACGAGTATAATCTTGTTATTTTAGATCCTCTATGATTTTCCGTTCCAGTATAAAAAATGCGCAGACACACTGTTTACATGGCAAACCAGGCGAACAGGTAAAATCAGCAAACTTAATCAAGTAGAATCGGAGGGGACCACTCGAAAGAAACACCAATATTTTGGCTTTCACATGATTGAAAATTGAATAACGATGCTGTGTTCAAAAGCATATCCATTAACCGTAGACAAAAATTTACCTACGGTAGAAATCTCAAGTGCTTTTGAGACCGGAATTCAGCTGGCAAAGGTTTAAAAAGGAACACGGAACACATGTTTAGTTTTAACTACCAACCGGTTCCTTCCAGGACCACGTGATAATTCTTGTGACAGCATTAGCGCACTGCCTTTCATCTGCCTCTGAAAGCTCTTAAGCTGACTTTTATCGGTCCTAAAGAAGTGTGTGATGCTGTTAAACATACAGAAATTATTGTGATGTAAAAATCCATGCATTACAACCGAGTAGCCTCACTTCTTCATTGTTGTGTCTAACCAACTGGTAGCGTGCATTACGCTATTGGCTCCGGGGTGACCTTAAGTTTTGGGCCTTCTTCAAAGTGAGTTAGCCTAATTATTCACATTTTGTCAATATAACCACTTTGTTACGGTTATTTCTGTCATGGCTTTCGTGATTTAATCTGAGAGAAACGAAATCCCAATAGCAAACACCACGAATCTGTTTTGCTGAGAACGGCGAATCATGGAAATGAAACTCACTTTTCAATATCAAACCAAAACGTTTGCCGAATGTTAGAGTGAATAATTTCAACAAGTTGACTGCTGAGCTATGGGGAAACAAAAGCCCGCCAAAAGCTAAGTCTTGAGTCTTACTTGAGCATTGGGTTTGTTGTAATACAGGCTGTTGGTAACTTAAAGGCTTCCTTTCATCCTACGAACGGAAAGAAAAAATGCACTACTTGAGCATAGGCCAAATATGACAGTTATCTTTGATACAGTGCCCCGGATAAACCCGGTGAAGCACACGAGGACTTGGGAGAGTGATAAATAAAATGATAACTGGCCGACTTATTGGCAACTTAATCGGTAGCCATCTGGCTTATAAAGTTACCCCTGCTGCGCCACATCCACACGGACCATACTGAGGCATATGCATGAACATAATGTGAAAGAAGCCCACGCTGATATCAGTGAATAAAATGGAATTTCCAATTTCTCTGTCAAGAGATCTACTGGCTATTTGTCCGGTACGTACCAGAGCCAAGAGTGCTGATGACGAGGGCCGAACAAATAAAAAATCTGGCCACCCATAGAAAAGAACAGCAATAGGTACTGGAAAAATTGCAATCAAAAGGCTATTTACTGGCCTCGGTTTTCCGGATTAGTCTCCCTATTGTAAGAACCACGCGGCATGTTTTAGCAGGTTAACACCATATGTTAGGAATTAAACGGAATTGGCTGTTAATGGAAAAGTTTTGAATTGTACTATGAGTGCATTACACAGATGTTTCTAACCCACTAGACCAAGGGTAGTTAATTTTCCAACTGATTTCTACCCTGGTTGTGTATGAATGACACCTGCATTTTAACCTAGTCGCTATTGATCGCCATGTGATGTTATCGTTCAACAACCCACAGCTTTTATCCTTGTTAGGAATCATCAGCAGTGCATATCCACCACGACCGAAATGGGACGCTAACCCGGGACAAACGATTCTGAGTCGAACGCCTTGGCCAAAATGCTACCAGGCACTCTTAGAACGGTTTTGCTGAACTTCAACACATGATGATATTCCACCTATTCGTCAGTGATTTTAAACTGTATTCTTCCAGGTTGATTAATCCTCAACCTGACATTTTGCTGTGGTACCAGTTGGCTTCGTGAATCAGCTAGTTCCAAGTTATCGTTTGGTTAGTTTTAATTAAAAGAATATCATTAGAGATGTGCTTTCTAATCCAGCATATTCTCTAGTCAGGTGACACCGTTTTGGTTGGAATTAGGAGTTAACTAACGGTCACTGTTTTGCTAAAGGTTTCATGGCGCGGCTAAGGAACCTGCTAATGTATGTCATTATGGTTTTATGTAATCTTGCAGTGCTGCTTGTGTCGCTGAACAGAAATTCATTGCCAGTGACAAGAGTGTGAAGCTCGTCTGTTCATGTGGTTGTAGAAACTTTTTATACCAGTTCCCAACAAACTGCATAAGTCAAGAACAGGACGCAGTTGTCTAGTTTTGTGCTATTTGTTATCAACCAAGTCAGACAAGCTGCCTTCGAATCTAGGGAAAACAAATTTGCTTTCAGTTGTTCTGAGGTGAGAACATAAGCAAGAAATTATGCAGAATGGGAAGGTCGCTTAATTACCATGCGCCCAGAGTTCGACGCCACGAGCCGGTGACTTTTCCCAACCGGGTAGAAGATTTACCGCTGAATGATGGCGTACAGGGGTCTCCAGCGGAAATTATTGGTGGGGGAACCACTCTTCCAATAACGCACTGCAAGCAACCTGGTTTTAGTTGCGGGGTTAGTCTCGTCGGACACTTTCCATTGGGATTGGACAGTCTGGATGAATAGGATCCAAAGAAGGTTCCGAATAATACTCACTTGTTTTTGAAGTGGTACGAGAAAAGGATTTCATGTACAATGGGAAATGCACTTACAGACAATGGTTCAGTTGTACAGCTTTTGACCAGCAAGCGGAATCTCGTTGGCTGGAATCCGGAATGTTGCATCTAGGTTTGGATGTATAGCACGTGAGTGGGTTTCCAAATCGACATAAGTTAGCACTAGAAATATTCAAGAGAGTGAATTTCATACACCGCCAAGTATTATTATTATCCTGGAAAATTTTACACAAAAGAGGGACAAATAAAAAAAGCTAAATGAAATGGAAACATTTGCGCAAGAATTCAACTCTTGTTTGTTTCTCAGCCACTGGAGCTATCGCAACCAAGCCTCTTGGATATTGTTCATAACAGTAAAGCCACAAGGACCGGCGCTGGATGCTCATCCATGACGATAAGTACTGTCCGGTGTAACAAAGAAGCTATTTTTGTTGCCTTCACTTGAGAAGACGAATGGATAATGAGGATGATGCTTGGAGACAAATAATACGAGACATTTTACCTCAGATAAAGATGGGCACAAAACTCCGTAAAGATTGGTTGCTGAGCAGTTGTTTGGAATCGACCTGTTGGCTGAAACTCGAGCAGTCTTCGAAATCAACCGTCGTGTCTTACAGTAGCAGAAACAACTACCATTAGTTCCATTTTTTCCTGGAAAATGACGTAAATAAAACATTCCGTACTTCAGAGCCGATAAACAAGAGTGCAACAAGGGTCAAAATTAGCATGAAATCCAATAAGTTTTGAGCTCGATAAACCTGACCAACCGGCTAAGGTGCTATTTTCTGTTCACGAAGCTAAAGGAAACAAGTCGGCAGTTCTGAACTACTGATTCCTGATGACAATCAAGTATACACTTGTAAGTCCATTTCCTTGAAATATATCACGTGGAAGTTCTAGTTTTGTTATACACGGAATCCTCGATTTCGTCCGTTCGTTAGCCACGACAAACTCTCGGCCTACTCAAAATATTGGAAAATCATTGACAGTTTATCAATGCGATAAGTGCATTCGCCTGTTTTTTCAATTTGTTTCCCTCGCTCTATCACATATCAACCCCGATTTGGTTCGGATTCACAAAGACGAAAACGGGGCAATGTTCCACGATTATAATTGATCGGTTAAACGTCCTTTTTAAAATGCACCATTGATTCTTGAAATCTCCAACTGAATATTTTAAATATTAATCCGAACGTTGTTTCCATAGGACAGAAATTCAGAGAGTTGCTTGCAAGCGCGTGCATATTACTGACGATCGGGTGACTGACTTGACCTAAACATAGGAAGAACACGAGTGGCTTGAGAATCTTAACAATTTGTTTAAATATGTAATCATTGATACTTGGTTTGAAAGACTGGAGCGTTCAACGTGGTAGAGGTTTTACCTCTCCGAGTGCCTCCTTCGTTTTTCGGTACGAAAGTACATTGCTTCGCTTACTTCTAACTCATCCATAAAATACGAAAGTTTTGCTGGCCCACCTGAACATTTACGAGGATTTACCACCTAGCAGTAAATGTGCTTAACGAAGTAGGGCTGGATTCTATGTGCACCAATTGTGGCCAAGGCCAAGGGGCAGACGAACGCGTAGGGGGTGATGGAGGAAGGGAAGTGGATGTAGTTAGACGGCCAGTAGTAAAATATACGCTTTACCACCTTCTGGCGTCCATGAGAATATGGAGACGCGCACGTGTCCAGTCTGTGAACCATGGCCTATAGGTGATTAAGAAAAGAGACGATTTCGGGTGAGGATAAAACATGCTTACGGTTTTTGAATGGCAAATGGAATCTACTAACTACTTCAATTTAGTTTGATGTGCCAGTTATTTGATATGGTTATCATACGATAGAACCGTAATTTTCCACATTATTGATTCCTAAAGCATCGGTACCACTAGCTGGCCTTAAAAATATAGGCCGAACATGTGTTTTAAAGTGGTACTGTTCAACGCAAACGGCTGCAGACTAACTCGATCATCAGCAATACAAACCGAGGAGCATTTGAAATCAGATCAGGTGAGTAAAATGTACCGTCGCATACGTACGATTTGTCTAATTATCCAATTCTATTTCAAATAACTGTCTCCCAGTGTCGTAAATGATACACAATCAATATTTCATTGATCATGCGAAAGGGAAATCCCAAAAATGCGATTCGGGTATTCACTGACTGTACTTTCTTGAAACTCTGCAATGTACAAGGCAGGGTCTGATGAATAAACGGTACCAGGCCGACAAGATGAGATTTTCGAACAAGTCTCACCTGCATGTTACATTCAAAATTTAACGGCTACCAATAAGGAAATCTTCAATTCACTAACTGAAAATTATCCGTATGTGTTCAATCGGAGCTGAAACTTTTGCCTTGGAAAACGGGAAGTGGGCTACTGGCTCTTGAGTAAAAAGAAGCGCACATCAGATCCCCGCTGCCCTTTTTAGTAGAAAAATAGGATCAAAAGACTGGAACAGATGAGGGAATATACAAGATAAAAAGTATGGAAAAAAGATAATCACCAGTGGCTCATTCAAAGTGTGTAAACGATGGAGTTCACCGTCTGGGCGTAGTCAAAAATCTATACGTATGTCGTGCCGGTAGCACCGTTTGTACTAATCATTTGTAAGTCAGTGTAACAGACCACAGCACCGTGTGTAGGCAATCGGCTCTCGAAATGCCACAGGGCTTCAGTTAGATTGTAACCACTAACGGCTACGGCAGACAGAAGGTATTTGAGCCTAAACTACTTCATCTTGAATGGCACCTTCACCTTTCCGGTTCTAGGGAATCATATTAATGTAACAGACTTTGTACGCTCCAATTAAGCAAATCGTGATGGATGGCTTAATTAGATAAGATCAAATGAAGTTGCAGAAATAGATGCTTGTTGGTTTGGAGTTCTAAGCTAGGTGAGAAAACCTCCTTATTTTCTGGAATTACCTAAGTGCCAGGAAATGAAAATGTGTTCACCAGCCTTCTGATTGATAGCAAAACTATCTGCAAGTTAACTCACTTTCACCTAAAACATGCCCAAGCTTGAAATAGTACAAACTGGTCGGATGAGCAGAACTGCGGTCCCATTTCTGCCGGATTCCGTCAGCTGAATGGTCTCACGGTGAAGACTTACATGAATGAACCATAAAGACTGTAGCTAATAACATTTCAAACCGTGACTATTGAGTTAGGCTACCGATATAAAAAATCTCGAACTTTTCTGCCCAAATGCCTTGGCTAATCAAACCAACGCCTTGGACATACGACTTTTAGCTAAAGTGTTAGATTTGAATGAATTACGGGATGAGTTAGTAAAGTTGTGCCACGCGATACAGTATTTAGAAGTCTGCATTCATAGAGTCATTCAGGTCGTTACAGGTAACATTGTTTACTTAGGACTGTCTTCTTCAAAGGAGTTTTCAATCAAAAAGTTATCCTTAGTAGTCCAAAACATCTACTCATAGTACTGACGATAAATGCGCAATTTCATATTCTATCCGACAAGTTCTAGTGACGATCGACTTCTACAATAGACAACACCCGCGTTTCTCTCCGATGGGAAATATTCAGTTTAGACAAATAACCCCTCGATCCGTGGGCCTTGAGGCATCCTCCACGTCCGTCGACGTCAGAATACCTTTCATAATTCGCACCATCGTGGGTCCTGATGCAGAGTCTGCATATGCGGACCAGAGATTTACCATAAAACAAGATAAATTGGTTAATCCATGATGGACCCCTAGTTTTTGTTGTTAATTCCCGAAGCCTTCATTCTTCGTCGCTCATTTAATACTTTGCTTTCAGTAGTATGCCAACTAATTATCATATTACTAATCGGGTTCGTCGGTTCTCTTTAAGGTGCGCTTCCAAGTAGTATCTGTCCCAAGCTAGACAAACTGTGTGCAGCGACTCTCTTAGAATTTGTTTCTAAAACTAAACTTATGATTTTTCATAATTGCAGACAACCGGAGACACAGACAAGAAATGACGACGTCACCTTTGCAAGTGGTGAAGCGCCAGCACTCAAAACTTCAAGCTAGGCGATCCCATGATCTCCCGAATCTTGAAGCTGAGCCATAAAACACGCTCATATTTAGAATCATTTAAAAGCTTCATTTTTAACTTTGAATTTCGTTGAAATGTTCCAAAGCCATTAGGGAAATGGCACAGTTACAGTTTGTATAGAACGTATGAAACCGTAGAAAAGAGAATGTGATGCCATCATCCCTTGAGATACAGTGCATGAGTCCCACCCTAAAACCATCGGTAAATCCAAAATTTCACTTTTCATTTGTAACACTCAACCGTTTCCTCATTTGTTCCAATGGATGGTTGCTATCACAGGTCTTGGTGACAGATTTGTGCAAGTTTCCAAAGTAGTGCCCGTTCTCACAGGAGAATGTTAACATTGATTCTACAAAATCAGTGATCAAGATAAGCAAACATACTCACTGGAGAGTCGAAGATTAAACGCACCTTAATGGACCAGAATAAACAGAGTTGTATTTATGGGTAATTCTGCATTGGAACTGCTGCACGATCGCATCATTCTAGTCAAACTAGAACTTTGGCTCAGACGTCAACCAGATGAATGCTTGTCTGTATCCGCTAGGAAACTGTTCCATTCAGTAAATATCAACCAGCAGTTTTGTTCATGGAACAAACATCAGTGGCACTGGGGGCAGAAGGGATTTCGGACGGCCGATGGAATCGAACCTGACATTAATTTTGGCGATGTTGCGCATTTGAATCACCAAGATTGGGAATGTGTGGTGAACTCGGTATGACTCAACAATAGTAATTTATGGGACACATTTTTGTCGGTTAGCCAAGAACAATCTTGAGTAGGAGAATGGAAGATTCTGAGTATAAGTTTTTGCGATAAGTATTACGGCTAATGGACTCCTCGTTATGAACCATAAGTGCACTGGTAGTCTACAAAAATTTCAAGTAACAGTTTGTAGTATATGTATTTAACATGAGTTTATCTAAGAATGGATGAATAGGTGCTACATTGGTCGCCCACATTCGGAAGATGAGGACCTACCCTAATCTGAACATAACACGTAGTTTTAGGGAACCAACTGAGGAAGTATTTTAGATTATAATCACAAGAAATACCGAGTCCCTAACAATGAAAATAACCTGCTTGCCCTTTACTTAGATTTGTAATACAATGCGAAACAAATTGGTTTAATAAGCAAACTCGCTTTTGTTTGTTCGCAATCAAACCAATGCATTATACCTGATAGGAATTACAATGAATGAAGGAGAAATGAAACGTTACAGTTGTAATAGTGAAAGGATGTTTTCCGTTGTGTGTGTGTGCATGGGTGTTTACCGAGTGAACCAGTGTTGAAACTGTAAGTTGGGGGAAGCGATTCACAACCGTGATCCAGATCTGTAGGGAGACAGTAGGATTTTCTAGGGTTCCCAGTGGACAAAGGGAGCTTCATGGTTTTGTACGAACTGTTTTTGGGCACATAGACGAATGTACATGCGACGGAGAACGAGAAAGAAATACGAAAGCCATAAACTATTAGCACTTCCCTGTTTTTGTAAATCCTATTTAGTGCTATCCATTGACATGATTACTAATGGCTGATGAGCAGAATGTTTGTCACATCTTGTTGTTCCACGGCATGCTCCGCGGGTCTTACGGAGAAGGCCAAAAACCCAGACCATTGCTAAATCCCAGCAGACATGCCAAAGACTGTTCACTATGAATTGAAAATGTCACTACATAAGATTTAACCATAATAACTACGGGTACAAAGCAAATGTTGCCCCATCCCTTGTAAACAACAGACGGTGATTTCACTGGTACAAAATTGTGGGTTTTTGAAATAAAAGCATCTTCGCAATTTCGGGTGGGTAAATTCCAGTTTTCTGTCCGTAGTCATTCGAAGACCGTGCGACCTCATTATCGTTCGTGTGTTTTCATGAGCAACGCGACATGAGATATTAGGTGGTAAGGAGATCAACCAACAAACATTTCAGTGACCTCAAAATCGGTTTCCCGGTTATTGCCGCTCATCAGGTATGCATGCCCGGTACCCGGTACCAATAATTTTGTCATCCTCATCCGCCTTATAGGACTTGAACCACTTATGCATGGATAAACTGGTCAACACGCCCTGGCGCCAAATAAACTGGTGCTCGAGTGGTCCCACGCAAAGCAGCATCAGGCCAACCTTGCAAGGCTCATCCAAAGTAAGATTGATTTTAGCTACGAGGACCCAATTGATTTGGACAAGAAAAAAGTGATCACAAGCTCGTGCGTACACAAAGTGTAATAATCTCAAGCTTGAGCATCGATTGATTAAAATACTTGCGGGCTACAAACGTTCCCCCTGAATTACTCGTTAATAAAGTTATCTTAAAATGTGCTATCTACGGTAAGCAAAAGGTCGACTTAAAACAAAGTTTCCTGACCACAGTTGGCTTTTATAATTCAAACATTTCAGTTAACGTATAGCTTGACCTATCTCTTTTATTCCAAACAGTCTCAGATGTCTACGACTCTAATGTACAATCACGTATTGCTCTAGAAATTACCATGACAAAACTCTCTTGTCTTTGGACAACAACTTAGTGACGTGGTCCAATGCCGCAAGATCATAAACAATGGCCAAGGATTGGTTTGTACTTTACTAGCCGGGACTATAGCATGATGAATATAAAGTAGTGGAAGATGCTAGATTTTATGTAGTTCCACGTTATTGCACGACATGTCCTTAAGGTAGTGGGATTACAGAAAACAACAATTCGTTGCACCGTAAACTACCAGTACTTCTCTTTAGTGCATTAAGAATATTTAGTGTCCCATCATTTCACTCGCCCCCAAAATTTCTCAAAGAACAAAGAAACAACGGCCTCTAAACAAAATTTCTCCAAAATAAACCCGAAATGAACGGTCAAGTCGATATCGTCGACTGATCCCTTCGTAAACCGTCTGAAAGAAGCATGGGAAAGGTATAACAAGTGAATTCCACAGTTGAGTCTATGAGACTGCGTGTTTGATGACAAGGAAAATGCCATTCATAGCCTTAAGGATGACTTGTAAAAAACCCTGGATGTCGTCAATTCCTCAGAGTGGACGTGATTGGCAGCTGCAAAACGCGGAATGGTCATTACAACTGAACGTTACGTTTCGCAATCCATCACAACCGTTATCCGTAAAATTTTATCATTTTTACGAAGAAAAGCAAGATCATGCCAGAGATTGTCGAGTAGCTCCCGTTTTGCAGATAAAATTTTGAAGTGTCCAGGCTTTGGAGTTGGTTGGTCTCACCCCGGTGAAACTATTCTTCGTATTATCGGCCAGATAAATGCGGTTCGACATCACAAAATCAATCCCGGGTTTGCTGACTGGATATATTCATCAGGCAGGAATTGTGGCAAAATTGCGGGTTCGAGTTTTTCCTAATCACCAGTTGACAAAACACAAAAAAGTGCAATAGAATTGAAGGTGAAAATGTTCTTCGCAATTACGTAGGTTCCAGCTGGGCAACATTTATTGTTAAATATTCGTGAATTCATTGCTTCATCGGTTCGTGTTTAGGCTAATCAACATTCAAGTCAAAAACTTTAGCGGACCCTATAATTTGCCGGTTTTGTACATGGGAAGTGAATGGCAGAAGAAATATGAGTTGGTTGAAAATGGGAGATAAGAACGAATAAAAATCCAAATAGAAATGCGATGTTTACGGTTAGTTTGTTAGCATTTGCTTGAGGGTATTATTTATGGAAATTTTCCCATCGATCGAATGCTGATAAACAGAACTTGGCTGAGCACATTTGCATCTGTCTGGTTCAATTTGGGGTGCTGAGCAAAAAATGTGACCACAAAATCAACGTATTTCGGATTTAACTGAAATTCTTTCCTTACCAAAGTGCTGATTTTAATCAGATGCTTGCTTCACAGGAAACGATTGATGAGCCGTTCATAAAATTTCATTGAACCAAAACCAATTAAATTATTAACAGAGAATTTATTAACCAACGATTTTGTCGGCCCGCAGGCAAATTCTTTCGCAATGAAGGCGGACAAATGAATGGAAGATAAGCTTTGGCCGGAAGCATCTCCGCAGTTAGCAAAGAACTCACTGAAAGAAAAATTGACAAAACTAAATGTTGTAATGGTGACCCAGTTTGGTCTAGGGACATATTCATGTGCGTTGACATATTTTTAGAAAAGCACACCCACCAGAATTGGGAAAATCAAATAAAATTGACAATCATTCTGTGGATCACAACAGGGCCTCATTTACCCTCTCGTTATACGTTCCTTTTGGTACAAACAACAAATTGCGAGATAGAAAAAAATTGCTTTTTACCGTACAGCAGATTACTAACACCCATTCTCGCCAGCCCACACGCGGCTGGTTAGAAACGCTCTTTGAACGTTGTGTCGTGATACTTTCCTCCTTGTCGAATGCCTGTATTTTGCAGAAGAATGTTCTAGGATAACAGCCAAGTAATTTTGTGTATTTCGGTAATTTCAACATTCTTTTCGTTACCAAATCGATTGAAGAATTTTTCTCCGGAAAGTGCGGTGACTGAGAATTAAGACCAAGTGCATGACACTGGACGCAATTTATGTGCACAGGGCTCTTAATAGTGTTATTACGTACCCGAGACTGAACAACGGGGAACGGGAGATGGGGATTTTGCAAATCGGATTTGACAATTTCATACATACTATAATTCCTCTGAAACTTTCATAATCGACTAGCTAATTGCTAATCAACTCCTCCGGGATAGATTCAAAAAATCCATTTTTCGGTTAGTCGGAATAGCTGTTGAGAAAAAGACTAATCGGCCCATTGATACGATCATTTCAAAAGTTTTCATTGTAAGTTTGAAAGATCGATTTTATCCTCCTTGTTCGAGCAGTCTACATTGGGCTTTCGTCAGACATTCTCCGTCGAATTATTCTAAATCCGACAGAATAATTCCTAGTCGACCAAATTGTCATCGTTTTGCCTCTGCAAACCATGCCATTTTTTAAGAGTGGACGTTCACTTTCGCCTGAGTATCCTTGATTGCAAATGGACAGTATTTTTCCTTGCACCTTGGTAATAGTTCGCATTTTTTTCCCCCATCCATTTTTTGTTTGCCATGATTGGACACCAGTGATGTATGCAGAACAAAATTCCAGTTTAAAAGGAGAACTAAAAGACTAGTTTCACAGTTAGTTATTCCTGTTTGTTTAGGACGAACTTAACAAAGGAAGAAGTCTGCTGAAAATAGCACATGAGTGTGGCCAAAGGACATTTTGTGCGTTAGTGTATACTATCTTTGGGTACATCAAACTTGATGACATTAACAAGTGATATGAACGAATTGTGGTTCTTTTTCCATGATTTAGAAAACTTCACTAGGTCGTATATCCGGTTCCCATTTGTCGAAACCTTTCCAGCTTTGCCATATTAACTTGCAGCCAATCATCGACGGAAATGTAAACGCAATGGATTGCTTATTCGTGAACTTGTTGCTCACCTGGCCTCAAATGACTTTGTGGTCCGTTGGTTGAGTAACATAAATCTGATCTGCCTCCACCGACAATTGTATGTTTTAGCTTGCACCTTTAATTGGGCCTTTTATCTAGCGAGCTTTTGTTACACATCACCTTATTTGGCACTAATCTGTACTCATTACAACCGAATCTAGTATCTGAAAACAACGCATATACTATAAAAATAGTCCAAACTGGCGGGAGTTCTTTAATATTTCGGCATTTACACCGTAATTTTTGATACTTATCGTCACACTAGTTTAACAGTTTTGCAATCACACCAGCATTATTCGAACTTGAGCACCAGCTTTTTGAAAGGCGCAAACGGTTTCTAACCTTTTCGAAAATCCGCTAAGCGTAAGTCTTACAGCAGATTTCGATCGTTGAACACTCATGCGGACATTGTTTTCCTGTTGAATGCTGCGTGGGAAACTCCTATACGTCCCCAGTAAACCGTAAAACAAACGACGGCGAACAGTGGCCACATGAAAAATTCATGCTTCACCCAAGTTGTTTCACTGTAAGTCTGACTAACAGGCAGGTTTCTTTTTAAGCAAATATTTCTCTTGCATATCTTGGCTGGTTCTGCATACACTCTCTCCACTGAATTTGACCGTTTGTTCCCGCGAAGCTACAAGAACAATGACAAAATGCTAACGTCTATTATGGCCTACGGCTATCCGTTAGCCGCTTCCATCTATGCTGCTTTCCGTTCCGCACACAACAGCCAGACAGATCTACTAGTTATGAAAGCTGAGTTTTGATCCAGTTACTGGATAACCACCCTGGACGAGAAAAAACAACATTTGACTGAATGATTATGAATCAGTGCGGTGTAGAAATGGTTCACTATTCATCAGCCTTGGATCCAGGGTCAGTGTGGAATTTCAGTGCATATTTGCTGACTGGAACCATATCGGATGAGGCGAATAATGGGAGAAAAAGAAGAGGAAAACATGACATGTGCCGAGTGTAACTCGCATGTTAAGCTTTTTAGAAATAATTGGCTTCGTCAGTTGTCCGTCGTGAACCATAGCCCACTGTGAGCAAGTGTATTTGCCAATGCTGAGACCTAAGTCGCTATGCGAATTAGCCCCGTTTCTAATTTAGTTACCGGTGGACAGTTTGTCTCCAATTTGAGGAGACTCGGTAATCATTATTTCAGTTCATCAGCTTTCTAATTGATCCCGACCAGAGACTCAAGATGAGCAAAGCGTCTGGTGCTTTCGTCCCACGGATGCAACCTTCTCCGCGGTCAAAGCGAACGAACGGACATTTCTTGGTCAACTGAGTTCCTCCGTTGCAAACGCCGAATATGTGTACTCTACGAGGCAATACATTGCTTTGGATTTTTGTTTTGTAAAGTGCAGTTATCAGTTTTGTTTAATCAGTCAACGGTAACTTTGTCGAACTATTCCTTTGCTTGTTATTTTATTACTCATCCCCATTTTGTCAACAAGGTATATACTGGCATTGTCAATGTATTCCTGTTTTAATAGAGCTGAAAAACTAAATATAATAGCAGTATATCTTGTTCCTTAGTTGAATCTGATTTACCACACAGCGCCATCCTTCCTCCTTATCTATTCGCTACCTACCTTAGTGAGTTGTTTATTTTGCCTCTTTCAAAGCTCCGTAGTTGTACTGAGGACTTTGTATTTGGGACTTTGCCTCGCAATTCGGCCTCCAACTTCAAATGTCTGAGTACTTTCGAGTGCGTTTCCACCCATTTTGGTCTCTCTTATACCAGTGACATTCGACCATCGACATTATCTAGGGTTACACAGCTAAGTTCGTCGTCCACAAAAGTGTTAAAACAAACAACAATTTTGCAGAAGTACCCCATGTTTTTGCTGGCTAAAAATTACGTCTATTTGCTCATCAGATACCCGGACACGAACAGTTTCTAGGTCAACCGCGCAATTCTCTGGTCTATCTTAATTCTTCCAGCCTTACTTTGTAATCCCTGAGTAATCATTTTCGGTCCACTCGAACGGGAGTTTTATATTCCACGCCGGGGACTGTTTGGAGTCAGCCATGTTTTCTCGGTCTCAGTTAAGCCACTCATGAATTGATCATGATCTGCACATTAGAGATGGAGAAAAATGTACCTGCTTCGCATCTCAACGGTTCCTTAGCTCACCTGAATTTTGGTTAAGAATTTCGAGGTAATGAGAAAATCTCTTCCTGATTTCTATGGTTCACCACGCTTCTTCTGTTCTTTTGGTTTCGGTATTTAATCCCAAGTGTGGATTTATTACTTCGCGCCATTCTGGCGAATGAATTTCCCAGTCCTTTATGGGGCATAATGCAATTAAAAATTGTTGTCTCATTTTGCTGCTGCCAGTTCATTTTTCCGGAGTCACCAACATTCTGATCGAAATTGGAGTTCTTAGGCATCACTCAATGATTCCCTATAATAACTGGGCTAGTAACCCACACTACACCAATAGGAAATAAGAAGTCGTGCGAGGTCCTTTGTGCGGTTCATTACATGGCACTACTGACACGTGGGTGATCATAACAAACGGATATAAAATTTGCTTTGGTCAGTGTCTTTTGGTAATTATGATCAACTGTTTATAAAAAGCGATAAGAGGACACGACAGCGGGATTTATCCAAACTGTTGATTTGGATTTGTCAATTTTTTGTGTTCAATGTATTAGTAGGACAGACGACTGGTTTGTTTACAACCAACGGCAGGTGCGCGAATACGTCAAAGGACTGCCCTTGTAGGCAGAGAACATGCACACGAGGCAGACTGCCTAGACGGATAAAGTGTGACGCAACTAACTGGCTAATTGAAAAGGGGCAAATGAGTCGGTGGTTCGGCACCGATGCACGCACTGATGTATACTAGAAAGGCGTTTGTACCTTGTCATAAGTGACCACTGTGTATCGATCACTTCTGTGTAATACCGATTTTTGCCAAAAGTGAATCATACAAATCCAAATTGCCGTCGAAAAAACTTGTGTTTGGAGTAATGATGAAAATATTGTGATGTGGAAATATAATTGCTGAAGTAGCTTTTAATGAATCCATCACAGGTAGCCCCTAAGATGTTCCGTAAAACAATGGTTGAGTCCCTTGGTATGGGCAGATTAAATACTCTATGTTTGTAATAATAAAACTACCTGGTGCCAAATGTCAACAGACGATTTTAAAGCAATTTGGTCAGGACAAATATGCGCACTCATAGAAGATCTGGATATAGATTAAATAGCAATAAAAATGTCGGAAATGTGAAATCTGACACTGTTTTTAACTGTTATCCGGACGTGTTCGGTTCGAATTTAAATTGGAATGACCCGCGTTGGCTTTTCGGATACAATGACAGCTAACCGAGGAAGTGTTCTGGATTTTTGCTGTGATCAGAGTCGAATTGTAGAAGGAATTATATTTTTTAAAGCCTATTGCTTTTGGGAAGGCGCCATGCCCCGTAACTCCCTGGAGGCCACTGCAGGCGAAGTTGGGAAGGAAGGGACTGACAAGCATGACGTTGAGACTTGCAACAGTACAGGACCACCGAAGGTCCTAGTAGGTCAACCGTGGCAGTGATCCTGATGACAGCGAATTACCATCTACTACCGAGGTGATCGGTGGATCTGGAGTTCAATGAACCACACACTGGACGGAATGCATTAATTAAATATCCTGGTAAAACAGAATTTGCCACTTGAGAAGAAATTGAGCTCTACCACTGGGAGTGCACGAATCCTCGTTAAGCCGGTCCAATGGAATTCAGTTAAGAGATAGTACAAAGAATTTAAAAAAACAACTGGACGTGGATGTGATGGTTCGTCTAAAGGTTGAAGCATGCCAGGCTTCATTTGAGACTTCAGTGAACAGATTGGCTCTCGTTAGAAAGAATAACTGAAATACTACTGAGAAAGAAAATACTTCCGGGCTCTGGAATTATATGAATTGTCAATTAGTACTTCAGAACTGGACAGAATTATTCCGCAGTCAGATCTCATGGATTTCATCGTCATGAACAACTGAAAATTGTCACAACAATAATTCAGTAACTTCTGTACTCTAAGCGACAGAACTGAAAATGAATCTAAGCCTTGTATTATTCCCTCGGCATTTGCGATAACTAATCTCAAGAAGCGAATCAAAACCTTAGGATTTTGGTATCATCATGAGTTTGAATACAGTTCAATAGAACAAACTACCACTACTAAAACGGATTCCGTTAAAAAATAAATGAGTCAATTGAAGCCGTCTTCACCATAGGCAATTCTACTAATCTATGCTGCATATTCGATGGGAGTTTTCGCTTCTGATCTGTTCGATTTCAGGGATATCTTACTTTTCAAGTGATTTTGGGTTGTAAATGAAATCCAGTGAACGGCCACTTAATTCAAAAACACTTTTGGTTTCAAAGAGCTAAAATATTCCCCGCGTATTTCCTTCATTCCAAAGTGTTGGTCGCGAGAATTATCCGCAAGCTGTCATTCGATTCCTAATCAGGATCATTACTTGCTTTTTGAGTTTTCTGCGTACGACGAGATTCATTGTCTCTGATTAAATAAATGTACCTCGCTTACACCACCGAGTTTCATAGCCACAGTAAACTGCTTCCCCGTCGATTTCTGTGCCTTGATTATTTCGCATGACAGACCTATCCCGTCAACTACAAACAAAAATATAATTCATTAAAACGCGAGTGCTGGTTGAGAGTTCTTCGAGGACTGATATGTCAAATGATTTCCATGGTGTCAGTGAATACTTTAAAACTGAATTTAAACCAACAAACTTTGCACTTGACCTACATCTAGTTTGCTTTGGGACCAGGTGTTATAGTTTCTGTCAGAGATGTGCAATCGTATTTTCTCGCTGAGACGGAACTTTGTTTACAAGGTTTTTGTAGCTGCGAAGTTGAAAGCAAGAAAATGTGCCTTGTTATGCTTTAAAATTTTATTACTAAGTCTTCTGCCCACCAACTAAGCAACACAAATGTATGTCATTATTCCATCTGCTGCTTGAGCGTCTATAGCCCGTGACCAAACCGACACTCATTGCTCAGGGAGTTGGCATTTCGTAGTAGTTTGTTAATTACCAGTAAAATGGCGATGTACCTCCTACCCGTGGGATGTATGGTTTTTGCCGCCCGAGTAAAGAAAGCTGTCCGGAAACAACCATATCGTGTGTTGACAAATGAAGAACCAACCGAATGGATCCCAGGGAAAATGAAATGAATATGGTGCACATTGAGAAACAGTCAGAACCAAGGCCAAATGAAGCCATGATACAGAGCCGAGGTCGTCCGAGGATCAGTGCAAGTGCCCGTCGCACGGGCATGTTCGTCTGTGTTCGCTGAATCGATATGCGTCAACTAATGAACGGTTCTTTTTCCAAACCTCTTTTTTTTCTAGTTACTGAGTGAGATCGAACACGAATTCGATCAGTAAGCATTGGTTAATGCAATCCAGGGGATGATGCAAATCAAGATGGTGACAACGGTAATGACAATAACATGAGGAGTCACTATGACAACGACCAGAAGAGATTTTAACTAATCAGTATACCTTCAGTTTACAATAACTTTCAAAAAACGAAAAAGAATACTATTCAAAGCTGGGCAGAAATGGAGTTGACTATTCGAAATTCACGAAGGCCTACATGGGGCTGGACAGTACAATACAAAAGGGCCAACTCGAAAGGTAGTTTCAGTTCGATAATCCGAAATTTCAACGGCCAGAGCGAGTTTAATGAATAATGAGGTGCTCTGAAATCGCTCTGAGGAATCGTACTTGGGAAACAGGTCTGCCAATCCAAACTGCTGCAGTGGACAATGACTGAAGTACTATTAATAAACTTTAATAATGAAATTAAGCTTCATAAACCACTAGGCCGGTATATTTCCCGATCAACGCTGAAAAATTATTTTTAAAGTATTTATGGCTCGCAAATATTACTGAACAGTGGTTGAAACTGATGTCCCTATGCTTGGCTGGCTGCCCTCTGGACGCCCAGGGGCTAACTAGTCACCTTTACATTCAGGAAGCACCAGACTCGAGTTTTGCTCGAGCTAGAGCTCATCACTGATGTATTTTGGCAACGCACGCTCTCCACTTCCAAAGCCTGCGTAGAAAACTTGAGTGTGATGGGGGAAACGGATTAGTGATGCACGTTAATAAAAGCAAAATTCGAGCATAGTGCTTCGTAAGTGTTAGGTTGACCGGGTGACCAAATGTTTGTGTTTAAAAGGTGAAGTTCAAAGAGCAGTCGGTCAGTAACAATGATTTCAAAGTCGTCCAGCTGTCTCAGTGCGTGCCCGCTAGATAGAGAGTGCCTTTTAGATTTACTTTTTCTTACCTGAAAATGTCTTTTTATTTAAAACTAATGTTGATTTTTTCCACATTTCTCTCGAATCATTGGAGGACGCGGTATTACAGAAAGCAGATGGCAGGCAATGAATTGTGAAATTGGAGTTCCAAGAAAGAAAGGAAAAACGGTAGCCAATACGCGAGACTTTAAAGGTCTTACATTTTAAAGAATTTTTTAATTTCAGCTTGCTTTGGGGATTGAGGATGAACCAGTCTATTCGACCGTGTGTTTTCTCTCAAACCACAAGCTGATTTAAGCAACGTCGCGCCCTGCATTGCTGTGGGTCATTTTGATACTGAATAATTACCAGATCTTATACGTTGGAAATTTCTTCTGGGATTTACTTTGCTGCATAGTGATGACCAAATTCTATAAACTTCGGTTTTTGCCTCCAAGGGACCTCGTTTATCCATGTTCGATTCGCGCCCCTTGTGGTGTTCTAGCCAACGATCTGCCCGCAATTTTGACAATCCAACCATAAAATGATTTGGCTTGTAAGGCAGTCTAGCTTGATACGTAACACCCTAGGGGTAGATCAATAAATGGGATGCTTTAGTAAAAAGGTAGTTTCCAGAAAAAAACATGGATAACAACCTTAGTTGGTGCTGTCCTCCAAGAAATCCACACTGAATAGTTACCTTCTAGATGTGACGATACGGGGAGTGCACCAGGGAGAAAAACATGCTGAAAAATGACAGCACTGGGTAAAACGATCAACGTGTCTGGCCACAATTTCTTCCCACGAACAAATGAAACGGAGTAAATGAAAGCCAAACATGCAAACTGCCAAATGGGGAAACGAACTCATTGTTTCAGTGGTCCGCTTCCGAAAATGAATTCAAGTTTGTGTCATGTGCATTTAGCCCATTTGTGCCTAATATTTTGATGTACATGACCGTTAATGATCGAAACGGGAGGCAGACAAATCAGTGATTCATATCTGGTTCACATTGGAATGACATCAGGAATTCACTTTAAGATCAAGTTGAGAGTCGGAAGCCTGGAGTATGTCTTACCATAAATAATAGGCAACTGAGTTTCTGCCACACCTCCTTACACAATACACATCCACAAGGGGTCACCACAAACATGGATCGAACTGTGCGGCGCACACTGTATGCGCGAGTGTCGCATTCAGCTGGTTCTTCGCGCCACTTCAAAACATAGATCGTTACCATTAGGCGAATGAGCAGCCAGTGCCAATCTTGGCTCATTATTACAATACATTAGGATGCTGCACTCCGATGTGATCTCTCCATTGTAAGAATAATGCATATCCATGATTTATCAACTGGTTTGAAACAAGCTTGGTACCAACGAAAAACATGTAAATCGAACCTTACAGAAGTGGACAAAAGAGAGGGAGATAATAAGAGAGCACAACGAAAATTGTTTATTTTGTTTTTACTATGCACATTTTGGTGACTTTTCGCTGAATTCGGATTATTTTAAGAGGGATGAGTTCTACAGACAGTACACATAGCATTCACTCCACTGATTTCCGTTCTTAGCTATACCTCTCAGCTTATCCAGCCAACGATAGTGCTTATCTCTTGGCCCCCAAGTTGGAAGAGAGGAAGCATAAAACGTAGCCAAAATGAAGCTAACTTTTTTATACCTGTAGGCCAAATCATAGGCTGATCGATACGTCATTTCTTCCAGCCCTGCCCAAAACGCGCAAAAAGAGCACGAATAGATAGTCAATGGGCTGGCATACGCAATACGTGCCCAAGCCACCGAATGCGATGTAAAGTGATTAGCTCAATCAGAGGACGATTGTCTGCAACCAACATACGTCGACACACCTCGTCACTGTTCACTCGATGTTCCCACCAGGATCGAACAATGATTCGGAGAAATCGTTGGTCGAAGACAGAAAGTCGCCGGGCGTGTTCATTGCGGGTAGGCCAGGCCTCGCAACTGTTAAGAAGGACACCACCAACTGAGGATTACATATCCTCACCTAGAGGGAAAGTCGAGCGTCATGACGCGAGTCACAATTGTTGCAGGTTCGAAAAGCTGCTCTGGCTTTCACAATTCGTGATGTGACTTCCTCCCAAACACCTCCGCCAGGTGCGATCAGGCTCCTCATGTACGTAAAGCTATTGACAATCTCTGATCGATCACCACAAACAGTGAGTGTAGGCAAAGGCTCCTGCCAGTCTTGAAGAAGTATCTTTCATTTTGGAGATGCAAAGCATGTACCGTATTTAGGTACGGGAATCGCCAAGCGGTCTAACGAGCGTCGATTGCCTATGAACCGTCAATCAACAGGACGATATCATCGGTAAACTCAAAGTCAACACTCTGTTCCCTGGGAGGAGTTCAAATCCACCGTCTGAAAGACCAACTCTACCGTTCTGCAGAACATTCTCAATGACAAAGTTGAAAGAAGTGAGTATGTGGGACAATCTCACCGCACTCCACGCAAGCTTGTTTTGAGTTCACGTTTTGTTACGTGCCGTGCTTGATTATGGCCGGTACCAGTGGTAGTGGACTGGCATGTGTTAAAAAGGCATGGAGATTCAGCAGAAATCCCATGTATCAAAACGCGACAGGTCGGTCCACATTTAACTAACCGAGCAGAATGCAAGCCGTTCCTGATAATCGACCAGTGTATTTCTAAAGACTGATAGGCGAGCTGGGTTAGATAGCTTGACACAGTCTAACCGACGCTGCTGTGTGCATTTTGAGCACCCACCAGAGTAGATGGACAAATTAGTGCATACCAACGTGTGGTCAGAGTCGAGGGGAGTGCTCCAGTACTACCGGCAGTCTTGTAGGCAGCCTCACCGTATGTAGCTAATAGAAATGCGATCGATTTGGGCCCACCGCTGATCCGAAGGGGAGGGAACAGTAGGTGAAATGCGGGCGGTTAGAACTTCTAAAGCTCGTACTATCGAGAAACAATTGATGGTCTGAGCACAAAGCCAATGACCGTCCTCCGTTGTCAAACCGAGGTGAATCGAAACCGAAGAAACCTCTTAGATATGCCTAATTTGAGAACAGCCAAACTACTCCAACATTCATGTCTCCTGCCACAGTCACGATGTCATATTGTCTTGTTGTATGTAAGAGGTGGTGCAGCTTTTGATAGAAATTATGCTTGACCGCATCTGGGCTGCAATCTGTTGGCAATCACGCTGAGACTATAAGCAAAATATTTCTATCAGAGCGGTAGCTATTTACTCTGCATGAACACCTAAGTGCCACTGTGCATAGCCAGCTGTTGACTGGGGTCCAGTCAAGTAGTGCAGCCTGAGCCCTATCACTGAGAGCCCGACCAACGCCAGCAACACCAGGCAGCGCAGTCTCAGAGTCCGCAGAAGAGGGCAGATGAAACTTCGTGGAACGGCAAGATGAGGATTTCAGTCGTAAAACGGAGATGAAGTCTTGAATAGGACTCTCTTGAAAACAACACATCGGTTGCTGGGGTCCCTGGTGAACGAGCTAAACATTCCTGTTGATTTGCACGTATGAGTGTTTGCACATTGAATGTGGCTAGTTTGAGGGAGCATCGGGTACGAAATAGTGTCTCAGTTGGCGGAAGCGATTTTGGTGATATTTGGAAACTATCTGGGTGAGAACTTGAGAGAACAGGAACAGGACATATTAAAGTGGCACTACAACCAGCATGGCCAACAGCAGTTTCCGAAGACTGTAAGGACGCAGGGCGGGAAGAGGATGAATAATAGGAATTAGTGGCGGAACAGGCAGTTTTATACGGTGGAAGTTCGTTTTTGGGAATGAGATATGGTCGGGAAATATCTGTCCAAAGATCATTCATTTCTGTGATATTTGCGATATGTGATGCACTATTCAGTCTCCCAGGCCAAAATAGGCCTTTTTACTCGAGGATGCATCTCTAGCCTTTGCTCACCTAAACGCTTTTGTCAAGGCAGCAGAATCATTCCAAACGGCTCAGCGGGCAGATGATTGGTTCATGCACCTCTTCTGGAAAACCATCCCGGGGTTTGTGAGTTCCTACAACGTGTTATGGCCTTACTTAGTTTGTGGGCCACACTTACAGCGTTACAGTGCAACCAGCGGGCTCTTGTGGCATATTTTAAGGAGATCCACTAAGCCCTTGACATTGCCGCTGCTTATTTGCGGATGCTCATTCTGTGGATATGATCATGCTTTACTGAAATATAACCACCTGGATGGTGGCTATTGCCTTATATGCAACCAAAGGATGGATCCAGTGGATTGCATCTCTGTCTTCAGATCACTGGGAATTTGAATAGGACGAATAGAAGGCACAGTTTACGAGATTCTGGCATTTCTTCTAATCTTCTCACTCGGGCATATAAAGCATGTTAGTTCACGTTAGAATGAAACCAGCAGCAACGCAATAAAGAAACAAATAACGCAGATAAACCTCAGAAAAATGTTTGCTGAAGACCGACTGATTAACGCCAAGGCGGCACACATCATGGGTCAACAGGTTCTGCTCACTTGTTAGTGGCTTCAGTCTGCTGATCGATAAAATCTCACAAAAGGCAAAAGTTCTCGGCTTACGGTTCTATAGAATCAAGTGGAATCCGTGGTTGGGGTCAGTATTGTGACGAAAGGTCGTAAGCTGCTCCGCGACTGACGAGGCCATTTTCTTCGTGCTCACTTTCTGTTCGGGTGAAGTATGAATCACATAATCCACTAACCACTTGGGTACATGTGCTCCAATCCGTTGATGAAGGTGCCGATCCGTTCGGCCTATGCATGTGCTACCGAAGTTGCAGGTGTTGTGGTAAATTATGTAAGCTGCTTTCAGGTCGAGCACCTTAGTCAACTGTCTTTTGCGATTCAGTCCCTTAGTAGTTTGTAGAATGTTTATTTCGGCAGAAAAGCAGATACCCTGATCCGGTTGATTGAAAAGTGAGGTGATTATGACCCGCTTTTTCTCCACTGAATCAACTGGAGTTACTTTAGGTCGTTCTCTTTTGTGTGAATCTCAATGAACTAATCAGGTTGTCCATTTGCCTTGAGAGTCTACTTTAGGAACCCCTCTTCTTTCGGCACTTGGTCAACACTAATATTTCGGGCTGTATCGAAGACTGTTTTCACGAGAACCTGTTTGTTCAAGTGATCGAGGATTTCAAGAAAATAGTTCTCGTCTTTAAAAATTAAATACTGTCGACAAAAGGCCTATACTTGGTGAACTGGGCGACATGACTATGCATTTGTTTTTAAGTTATTTCAAGGATGTTGCCTGTTCTAGTGACTCCAAGCGGGCTACCCATCGCAACGCCATCAATCTGTTAATGTGACTATCCTTCAAAGTCAAACCATATGTTTTTGGTGCATAAACGGATGAGAACCTTGATGTATGGAACAGCAATGGGTGAAGTGAAGCTTAGCGTAGAAATTAAGTTACAGGAGTAGCTTATTGTTTCACTTAAGGGGATAATGGTGACTTTGAAAGACAGTTCCACAAATAGGTTGTTGGTGCTGCAATGAGTAGCCCCCTTGGACCCTCAGTAGCCGACGTCACACTTGGTTCGGTTGAAAAACAAATTGATCAAGGGGACTAATTATTTCAAATTGCTAAGGACTATCAATTCTCATCCATCGGATCCCAGTTGCGGTTGGAATTTGATTCAGAAGCATATGGGTCGACCAACCGATTTTATTAGATTATTTGGAGAGGGGTTCAATGGACGACTGAAATTCAACTTTCGGTGATGTAGCCCACATCCGCCATCCATTTGCCATAATGGCGTCTTCGAGTTGCGCTGTTCGACTATCCCACCACTGTTATTCCACTAAATCTGTGTATTATCACAATAAGTGGGAACCTAAATGAAGTGCACATTGGCAGACTGTTGCTCTATGCAAAGATTTGCGTATGATTAAACAGATTGTTGTTCGTTGTTGCAGTTTAGAAATGCATTTTTCCTCTTGCTTGGTTTGTTTTTGACTACAGTATGATTATCACTAAACATGTTATCTTCAAGGCGATTTTAGCCGCATGTGTCTTATAGTGAAATAAGCGTACATTTTGTACAACGCATAAGACAAGCAATGATACCGTGTCACATGGTCTCCCGAATTGGCCGTCTACTATGCACTTTGTCAAGGGTGAAAATTTCAATGAAGAAGTGCAGAGTCATTCCAATTCGAGTTATGCTTACCAGAAATAGCTCCAGGCAATGAAACGACAGCTAAAAACGGTTGAACGTCAGAGCAGTCTGTTCTCTGTACGTTTAGTGAGTGGAGACATCCGCTCACTGTCGTTCGGATCTCCATCGCATTTAGCCTATTCCCATTCCAAGACAAAAAGTATCGTTCTAGGAGTCATTCGTGGATGATTGACCTGTATCTTAACACTTTAAATATGCAACCGAACCATCAAACTGTCAAAAAATGCAGCGTAAGCGTAAAAGAAACCAACAAACTTCCCGATTAACGCACTGCAAATAAAAGCATGATCGGCAAACTTTCTGATGGCTCGATCGAACATGCAGCGGCAGTGAAAAGTCTAAAGATGAAATTACATTATAATTGCATTGGTTATTTTAATTTTATTGCCTAAGTCCCGAAATTAAATATGCCAGAAGCCTCGTGAAAGCATGAGTGGGAAGACAAGATTGCATTATTTTTCAAAACTTGAAAGTTGCAGGAGATTTTGGGTTTTCCCCGATAAAATATCCGCCTAAACTTTCATGTCAAAAATTTGAGATCAACATAAAACTTAGAGTTCTTCAGCAGAACCATCGTGATAAGGCTACCATAGCAGCAATCAGTGGATTAATCAAATAGCCCGTTTGCCAACAATTCCATCAGGGATTGTGGATGAGAAGAAAGTTAGTAGACCTTCATTTTACCAAGTTTAAATCATAAATTTAGTCTGTTGTCATGTTACGATAGCTGCAAAGTCGGTCAGCTGCACCTTCTACCAACAGTGATGTGCTACCGATCACATCTTTTTCGGACTCTTCCGTTATCATTGAAATGAGCACATTTTGTCGTTCAAAAAGGATAAGAAACAGTCTACTTAGTTTTGGACGTCTTTGTGCGCTGACATCTTTTGAGCCAGAACTCAGTCTTGTCGGCAGTGAGTTGGCTCTAATTATTGGTACGGTCTCAGGCATACCCTAGGGCCTTCACTAGTATAGTCCATGCCAATTCATCGTAAGTTAATACTGTGATGTTTAATGCTAACAAATAAGTGCACGGACTTACGTTCATTGAAGTCCGATATTTGCATCTGGAATCGGTTCAATATTTAGTGTGAAATCTTTCGCGAATATTGCAAGAAACCAGCTCTGCAATCCACTTCGAGGGCTGAGCTTTTCTTGTGTGCACAGTCCTAATGGGTTTTGGTTGTTCTTATCTCATCAGAATAGACCCCCACGTCACCGAAAAGTCGGTTGTGTCAATGGTTACTTTTTTCTTCATTCGCAGTTGACCCAGATGTAAATCCGTTGCAGTTATTGAACAAAGTGTTCAAATTATCAATGTTCTAGCACAACTTCCTATCTCATCTAGTCTGGCTCTTTTCTCCCTGAATGATAGTCACTAACGCCCTTCAACTGTTCTCATTTTATTCACGTTTTAAGGCTGACTACACAGGCTTGTCGGCTGGAGTTGTACAAAGAAAAATACACTTTTGTAAGACCTAGGGCATTCGGACTGACAACACGTAAGTGTATAACACGTGGCAATAGGATGATGAGTGTTAAAGTCATAATTAGTGCAAAGTACACCATTGGTGTACGCCTTCTGCAGTTGACTTGCATGATGATTTGAATGAAAGACGACAACTGACGATACAGTCCTGACCTAACAGTTACTTTTAAGGAGGTTTTTCGGACCAGTGGACGGCCACAACGTCAATTGGTGTTCACTGATGCCGCAACTAGACATCCACAAGCCCTGCTCGGAAGAAAACAATGGGGAATCCATCAATTTGTAGCCGTCCAGCAATACCAAGTGATGAAACATCGATACTGATAGTCAATTATTTCAGAGATGAGATGTGAATCCATTTGTGTTTTCAAATTTCTCAGAGGTGAAATTTGCTGACCAGAAACATCACAGATGTGCATAATCAAAATAAAAGCTCCCTAATTTCGGAGCAAGTAAGGAAGCGTACATAAGGCTAGTAGATTTAACTCCGAAATTTATTAAACCACTTCAGGTTGTTTTTTAATCAGATAGCTCTAGTAATAGTAATAGGGGCATCTACGTGTAAGGTAGAAAAGTAAACTCACTACTAGCCTCTAGGATCTCTAATAGTTCGACGCGGAAAGTAGCATGACAGAGACAGACAAAAAAGTGATCGGATTCTGTGGACAGTGTGTGATCGAGTGTTTGGTCAACTGGAAGTAAGGAACCTTTGGTCAAAATTCAAGAACCAGTGCAAGGAATCGTACTGCAGAGGGTGTCGACCCTCATGTATGCGAACCGGGGGAAATCACGATCGATAGGTCAGTGCACATTTGACTTGGCCATTTGGGTTGAACTGAAATCACTTGGTTGAATAAATAGTAGTACCAAATTCTATAAACATTTTATTAATCCGTGAAGTCTGGATTGATAACCAGTATGAGGGGACAGCGAAATCATAAATCAGCCTGACAACGTTCAGTATCGATCAATCCTCGGATTGCTGAGTTCAACGGTCAGTAAATTCCAGAATGTGAAATGTTTAATCCAAATGATGAGAAGTTAGAAAAATATAAGCCAAAGAGAGTGTTCATTTTATTTAATCCATGAGAATAGAGATGGGGACGAAATTTCGAATCATTCAGATTCATTCAGGAAAATTAGTGGATACTGTTAAGTCTGAACAACGTACCTTCTGTTCAGTTTGTCGTGTGCACGTTTCGCCAAAGCTCGTTTATAGTGTGGCATGCGGATTGCCAAAATTTTTTTCCAGCGGCCTTAAGAAGAGCATTTGTAGACAGTATCGAGCTGCATAAAGTGATTGATGCGAACATACGGTTAAAAATTACAAAACAACTCAATCATTCTGTCTCAGGCACGGGGAGTCGTAAAATAGAGTGCAGTGATTTTTACGAAGATGAGAAAACCGGGGAATATAATTTGGAAGAATGAACTTCAATCTCCTTGAGATGTTGGAACAGAATGAAGTCGAATCTAATGAGCATGTGAAAATTTTCAAAAGAACATACATGGTGGCAATTAGTCGTTTCGTAGAGTTGCAACAGGCTGTGAAGGCCTGAAACGGATCATCAGAAACTGGCACCAGTAAGACTTACCTAAAGAATACACAAAGATTATTGTACATGCAGTCGGAATTGGTGATTGGTGGTTCGTAATGATCTCCACGGCCACAGGACTGTGTTGAAGTTGACCATACTTTGTAAAGATTTAGGTACTGAATAAATCCATGTTTCCATTGTGGTTCGGGAATCGATGTTAGACTTATTAGATAGTCCAGAGGGTACGGTTTTGAAAATTGCGTCCATTTTACACCAGTATTTTCCGGTTTTGTCACACAGCTATACTGATAAACAAGTATATTCATTCGCTGGTGCCTGGTTAAATTTCGCACACGTCATCGCGCACTCCGATTTCCGTTCGCGATCAGGTCAAGCGCTGAAAATTCGTGGAGACCACCAACCAAGTGAAAACTGGGAAGTGGAGATGCTCCGAAAAAACAGTTATTGAACAGCATGTATGTGCCACCAATTTACTTTGCTACGTGCTCTCGTTTTGGGGAAAAGTATAGTTAAGCTGATTTTCACTCTCAGAATGAGGTTAGACATACGGAGGGCATTCCAGGATAAGTACATGCCGATACAAAAAAGAAATTCACCTTGATAGATTAGATGTCTTCCAGGGAGACAGTCTATCTAAGCTGCGGAACCGAGACGTGTGATGTGACTGAGCTGGTCTAACCTAGGTGGTATAAATCTTCCAGTGGTACGTTCCATTTCAAGTGTTTGTTTCTCTATCCCTTGCTAGCCGTTAGTGCATTGCCTTCCGTTACTTTCCACTGTCAGTATTTACATAGAATTTAATATTCCGTTGTACAGGTTTAGCCAATAGACATTCTTACTGCATTGGTCGGGTGTGACGCTTATTTCTCATTGTTGCTATTTTCCACAACCTCATGTAGCTACCAACACACACAGATACTGCTGTCTTGATCCAAGTTTATCTACCTGCCTCAATCTCTTCTGTCATTAAACTACCTATTCTAGGGTTTTCTCAAAAAAGTGCTTTAATTTTCCATCCCTAAGTTTATTATGAATGTAATTCCTCAACCTATTGTGGGTTACCCACCGAGACTGAATAATTCTACTTGTAGTCAACAGATGGTGGACATGTTGGAGGATCCCCTAGGTTCCATTCGTCTTTTCTTTCTTCTATTCCTTCATGGATCCGGTAACTTTGAACATTTGACGGTGTTCTTTCTCCCTATAAAATCGCTTCAAGAATTCTACTGAATGACCCAAAACAAAGATATTCCGACAAAACCGCAGTGGCAATGTGGCCACTGATGAAATAGTCGTTTTCATTCATTTTTGTGGCCACACTGAACAACGGTCAACAACGTAATTTGACTGAACGTTTTGTCTCATAAAACCTTTAAGCAGCTATCATAAGTTGCTCCTGATAGGCTGCTGAGTACAAGTCAGATGTTACACGCGTTCATCAGTGTTCATCTAAGTGCTTAATTTAAACCTTAAAAAGAAAAAAACATAAATTAACGCACTGAGATGCGCCTAAAGTTAGCGAAGGACGGTTGTGACCAGTTCTCAATTTATAGAAAACGTCTCACGGTTTGTGCAGCTTTGTATCATTAAGAGTAAGAAGAAAACCAATAGGTTGATTAGTTGATGGAGTAAACATTTGCCCGAAAGAGATGAGTGAAAATGAACTATGCTTCTCACGCTGCGCTTTAACAGAAGCATCTCCACTATGTCCAAGCAAATTTTCTGCAAGCCATTAGACACCTGAAGGCGAAGCAGATATGAGCAGCAGAGGAGGTTATCCACATCAGTTTGTTTTACATAGATGGCATGACAGGATATTCTTCAGCTATCAGGCAGGAGGATATTCTTCGATGCATCTGTAAAAAAATTAATGATATCTAAATCGTTCCTGCTTGTAGCCAAGGGACAGGGTGCCGAATTTTTCAGCCTCGTTTTGTATGTTCTCATTCACCTGCTCCTGTGGAACTGGCTACGCTGAATGCACACAAACGCGTACCTATTTGATCGAGTTAGGGGACAAAATGCCTGTTGACTTGACATCGATATATATGTGCTAACCACTCGTACGCTATCTGCCTACCTCGTTCAATCGAAACTTTAGTGAGCATGATGAGCGCGTTTAACGTTATGGGAAAGGCAGGAGCAGTCAAAGAAAGACTGACAAATGTTGCTTCTTAGACACGGTCCACTCGGAATTCATTCGACTGTTTAACCCCGAGAAACAATTTGCCGCGAAGTTTGAACTTATCAGACCTAATTCACATTGTCTGACTCGTGGAGTACCATTTAAACGTTGGTCACAGTCATCAGTTACATTGAGATACGCCCATTCAGATAGGTCGAAATCAATATACAGGTGAACTAATATTGCCTTCCACCAGCTGTATTCATATACGATGGTGCGTATCAAAATGATTACATGATAACTAGAAACGAGTTGTTCGCCACGCAGGCTTGTTCACAATTATGATTTAGCATTCTTATACTCAAAAAATAAGACTAATGTTGGCTACTAGTGTGGCTAGTAATGGACTTGAATTTATACTTGCTGATTAGGAGATAGTCGGATTGCATGTAGGAAAACTCTGTAACACTTAATCTATTTATCAATAAAAACAACCAGCAAACCTAGAATGGATAACCCCTTGTTAATCTCGTTACCGAAGCTATACTTCAAAGTGTATTTATTCCATTAATATGTAAATGTGGACGGCAATTGCACGTCGATTTAAATTAGTTGAAGCGCGGTTATTATTAGTCATAGTATAAGAGCGAGGAAGGACTATGTCACAATAAGCAGCTTTCGTCCTTCGCCACAGGTCACACGCACACAAACTGAAATTTTGGTCCATATAGTAAAATAGCGCGTGTCGGAATTTCTGACATTTACTCTCAAAACGTCTTCAACCCAAAAGTTACCCCAAGAGGAGGAGAAATTTGTGTTTGACTTCTGTTGGTTACTGTGGTTGTAGGCTGAAGTCCCTCGTCGAAGGTTCTCTGGAGACCCTGCTTTGTTCATCGACACTATAAGACGCATGGGTGAGTAAAACAAACTCGCACAGCACTGGAGTTGATGTGGCGACTTTCTTTAACTACGGCGTGTGATGTAGTAAAATGGAATAAATCTGTTTTGAAATAGAATTGGAAAATTCAGAATTATTACACTCATTAATAGGATCAGAAGTAAACAGGCAAAAAGCTATTGGAGCAAAATATCTGCAGTATATAGAACCTGATGAGTATGTGAGATACGTGGCAACGCCAAATGGGAATAACCGTGATGTGGGCTTTAAGCCTATGGGTAAATTTCACCCAGTCACGCAAACACTTTACGTGCTAGGGATCGCGTTCGCACAAACCTCCGTGTAGATCGAATTGTGTCTCAATCTTCCGGGGTGAGACCGTCTGTTAGGTGGCTGAAAACGAATGGATGAACAGGAATCTCCAGCTCTCGGGTAGACTTCCATTTTGTCAGCTACAACACGTAAACCGAGGGAATCGAATTTGATCTTTAACTGATAGTAAATCTTACTTGAATAAGTATGACTAATGAAGGTGGTACAGACGGGACTTGATGTTAAGAGGAACACTTTTCCAGCCGGAAGAACTCAGCCGACAGCACAGTGACGTCATACTTTCGGAAACTGAACATTTTTTATTTAGTACTTCATTAATGATTTCCGTGTTTTTGTTTGCAAGCCAGAAATCCATTCATTTTCGGCACTAACATTACACGAAAAGATATTGAACCTGTATCGGAGCAACGCAATATCAGAAACTGGTCACTGATATATGATAAATGACACTCAGCTAGAAGTCCATTGCGTTGATTTTTTTGATCGGATTATTTGACTGACTTGCGCTAGTATACCCATCAAACGGTGAAATAGATGCGGCCTCAAAACTAGAATTGCTCTTATTTCGTAGCAATGTGCTCCAAAAGTCAGTTGACAGTATTCCGAACCTTTTACCAGACTTTTCAACCGAAGGGGGACGCTAGACAGAAAAAACTGCCTATTCCATTGCGAATGATGTTTGATAATTTAGTCTCTGACCGGTGCTTTTTTCATTTTTCATGGTAATTGCACTCCGACCTAGTTGACGGAATGAAATAACGTGTCGAGCCTTTATTGCTTTCTACTGTAGAAAAATGGCAAAACGACTTTCGAACTTTACGTGGAAGTGGTTATTGCTGTTTAATGGTAAATAACCTTCATCCCTAGTTATGCAAAATATGTGAATGCTGGTGCGTATGGGCTGAAAGAAGACCAGTGAAATGATGCTCCTACTAGGAGAGATGTTCCACTCAAATTGCTCGTCTGTTTGCCCATCATTTTCTTTTGTTTTCAACCTATTATGAACACACCTTACAATGTGCCTCAAATCAAATTGAATTTCACGCGAAACACTGTTCCACAACTAATTGCGACCTGAACTTTTGGAAACTTATATTCTTAGAGTTTCAACGAATCCTATGATGTCCAAGATACGGTTAGTGATACGACATAGACAATGTAATCCCCATTTTATCACGGTTAATAGCCGCGGGTAAATTGACCATTTGACTCATACGCCCGATGCAGTGAAATATCTACGTGGTCCTTGTCGACCTAGTCGAGATGATTAGCAATCCCATAAGTTCCATTGAACATGATCAAACTTGAAACCCGAAACAATCTATTATTACTAATGGTGATGGCCAAGCATATAAGGTCGCGGGCTCGAATTCTCCCGGGGCCGGTCAACTTCCGGGCTTGCTAGCCCTCTGTTGGCCTAGACCCTCTCGGAGAAAAATGATATACCTTGTTATTTTCATAATAAATGAAGTAAAAGATAAGACATAAGTGGATATTCTGACAAACCGAATATAGTTTGTACTTTTTGAGATTCAGAATGAGGGCGAAGCAGTTCTTTGTCAGGTTATTGCTCATATCATTCCTGAAACATATGAAAGTACTGAATAGTATTATATTTCATGCTAGATTGATGGTATTTACTGATTAATGAGTTAAACGTCGTTTCAGATAGTCTATGAAACTGATTTTCCGTTATGATCTGGATCGATACTTTTCAAACAATCTCAATTATCATGGTTAGCTTTCCAGTCCGAAGGGCTCCAGCACCAGTCAAACTCTGTGGTCAAATTATCAAATACTACAATCAAAGGTTTGCGAAAATCTGCACTTTTGGTCATGTAAATTTCATAGACAATTTGCACCTATTCCTTTAAATCAACTGCTTTCACTTCATTGAAAAAAATTTTTCTGAGACAACGTTTAGCGATTGTGGTACTTCAGATGCGCAGCCGTTTTCTCAGTTGATTGCAAGGAACAGTTACGCAGTCGGTAAAAAATTGCGTCTAAATCTCTAACCAAACCTTTAAAGCAATAACGCTTCTCATGGGTGTGTTATTAGTAGGTCCTACTCTCTCGATCCGGTTTGACGTAATGGAACGCGAGATCACACTACTTTCATTCACGAAAAAGCATAAATCCAAGTGATTACCTCGAATTGTGCATCTCTGCCGGTACCCTTAGGAATACAAATCGTACCACGTGCACAAACGGTCCGAAGTACGCTTTTGGCTGTTGTACGCAAAACATATTGTAGTAGCTCGCTTTCACCATCTAGCTTGACGATAAGCAACACCGTGTTTTTTGGTCCCATTAGGGCTGAACATGTAAATACTACATTACAGAAGCAAGGCTTTCAGGACAACTACGAGTAAAAGCGTTGTTGTTAAATCGTTCAGAATTTTGGATTATGGTGACCAAGTGATCAGCTTTCTGGTGTTTTGACCTGATGGATTCGAATCCTTCCACCGTCAATGGTCAGCTCCCCTACGGGCTTCTTGCAGGCTTCCTTTAGTTACGGCACAAATATAAAATATATAATTGTAAACCATCGTTTAATTAAAGGAGAAAATATGCAATAGAGGGGAAGCAAACGTTTTCGAAAACTTTGATAGCTCATTGAGGTTAAGGTTTTTTTGTGAAAATCCATTTTAGCCTGTTTGGTTAATCTTGAAGGGTAAGTAAAAGATCACTTATGGCACTACCATTGGTGCCACTAGTAACTGTGCATACAAACAGGCGGGATAAAATATCACAAGGTTGAATTTAATTTGCCCACCATAGACAATGCACCAAAAGCTACCGGATTTACTAGTATATAAGAACTGATCTAAACTTTGAATGTCTTTCTTACCTAACTTTAAATATAGTGACAGAAATTAGGCTGCCTTGTCATAATTGTTACAGCTTAACAAAAAGCTGGTAACATTAGTATCACTCAATCAATCGGGGCAGTGAAGTTTTTCGATCACTTCTAACTTCTCGCCTCAAATGGGCAGTATAGAAGAAATGGTGACTGATAATTCTACCAATGCCCACTTTATCATCAAACCGAAAAACGCCTGCACCAGTTAGTCAACTGATTGATCTTTCGTTCGGCATCATCCATTCCTAAAATCTTTAAAAACAACAGTCAGATAAAAAAAGACCCAAAAGGAAAAGCCTTCGAGACGAGCTCTGCCTCTCCCGCTCAGCATCTTTGCGATTTATATTACATAATCCAGATAAATCGAAATTGTTTCTTTATTTTAGTTTCTATAACAACCGTTTGTCATCAAAGAGCACCGAATTAATCTGGCGATTTTATAAAATTTATGATAAGCTCAATACCATTGAAATTGTCTTCAAAAGAACTGCAAAAAATAGCAGCAATGGTTGTGGAACCAGAAAAAGACTGTGCAGGAGGAAAGGGGGTCGCCGACTCTCGGGAGAAACTGTTATGAGTGAATTTGCCTGTTTCATTGTGCTTCTATTCTTCACTAGCTAGCCAGAGGTCCAGACTACTCAAATAGTTTCTTGTGATCCCGTGGATATAACCTGGGAACTACATTGACAGTTGTACTTTTTAGTAGGGACAACTGTTTGGCTAATGAAAATGAGTTGGATTGGTTTCACTTTACTGGCTTTGGTTATGTAAATTTGCCAACGTGCATGCAGGGAACCTTATACTGACCTATTCATCATCCAACCAAAGCCCATATTTATCATTGGCTAAAGGTATATTAGCATTTATAAAAAAACTGTGCATCTTTCCAACACTTCGACAGCTTCACATGTTTCGTGAGTTATTTTGGTTTTACCGGTGTTGGGTTTTTGAATCCTGGAAACTTTGCCGACTTTACCATTTGAACCAATGCCCTCTTGGATCTGTTTCTTGAAATCAGATTGTCATTATTTGGGACTACGCACGAAGCTACACTGAAAACATTCTGTGATATTACTCTGCTGGTCTTTGCCATAATTAATAATCCACATGGACACGAAATTTCCACTCATTTTCGGGACTAACAGATGAATTTCGGAGACCACACTTAAAATTCAACACGAAGTCGACCAAACAGACCTCAGCTTTCTTCACCATATCAATTTCCTCGGGACTGATGAAATAGTTCATCCGGGTAGATCACCGCCCAACCGACCATTATGGAACTGTGGAAGCACTAATATACCCTTGTTAGCAATCACGGGGGGTGCATATCAACCGAGCCTAGACCCGGCAAGAACGATTGTTTCTAAATACATGATATGTTCTTACCAGTCTACTTATTAGTTTCTTAGGTTGCATGGTATCCACCGAAAGATGCATATATTCTTGGTGATGGTTCGTCCCAAGCCCAAAACAAAGATTACAAAGTGGCGAAAGGAGTCTCTTTCATCGCCCGTCAGAAATCCCTAGATTTAGTGTCATCTATAATAGAAAGTTTCTGGGCAGCCTCTGTTGCTAAGTGTTGCATCTAAGGGCAAAATTTGAGAAACATGATTCTTCTTCAGTTAAACAAACAATCGGTCTGAATATCGGTCATCGTGGGGCATCACGCGCATTCTATCGTACTAACTGCATAAGAACAAAATTACTTCGGAGTCAGTTTCAAAGAGTTCAAAATTCTCAAGTGTAACAAGCCATCTGACCCGGAATCCGGCTGAGGTGTTCAACTAAATGTGCATATTCTGTAATAGTAAGATTCCAAAAATGTTTTGCTCGATGCTTGGACTTCCGTGTATTTCCTGACTGGAAGACAGCTGCTTAAACTACACCAATGCTAACGATTGCGCTTACATCCATAATTTCGATTTTTTGAGGGGCCAACACTTCCAGAACTCTCTGACGGCTTTACATTGCAAGAACCGCCCTAGTCTTCCCCTCCCCTTTGCTTTTCTACCCGGGATGCAATCTTTTCTTTAACACACGGTGTTTAAACTACAGTCGTTAGTCTTGAACCTTGTCCACATACCGAAAATGAATAGATTTCCTCGTTTTCCTAAAGTGGCTTAAGCGAATGCATCATTGCACCTTCTAGGCATAAAACTAGGAGGGGTTACCACAGCACGACAATGGTCCATCGTGTATCCTGAATTACAGTTGACGGCGACCTTTGCTCTAAACTTGCAGTTTCTTTCATTAATAAGACGACAACATCGATTTATTGTATAGCGTTTTAGGACTACATCAAAACCTTCAAATCTGAATTTTCTTATACTTTTGTTTGTATGTTTCTTCCTGGGTCGCGCTATTCTCCATTTGCCACTGGTGGGTTATCAAGAAAAGCTGTGATCAAACCCATTGCCAGTAGATAGTGGCCATAATCAAATGGATTCGCGTGTGGCAGCTCAAAAGAATATTTTGAACCCCACCAATTAAGTGTTGTTCCTTGTTCACTGCAATCATCCGAAGTTATTAATGAACTCGAACTTTTACAATCTACATTATTATTCAATGAAATTCGGAAATTCTTCATTTTCGCACCATTTTTCTTTCGGGCACTTGCATCCATTATTTGATCTTGGTACTGGCTTGGGCTGTTTGGCATCCACGACCGTCCTACCTGATACCCGGATGCACAAACCGTAATCACATCCAAAATAAGTAACAAATAACGGAACTATTGTAGCTTTGTTGGATTGCCTGTGTGTTGCCGCTCACGTAACGGATGATAACTTCATATTCCAAATCCGACCGGTTTGTTGAGCTGAATGCGACCACAACATTGGGCAGACAATGAAAAGTGGTCTAAGCAGAATACTCAATGTTAAATTTGGAAATCTCGGGCACGAAAGGATAGCATGGTAGCAAATCACTAGAACTGGCGAAACGCACCGAGAACGGATCCTTACCCTTAGATGTACCTGAGACCTAACAATCAGGCTTTCTGAGAACTGGAGTAGACCGCTCAGATCTCAGCTAGAGGTAGAAATAATAAGTCACCATTTATCCGCTCTTCATCAATCAGTGTAATTATCCACAATTGACTAAAGTGTTATCAGACCACACGCGAGTAGAGATGAAGAAAAGAGAAAAAGGTAACAATGAACAGAAAAGCTAAGTGATCACTTGCTTTTGCAGCAGTGTAAAATGTTCCAGACAAACAGTGGATCGTCAAGGAAACCGAATGACCTAAAGATAAAAACTGGAAGGTCTAAGGCATATGCGGTAAAACGTAAACAGTTTTTCTGGCCGGTGTTCTTCACCCATCGTTGATCCGTTTGACTGTACTGGTTGTTTTGTCCTGGTCTCTAATGTAACTTCTTGCTATTTGAATGAGTTGCAAACGTATATATATATATATATATAATGTTTAATAGTCTTTTCCACATGCAAAGCTGAATATCCCGTGAGACACCTAATGAAGGAAGACGTTGAGCGAATATTCTAAGCACCGAAAAACCTCGTGAATAGGTCTATTCAAAAAACGAACTCTGACGAGTTCGCGAGAAAAGGATCTCACAATGGTATACATGGTAGGAAGCAACCGTTTGGGTAGCTACCGGTATCTCACAAGAGGAGGCGGATAGGAAAAATGGAATACTCAGTGAAGAGCCAATTATCCAAATTGTTAGTTCTAACGGAGAACCAGTTCAGTCGAAAATCAGGAGCCTTGATGTCATCGAACCAAAGTTGCTTTTAATGATACCACGATCGTGGGATTCTAGATTTCCCTAAACATTGCCTACAGGAACGCAGAAGCCCGTCATAAACTACTGGTAACTCACACAAAATATCAGGCACAGATTTGCTTCGTAATGAGTATAATACTATTGGTCACTTGCATAATGCTTGCTGCTGCAGTGCAATCAACGGTGCGGACATTACAAACTTCACGGATATCCGACTAAAAAGATGAAGCAGCACATCCATCGTATATCCACAAGGAGGAAAATATTCGATTCCTTACTGTAGCAAAATCGAGGCAAATTTAAAGTACTGAGATCAAAAGCTGATTGCCGGAAACAGGATCGAGTCCCAGTTCATGAGAGAATGCATTCCATAACAGTTTGAAGTTTGAAATACTTGAACGTAATAAATATGGACAATCGACGTGTAAAGCAGAAGATCGCGCATTTGAATATCGCACAAAATGATCCCAATACAATTCGTGTGAGGTTCGATTTCCGTTCTTTCTGCGACAATAAACCACCACATTACACCGGAGTAAGGCGACTTATGAAACTTGTTTCTCGGAAATTAAACACTGAACAATTTATTTACTAAATTTAAGTCACATTTCGTCATGCCTGGCAATGTTCAGACTAGTCGGCGCAGGCCAGCTTGAAGCCTTACGGGTGTAGACCAGGTGGCTTGCACGTAATTGTACTGCATGGCGATTAGTACACAGATTGTCAATGAAACTAACAACAAAATGTAAAAGCCAAAAAACGTAGGATGAGACTAAAAGACATGTATGACGGCTAAGCAACCAGAGCGAAATATTGTAGTTGGAAGACCAAATGCGGAAGAAAATATTTCTCAGCACAAGTGAAGAAATAACAACTAAACTGTACCCAAGCTCTAACTTGGCGTTTTACTTTTAAATTAAATGACCCAATTGGTTCCTTCCTGTTATTTTCCGTGTTATCCGTGATTGCCATTTACTTGGGCGTGACGTCCTCAAGTCTATGGTTAGAAAAACCTGGCTCCAGTTTTCATTCTTTCTGGGGGTGTGGTTGTACTTGAATTATTCGATCGACGCAACTTGTCTCATCTGCAGCAAAATGATAAACTCAATCTTGAATTATTTAGAGAGAAGGCAGCTTAATCAGGGATATGATAATAGTCCTAATATCAGCAAGCAGCAGGCATTCTAGGATCAGTAGTCAAAACGTACCCGGCGGGAATTCGATCTTCCATCATAGAATAAGACATGTCAAAAACAATCAAAGATTTGAACGAACTGAAGGTCTCACTTAGTTTTATATTGAAACTTTTTCTACCCATATGCAAGCAGAGAAATTCTTCATCCAAATAGATTGTGAACCTAAGACTCTTCATTATAAGTTGAATTAGGAACTATGTGAAAGGGGATATTAAATCTGTGCCCCTCTAAATTTCATCCATTTGTTTACATTCTGTTGTACGAAGGGGATATATTGTGACATAGAGAAAGTCGACATATTGCTAACTGAAATGCCGCACACGGTTTCGCGTCATCTCAGACAAAATCGAAAATTAACTGAAAAAATGAATTCTGATCATTTAACGTTTGACCTTGCGGTATTTTTCAAGTTCACTTAACATAAACATTTTGTTTTGAGATATATTCACATACTCTTGACCGCAACTTAATGGATAAGTGTTGGCACAGATATCCTCTGAAAAGGAATGAATTCAAAATGTGATCGTTCTCTTGACCGACTTTGGTCGAACTGTTAACAATACTGTTCTTCACTGTGAAATGTTTTCTTATCTTAAATGATATGATGTTAATAAAGCAGCGTTCTTGGTAGATGTCATCATTCACCAGTGTTTCAACTACCTTCTACAGTATTTCGCGGAGGAAGATCTACAATAAAAAACTAAAAATAGAAAAAAGGAGAAAGGCTTCAATTATCCACCGAAGTTGTTCGATCAATACACTATGCCACATTTGAGCTGATAGATTACCGTCTTCAAGTCACTTTGCTGACACTAACGGATTGATGTCCTTGGGGAACTCTGACAATTATTTTATTAGGGTTGCCGACATTCACCGCATCTTCCAATTAGAAGCATGTGCTTGAACACAGGAACAACATTTTATTGTTGATAGTTGGGGAGATTATTAATCCTACAGTCCGTCGAAGTAATCTAGCCAGTCAGAATGTTGGTTTAGGGTAAACCACTCAGGGTAATTTCTTGAGCAACTTTTGAACGTAAAGTCCATGCTGTCGAAAGCACACTGACAATCGATTCTTTAGGTTATACGAAATTGTGAAGTACATAATTTGGTTACAAATTCACTGAATGAGGATGCCAAAGTGTTGGTCGAAATCTTTTGGGGCTCTTTCTTTTTTCATATCAATCTGAGTCGTTTTCGAAGTTGCAGGACATTTCGACTACAGTACATTTCCGCCTTTGCAATCCGACATTTTGAACGGCCGGAATCTTCTGTCCCAGCTAAAATTCATTATTGCTTTAAGTAGTAGTTGAAGGAACTAAACAAAGCTAACGGTTTTAATCGCGGTGGTCCCACATCATATTGAATTACGTCTCGGATACACGGAACGCTCGTCTGTGGAAATGAACAATCCATTAACTTCATGTGTTCTCACAAAAGCTTTTTATTTATTTGCACGAATGCTTTCAGGGAGTTTGGTATCTGTCTATTCTCGTGTGGTCTTGCCCACTGACCAGTGTGAGCATTTTGACTGCTAATTTCACCTAAGAAACTATTCAACTAAATGTATTATATTTATGTTTTCATCAAGAACGGGTAGTTAACTTCCTGTTAGCGCAAGGTACCAAAGCTATCACATTTAGCTTTCATCGCTTGGTCGTTGACGGTACTGCATAAACTTTCACACACATCAACGACTTCAATTCAGTGAGGAAAAATAACATGAAACAGTTGTACTCATCAATACGTGGAACATGTGAATGGTAGGATGTTAAGACATTAGACAGATACATGGTCTCATTTTTTCAGTATTTCCGTTAAATAAGTCATAACGGAATAAATTTGCAAACTGACTCGTGAGAGGAAAGGGGCAGTACAAAGTTATGGAACAAACGGTATGACGTTTGATCACTTCAAGCCGAAATTTCGATTCATCATTAATAAATGAATGAGTGGGATTCGAAAATCTTTTTAAGCAATCTGCTCAGAGACAGATAACATTTAATCGCAGAGACTTAATAGATGAGTCCTTCCGTGGCATGTAATAGATAGGAATAGTTATTACCATTCCCCAGCAAAGAATTTCAGTCATTCTTTTGCGAGACTTTATTCGGTAGCATTAACAATGACAAAAACTCGCTGGTAGAAATATCTGATGTGAAATTCAACTTCACTTCAAGTGGCCCAAATTTATCGTTTAAAATGACATTCACCGAAGCTGATTTAAACCGGTGAAACTGTTAGCTGAACACCAGCGGGTATAGACAATAAATTGCCCTAAAATTTCACGGAGCAAAACCTGGTGATTAGTTCTTTGTTGATTAAAAGTAGAGTAAATGGTTAGGCAGACCGAGAAAGATACATTGGATATGCCGAACATGCGGACAGGCTTGTAAATGAACACATTTACTGAAGAAACGTAAATGAAACAGTGGGATCGCCCAAATCCTCCATTTATAGCAAATCTTTTCCTGTAATCCGTTGAATCAAAAGCCTTAATGGATTTCATTCATCCCCCCCAACGTTTGCACTTACGGTATGTCGGTGACGCATTTGCAATCATCAAGTCGGCACAAGCTCTCAATCCATTTAATTCACAACGGAGTCAGAAAACACCTGTAATGTCATCAGCTGCTTAGATTGTCAGATGAATGTTAATGACTCACGAAAATTCAACATCAGCATTCACTGAAAATCCGCACATTCGGATAAGTATTTGGACTTCAGTTCAGCTCATCCACAATGCGTGAAACGGACACTTATTTACTCGCTAGCCAAAGGAGTTAAACAGCCTCACAGTGACGATATTGAACGTAAAGAACAACTAAGACGTCTAAACGACATCGTGCAAGACAATCACTATCCGCCACGCCTCATTAGAAAAAAACCGAAAACTTGCTTGTCAGCAACCAAGACGAAGAAAGAAAAGGAAAAACAAACGGCCTTGTTCGGAATTCGCACAGATTGAGTACTTCGAAAGCAATAAGAAAGGTCCTCAGTGACTTTGACATTCATAAATAAAAAGTGCATTACATCTATCAACAACGCAGTTTTATTGACATTATATCACTCACAATAAAAACCAATACATGGCGCATCGATTTTTCGATACACTGCTTACGCCATTTGGTCCTGGAAGACTGTTCGGTAGAAAATTTATAATGCACGTATGAAGAGACACAAGTAGAATTAAGTACATGATTCTATTTAATATTTTGTTATCCGAGTTCGACCTTTCAAGGCGAGTTTGGAGGCACTCCGAAAATCGTACATTTAGCTGAACAGGAAAAATATGGCACAAAAAGTGTGCAATGTGCGCACGTGAACGTTGGCAAAGACTGGCATTTCTGACCAACGTTCTTATTGGTGGAACTCATACAGGAGTTGCAACTGGACACTGTGAACGAAAAATCTCTATTCCATTTTCCAGGATGACAAACAGCTTGGACAGTTTTCTGTTACGCTACATAAATCTTTTGCTGCTCACGGTTGCCAGATCGAGAAAGAGAGGCTATTAAACAGTTGCGAACAGCAAGAACCATTCTGTTTTTAGTAAGGATTTTAGTGGCAGTGTTTTAATCATAACATTAAAATTTTACCTGAATGGTAATATTGTGTGTAGATGCTAAATCGATTCATAAATCCCAAGGATCTTTTGTGCAAGGGTTGACTAATGAAGCGCGTTACTGCGTTATGATTATTTTGTAATCATAATCACATTCGGTATCATAAGAAAATGCTGTTTTTCTGTTCATATGATTCATTAATTGAAAAGAAGGTTGTTTCAACCAATCAATACCCCTTGAGTACTCAGGGATTCGTGTGTTCTGGAAGCGCATTTTGTAACATCCAGCAATTTAACCGATCTATTGAAAGAAAAAATTCTCGAAATTGATAATCTTTTACCACTCATGTAGTAAGATTAGTTCTGCCAAGCCTAGGACATCAAAAAGAATCAGTCGATTCCGTGGAGATAAAGGTAGTGCTATGGGGATTGTCATTCGAACAGACACTGAACAAATCAGACAATCAATCGATTGATCAGTAATTAGCCAGGTGAATATTTGCAGTGCCAAACACGAAAACTCTTAGATAAAAATGTGACTGTACGCAACAATCACTTCAGTCTTAGAAACAGAAAATGATAAACTGGATTTTTGGAAAAGAAATTCTCAAATTATCACTAAAATCGGTTTTCTGACAAATAGATCTATCTAAGTTAATTTTCATCATTTATTCAGGCCAATGCAGACGGGATATTTCGAAACGATTTTGTGGAACCGGATTGAATAATTGACAACAATCTAACCGTGATCAATCGCTTATATTTTGTCATATTTCTCATCGTTTTCATTGACGGTTAAAATGATTTACTACCGTTGTAAAACTTGCAGATGAACTGGAAAGAACGGACGAAGTTTCGTTGATTTTTCTGACGGCACAACCCATGCACCAGTATAGTAGAATAGGCATACCCAATAGCTACTACTTCTCGGGGTGGGATTGGAGGGAGCGAAACAAGCAACCATGACCCTGGAACTTGGAGTTTCCTAGATCCGAATTGAATTAAAAGCAATAAAACGGGAAACTACTGTAAGATTACCTATAATCTTATGAACTTTAGAATCACGAATTCGTTTCTTAGCTCAACTTATCATGTTTACTTTCATTCGGCCTCAACAAACATGAAGATGTTGTCTCTTCAGGCACGCACGGTGCCGTTGTTAATGAGGGAAATAAATCTTACAGGAACATTTAAAAATTCATTTAATACCATAACATAAGCAGAACTAGCATACTGGTGAAAACCTATATACGACAACTCTACGCACGATGTCTGTCTACGAGTAGACTCTATCGCATTGCAATGAATTCTATAACGTCAAACATCTAACTGCCAACCCATCATCAGCCGATGGTTACACTTTGTATAACTTTTTGTTACGGAAGAATAAGATTTTCAGCAAATCGCATTCAACTTCAATACATAAGCGAAAATCACAAAAGCAATCTTCAAATTAAATCATCGTTAATGCACATCTCTTGGTCCCCAACTGGGATTTATATCGGTCATCTGTAAGTATGCACTGAAAGCCTGGGCTTGTAGATAATAAAAACCGGATTCCAGAAGTTTACTGATCGACAAAAACACACGATATTGTATCCTTTTATGCCTGCCCATTTGAAAGAATACAACTCGGGTCATCAGTACAACTATCAAAACTTGTGGTGAACGTCTTAAGCCTGTATTTCGGAATACAATTACCTGCTGTTTTGACCCCATCTGCTTGTATTTATAACATTTTACTTAAAGGCAGCAAATAGCAAACAATAACAAAGTGTTTTCACACTCTTGCTGTCGCATTAAGTCAAATCTATGCAGGTCGGTTCTTTTCCTTGAGTTCCGTGAAATATACTCTGCACCTATTGAACCTAATTAATTGCGCATTTACTATTCAACATTGAAACTTGCGAGACTATATGAACGTGGACATAAAAGCGAGAACAAAAACAGTGAGAAATTGGGAGTTGGAAAGACCAAGAGAACAAAGAGTATGTTCGTACAGACCTGTATTGTATGGAATGAACACGTTCTTTCTTTTCCATACGCGTTTACTGCACCGTAACATTGGTGTGTTAAATACGTTCTATTCATAGCTCTATTCAAATTGTCGAAAGGGCTACACTCTGTGGCAATTGTTTTGCATTTCCAATATTGGGTCTAATTTGTAAAAACCAAATACACACCGAAATTACAGTGAATCAATCGGTACACAAGGAAGCATCAGCCTAGTCAGTAGATGGAAAAAAATCATACACCCATCTTGCATGGACGATTTTCACAGAAAACTACCAGAGAAGTAAAATAAAGAGTTTAATTTTAACATTCATTGAATTCTACCGTGGATGGTTAGGACAGGTAGAAACGGTATTATTGAAAGTGCCAACCTCACAAACGGGTTAAGAGAAACGCAGCTGTTTTGTTTAAAATCGGGATCCGAATTCGGAACACATCATGGTCGAGTTCCGGCAGATCAGTTTTTATAGTGGGATAATAACCAATGATTGGATGCATTAGCCGAACAGTGCGCTGGAAAAAATGATGGCTCGCTTGAACCTCTGTCCTGTTACGTTTAAAAATTGAATTCATTTTGGAATAGAGATTGTGGATAGCCGAATTGCACTGCATAGAAGGTGCGTCGATAAATCGACATACCTTGTGTTGTTTCTACTGCTGAACTCAAAATGTCCTTTCCACTGGGATGTAGGTTCATTATTTGACGTGAGGGTAATGGGCGAGCATGACCCGTTGCCACTAGAATCTACTACACGAGTTGAAGTGGTCGGGGTCGACGGAGATGACTCTGAATCTTACAGGACCAAAAAACGGCCCGAAATGAAACACCGATCGTTACGAGCACGTACTATCCAGTGTAAACTCGTCGTCACGTGACTCGATGTAATCTCTATTGTGTCAGACCATTTCGTTCGAACAGCTCACAACAACTGAAAAGGGGAACATTCCACGCTGCCGTGACCTCAAAGGGCATCAATCACATGTTATGACAGTCAAAGTTTTCGTGCTTACTTGTGAGGAATCTTGGTTCGCAGTCTTGTAAGGCCTCCAGTCATTTTCGTAATGCACCCAAGCATCGTTAATGATGGTTCATTGCAATTCAGATTCAACCCGCGTATGTCGGGCTGGTCAAAACGTCTGAGAGCTACGCATAACTTACGTATTCTGAGATTCTCGACAAAGCTGAAAGTGCTGTACAGGTCTCAGAATTTTGTACAAGGCTCTTAAAAGGTTCTCGAAGTGGAATTTATTACACGTAGTTTCTCTCATTCAACCATTTACTTCCGGTGTAGAAAACATAATTTTAAAGCAAATGTTTTGGGTTTCCTGCTATCTACTCGTGGGCTGAAGAGGTTGCAATCCAAATGTATGCCTCTTTTTATGATGTTGTTTCGCTGACAGAAATATTCACGAAACCGCTTCGGGTTTTCAAGAAGTCTACTGAGGATCTTCTACCACAACAGATCTTTCATGTGATTGATGCAAAATTCTACCTTCTCAAGCTGCACGTGATACTCCCCAGTTTCCTAGTCTATTGTAATAAACAATGAAGTGCCGCTAGCGTGAACACAGTTCATGAAATTCTTTTACCCATAAATGAGCTGAAGTTAATCCGAATTCATTTTGTGTTTTCTCAGCGCAGAAAGCGAGATCAAAATATTAAGCTGACAGAACAGCTCATTGTTTACAAATATTCTGTTCCGCGTACCTATGGAATAATCATCCTACAAAGACCGATTTGATACCTTTCACGTGCTTCTAATTTGAACAGACTGTTAGTGCTTCGGTTAATGAAGGGAAAAATGAGATATGTTTGAACATTGACTTACTAACATTGGACTACCAGCTGAAACCTGAATGATCTTCTACATGTATTTTGATTTTCTTCTACAGCAAACAATATAAAACTTTCATAGATTTCATCTTGGCACGATTGTCAGTCTGTCCCAGGTCGGTTTTACTAACCACGCCAGAGTACCAGTTAATTTTTTTCTCATAAGTAACCCGCAATATTGACTTGGGAGCTTCTTATGCAGTCCAAGTTGAACAATTTACCCAAAAGTTTGTTTTTTTTGTTAAAAGAAACAATTAATTTGCCTTTTCTCTTGATGAGCCCTGTGTCGACAATCCTGGTTATTTTATTGCGAAAATTCACTATTTTACCTTCATCAATTTTCAAATGGCATTGCTGCGATGAATCAGAACAGGAAATGGGTTAGGTGCACTCAGCGAAGCCATTTTCTCGACCGAGCCAGAAGCAGACTTAACTGCTGATACTTGAAATTGTAATAAGGCGTTCCGGCACTAGTGACTATGCACATACAGGGACTATCAACAGACATGGCATCGAGTTCAACCCGAACTCCACAACCCAGAACAATGAGAAGCTCACACCAGCCGGAAGACAAGTTGGAATTTATTTTCGAATCACGCCTCCATATACAAATTTTTTTTTCTGTCAGTTTGAATCGAAGCTGGCCTATCCATTGTAGCGCATATGACAAATCGTATGCTTCCGATTTACTCCCAAATAAGGCACATGGACATTTGTCGCATCATCTGGACATTGACACAGCGGCAAATTCTCATTCGAGGGCAAAATCATAGAAAATATCCCTATATGCCAATCATGATCCACTCTGTTCATGAATAAATATGCTGCAAAGCCCTAAAAGAGATGATTGCAAGCAGAGAGTGGTTAGTGCTGGCTAGTAGTTTCGACGTTAAATGACCACAGGTGGTGGCTTGAACGCACCACCTTACTCGGTTTCCCCATGCAGTCACGTCAGTCTTCAAGAACAGAGATTTCGAAGTTTAGTTGGAGAAAGATTTAGGAAAATCTTTGGTAAAATTACCAAGAACAGTGTCAGTTAAATAACGCCAGAACACTGGCGCAGGGTGAACAAAGCACGGGTGGGCACGGCGTTCTCTTCGGGTTGTAAAATTAGCCAACTGCCAATCACTTTGTGGAGAACAGAGAAACGACCAAAAACCCGCGGTTTGAGAACAAAAAATCGACGGTTTCCGCGACAATGCAAACGTTCCACGTGTTCAATGGACCGGAAATCGAGTTCAAATAAGGACAGTAATATTCACTTACAACTTAATATGGAATTGATATATTTGGGCAATAATAGTTGTTTTGTCAAGCAACGTGCCACTACTCGTTCATTTCAGTATGTACGAATGAAAAATTAAATTTGCTAACTGTGCATATTTTTTGGATGTCTCATTTTTTCATATTATCTTACCGAGTGGACTTACTACTAAATCAGTTCGGAACTTCTGGACCGCGGATGTTACAACCTTCACGGTGACATTAATGAGCTGGAAAGAAAGTCTGACGAATAGATAAGCTAAATGCGAAAGAATGACGCACGAGTTGGGTAGAATAATGAGCATTAAATATTTTAGAGCGTTGAGAGCAAACCATGATCAATGAATGTGAAAAGGCCAGCCGATACAGATCGATAAATTGTTTCGTTTCTAGTCAGATCATAGGATCAATTCATGTGGCTTACCTGAACGATGAACGGGACAAACAACAAAGTTGTCTGACATGTCATCAGCGAGAGTATTTGCACGATTGACCACACACCATAGACGTTCGTTCGAACGTATCGAAACTCGTAATCACGTTGAACATCTGGGCGGTGTGTCTCAAGTAATTCGTTTGAACAATGCTTCATATGTTTGAATCGGTTCCGTTTTTGACTTGTAAAGAAGATTTACTACTTCCCTGATTGCGATGCACGTTTTAGCATTATAAATCTAAATACCGTATGGAGGTCTATTTCAGCTCAGTCCAATTCATTTCATTTCATTTCGGTTCGATTTACTTCACTCAGTTCTTAAACTAGTGCCGATTTTCGTTGGCTTTGTTCTGTGCTTCACAGGGCTGACTTCAGAGAGGCGAAATGGACTAAAGGACTGTTGGCTGAAGGAAGTGAATGTTTAAGAAATAGCGTAGATCACTTAATATGTGGGAGACATTTGTTTGCTGATCAAGGTGCGTAGACATAGTACCTGATTTTACCAAAAGAGATTTGACGAATCTCGAGCTGGACCTATGACTTGCCGTACTGGGACAACGTCCATGTCTAATTCCACCACAAAATTCTGCCCTGAGCAAATATTCCACTGTGTGCGAACGAACAACTAATTTCACACTAAAGCGATAGCCCGACAGACACTTATTGGATAACCAGCATTTGAGATGACCATGCTTGTTACAACTTAGACAAACAATAAACCGATGGATGCGCATGTTAGACAACAGAGATAATTCTGATACATTTGCTGGATTTGACCACTCTGCATTTGCTTTCTGTGGAATTATTCATTGATTTTATCGTCGCTTACAGTTTGTGATCTTTCGTAGCGGTTGATAACATGCACGTTAATTGCACTTAGGTGCATCGATCTCCGACCAGATTCGGGGACTCAACCCAAAATAGTTGAATGTTACTGTTTTTGTGACAGTCAGATAAACTTGTCTACCGACGAATTTCACATATGACGAATAATGCATCACTAGAAAGTTAATAATTATTTCATAATCGTTTTACCATAATGGACTCGTTTTAATCTTAAAGCTCGCGCATTCTTTCACTAAATTCCGGGTCTTTCTTAGCATGGATTAAAAGTAGACTACCGGTCTGGTGTATTCGTTAGTTATTTGAGTATCTAAACATCACCTGCTATTGAAGACCTCACCATGTTTGCCAAGCCATTCTTGCTGGTAGCTTAAAAAGCAAATCGGCAGTCAATACGACCCTCGTGCTTCCGAAAACTTTACATAACGAATTGGAATAATTTTCCTGAAAGCTTCCATTAGTTAAAAAGTACGAGTTGCATAAATCCATCAAGGATAATCGATAGTAATAAATGGCGAACGTTGGACTAATAAAAACATCGTAAAACAACCTCCTGTTGGGGAGGAGCAATCAGCATTTCATTGTATTTTATCCCGATGCATGCAAGTCCGTCCTGGATTAGAACTTACTGGTGATTCGCAAAAATGGAACAAGGAGACTCAAATATGGTGAAATTATGCCAGAGTGATTGATTAATTTGCAGCTTTCTGACTAGATTGGTTCACTGGTTCCGTGGATTTATTGCAGCTCAGAACTTCCTTAACATTCACGGTCATTCTGCTTTCCCAATTACGGAAGAGCTCTGGCTATTTAGTGTTTAAAAGCAATGTTCAATTTTAATAGGTGTCCTCATTTGAATCAAAAAGGGATGAGTTCGCCACCTTATCAGAATACACATTTAGATAAAAAGCTTATCGACACATTGAGTAGAAAATTGGTGGGATTCCGGGATAGGTAAGGAACAGTTGAGTTCCTGTAGATAGATACATGTTCGAGAGTCTGTGGAGCAGAAATTTGAACGTGTCCTGGTACGGAAATGGCATTTAGAAAGGTCATTGTTTACGGGGTTGGAATGGATCCGAAAGAATGTTTGGGCAATTTTCTTGCACGTGGATAGATGCGTGTCACACAGTTTGTTGCAGAGTTCTTTTAGTGGAATGCAAGATATACCACTAATGATTGACATACTACGGCAGAGTTTTGAAGTCTTTCTTTAATAAACCAGTAAAAGTGACAGGGGAGCAATAGACGAGAGAGAAACCACACGCAGGTAAACAAGTAGGGAGTTACTGTTTTGCTTAACCTGGAAAGGCCTGTCTTTTTATGTAAAAAGTTAGTCATCTAGGGTTTTCACACAGCTGGGAATGTGAGGGAACCACTTTAAGTTTTTATGAAAGCAATTCCAAATTACTTGGCAGAGTTTATCTAAGTGAGTGATTCCGTGTTATTGTAAGAAGTTTCAACCGGGTAAACAAACCGCAAAGAAAACAAACAATCGACTCATTTCGACGCATTAGGATTTAAGCCAGAGTGAAGAGAAATGTTATGAGTGAAAAAGAAGTTGTTGAAAAGGTTCAGGAGAGCTTCAGCTCTATTTGCGGACTGGCAAAGAGCAACGTAATCAGCGTCTTTGAATAACTGACCAAGGGAACTAGCATGTAGATTGCTGATAGATGTTAAAAACAAGTAAAGAGAAAGAATAGGCAATCATTTATCAGCTGGCTAGACTTGTTTCTTCCCGATTCTGTGTACTGAATTCTGTTGGTGAAGTAGTCTAATAACCATTCCAAGAGGCAATTGGGACAGCCGGACTGCCCAAGTTTGCGAAAAATTAAGACCGTAGAACAGCGTCAAATTCACAGAAAAAATTAAGAAGACTCATGGGAGAGATTTGGTGGATACATTCAAGGATTTGTTAATGTAATGAACCAGGGAAGCCACAGCATCCAAAGTGGACCTGTGTGGTTTTTAAGTGAGCTCAGGGAGATTCCCAGGCACATTAGCAGAGGAACTTAGACAATTCAGAACAGCGCGTTCTGTTAGCATAAGACCGGATGATGTAAGGGCGGTGGGACGAAAAAGTTTGACTGGAATACTGGAATCACCAGATTTGGGGATGGGCAGAATAGTGACTGGTCTCCAACACTCCAAAATGGAATGCCTACATGAGGATGTACTAGGAATGGAATTAAATGCATTAGTGGGTAAAGCCGCACCGTAAGGAAAGAGACGACTACCATGAGGACCCATAACTGTGGTTATTTTGGTTGAGGGAACGATTTTGGACATTTCCCCCTTAGAAAAGGGTGTTACCCTGGTGCATTCATTCGAGAACCATGAAATTGCAGTCATTACGTGAATAAATAAAGGCTCGGTTGATACTTTGCGCATCTGCACTGCCGCTTATTGGTTTCTTTCTCTTTCCACAAATTCCTTGTCAGACGCGTCTGCTGCTGCAGCTTTTCAGGAGTTGGCTTACACACGACGAGCCGATTCACTTTACTTCCTTTGATATTATTGATGAAGGAAACCTGACTTTCCGGGAATCCTGTAATTTATAGCAGCGTTCCTTCCGTCTCCTTAAGGTCTTTAGTATGAGTGAAGCAAAACTGTGGTTACTTAGACAATGTTTCTGAAGGGCATAAATATCAAGATTTAGGTTGAGTATATTTACGAAATAGGTTGAATTATCATCTAGAAAATCGAAAGAAAGCCACGAATTTGCATGTACAAGAAATTTTTGAAGAAGAAGGACGTTTCCCCGAGAAAAATTACGTGGTCGTATTTTGATTTGGTTAGACTCGTTGAAATATTGGAAGGCTGTTCGAGAATAAACTTGAGGTTTTTAAAGTAACACAATGATCACTGGTTTAAATTGGAACACGTAGTTTAAGGCAGAAGAACTGCGGATGGTTGCTTATAATTCTATCTAGGGTGGACTTACCTCTGGTTGGGGAAACTGATAGATCACTCAAACCAAACACCGTAAGAGAAAGTATCGAGGCGTGATTAAAATCACGTACGATGATGTGCACATTGTCATCTATCACAAAAGCCGTTAGCAGTAATGGTTTGGCTTTGTTGTGCATTTCAATTAGTGCTAATCGGACTGTCAAGGTTCTAACGGAGTGGTTTGTACTCATTCATCTGCCATTTTATTGGGCATTGTGAATCAACCTGCAACTGGATGCTCAGTAAGCCATCGCACACCGAATAAACACCACTGGATGTGAAGTTCCCAAGCAGAGCTTATCGGCTCCGTGGTCTTTGCAACCTGGAGGCTGTCGTGCGGTTTGCTTATCATGTAATTTGTTGAACTGTGAACGACTAGGGATCAGTCGATTTTGTTTGTAACACCTGTGAGTTTTTCGTTTACTGATTTTCGTTCGTGTTAGAACAAAAGCGATCGGCGACTTTCTTGCACAAGTTACGCTAGTAAATGCGAAAGACACTGAAATGTGAGTGACCAAGTGCAACAATGCGGGCACTTTGATTGGGAGGAAAATAGTACTTAGAAGCCTCTATGTTTCGACACATCAGTTAATGTTTACAGGACTTACGATCAAACTAATTTGTCAAACAATATGGCTGTTGCGAGCATCCTTGTAAAAATAGCCGTGAAAATGTTTCATAGTTTCTTTACTAGGACTATATTTTGTGTCCCTGTTGGAACAATGACAATCATGGAAACCAAATTTTCCGAAACAAAGACACCTACTGTCGGTCCAATAAATCTTTCGGTCGTAGTGAGTCTGGTGTGAGGGTAAAGCTATCAAATAACTTATGAGCTGTCTAACACCGGAACACTCATGGGAGTACACGAGGTTAATCACCAGTCATGAGCTCTCCAATGAAATAAGCAAACTGGACTTTCGTTATTTTTACGCCTATTACCTTGAACAGTTCGAAAGCTGTCAGTACATCTCATGGGCACGTGGTCGTGAAAAACGGTTATCTCTGCGATACTTAGCAAAACATATTCTCCAAACGGAGGAATACTAATAAATAGATAGCAAATTGAGTGTACTGCGCAAGAAGCTGCAACATTGGAAAGCAAAAGTATTTTTGTGGTTTTCGGAAAATGGTCCATTCCCTTGGGCAAACACACTTGGATGGATAGAAGAAGGAAAAATAATAGTAATTGCCTAATAATCACTAACACCATAGGCGTAAGACATGACAGACGAAGGTTGTGAGACAGCTCCATTCCGATTTCACAAACAAAAATAAACATGCGCTTTTTGAGGACAATCACTAATTGAAAACAGAGTAAGTCTTTCCGTCTGGGTAACTATAACTTGGATATGTTGTTTCATCACAAACTACTTATTCACTGAAATCCCATTAGCCGATAACGACCATAAAGGGCCAGGGAAAACCAACCAAGTTACTTTCCGTACATCCAAGGTAATCGGTTTGCAGACATCATGATAAGACCAAACGCAATAGGCTTCGTCCTACAGCATTTTTCGCGTCACAGAAACGGAGGTAAACACTTACAAATCAGCAAAAATTCCGTTCCTAAGAATAAATGTGAAACCAATAGAAATGCCAAGGCTGTGCTGTGATAAAGAACCTTCCAGAATCAGTAAAAACCTGAGATGATCAGGTTATAATCACATAAATGCACTGGTTTGCTAGTGAACGCGTGCTGACCTCACTTCTTTGAGTGAACTGAAGGGAAATATTTCGGCAGTGTAGGTCAAATATCCCGATTCATTTACAACAAAGCTTACCACTCTAAATAAGGTACTCAGAAAGCGCAGAACATGAAATAACTTCGTTGTAATCGTTTTACTCCCGCTATCCGTGATCTTAACATGGCGTAGAACAAGCCATCTCAGATTGCTCCCTAACTACGACGGCAGCGTTTTAACCTAAATGTATTACTAAAGACAACTTCGATAAGAACATAGCTTTTGAGGCAATAGGTTCTTCACCTGTTTAAAGTGCATTTCACCTTTACCTACCAGGATGAGTTATGGAACAATTAAGAACTGGCGTGGTAAATGATGAGGCAATTAAAGGCAGGGAATATTTGATGGAATTTTTCAAGGCAGCGAAGTTTTGTCGTTTACCGTGACCGATACTCTTCATATGGATTGTAGGACACAGGCAGTAACATGTAAGAAATGGTGGATTTATCATGCCTGACAGAAATTCATCCAGGCTAGACGTAAAAGTCAATCGGAGTGTGGTTTCAAACGTATGGTTCGATCAAACGGCTTCTAGAAAAATTGCGAGACAGAATCCCAAACAATCAGCCCGAAAATTAATAATTTCGATTTCATTTACTTACTAAAATTTCAGTAGCTAGAAAGTACCCGAAATAAACGTGAACAGCGCCATCGTTAGAAAATCAATGATTCGTAGGCACAATTATATACTATGAGGCTTAATTAATCCGCCACGACGTCAGCTGCAATGATTAATTTCTTTGATGGTTGAATGCTGCGCGGGAAGTCCAAGTAAGAGTAAGGGCTCGCATAACACCCACAGAACTTCTTGGTTAACCAATATGGGTTACACGGAATTATAAAAGTACTCGATGCAATACATCATACAACATTGGAGTTCAGCTCACCAGTATAATAACCAAAAACTTTCTATGCAGCTGTTTCTTTCTTCTTGCGAATCAATATCATAAACAATCGCGTTTTAGTGTTAAATGACTGGCCACTTGCTGCATTAACTTAATTCCCTTAATATGGCTCATGATAATCAGGTTGAGTAAGTCACAAAGCATTTTTCAACCATTCGAGTTCAGAATCATCTCGATGAGCATTCCTATCTTCTTCCTTTTCGCACGATTTTATGAAGTCTTTCTGATACTGCGCATTTAGGTCACTTATATATGTCTCATTACTGTTGATATTTATCCTTCGGTCTTTGCTTACCTCATGGATGAAGCAACCAATCAAAATAATCGAGATTATTTTGTGGTCCTTTCAACACACATCGCGCCAGAAGACACGGCACATTTTGCACGCTTAATATGATAGCTGGCAACGCATGACGTGTTTTTTGTTGCAAAGACTTGGACAAATGTCTCAGTCGTCTGGTATTTAGTAATTTTTGGCTGCTGTTGTGGTTGAAATTAGGTTCCATATATGTGTGAAATGTCGACCGCCGTGCTTACACAAATCATTGCTGGATTCTGCATTTAAGAAAACCGTGGTTTGATTCTGACCGATCTGAATAGAATTTGTGGACGGTCATCAGGTCGAGCGATGATGTCATATGATGACTTACTTGTGAACATATATGATATGCTACTACTAGCACATACCAGGTAGCCAAGCTCTGTATTTCATGTGCAAAGTCTTTGTCGTGCTTAGGTTTCCTGCAGAGAAATCATCCATTAGCAGAGGTCGACTGAGGCCCGTGAGCGTGTAAATCAGTGATGGACAGGTGTAACGCCATATGACAGAATTTTACAAGCCATTGAAAGCCTACCTGTAGTTTGTATTTGCTTCATAATTCAGCAGAAATCTCAAGAGACTATTGAACACCGACAGGGAGATAGCTCATAACAGCGAAGATTTAAGACGGCTTCATTCTCATGCCCAACAAAAGACAGCGAGCTGGTCCTCTCTCTCTAATACTTGAACCCATGGGTTAGCAACCATCTGGTTTCAAGGTTTTCGTCGACTGTACCAACAAAGGATCACTGCAAATCCTATTGTCACGGGACATTTTATTTCTGGACATATCCACAGAAATTGGGTATGGCAAGTTTTCTGTTCCTGTTCATCTGAAGAAATGAAGACAAAATCTGGAAGCCAAACTCAAAGAGATCCGTCGGAGTAGGAACAACTGCATTGGTATTTTGATTATATCATCTCTAGGGATGATTAAGCTGCTACAGTCTGAAAATATCTGTTTCGTGATCAGCAGTGAATAAAAACTGTTGTACAGTCAAGTCGCTGCTGACGGACACAGCACATCTTTTCTTCATTTGCAATGGTTTGTGAAACTGCCCACCGTAACAAAGCTCCACTTGGGCCGTGAAATTTCAGTGCTGTCATTTCTATCCAAACTGACTGACAAACCCCAGGATTAGGAAATACCTGCAACGCCATTTCGCTTCCAAGTTTCTATTACTGAATATGCCTAGAGAGCAGTTTTTCAGTCCAAGCAACGTGACCCCGGTTCTTGCACTCAGCTTAATGCGGGCATTGTGCAATGCGTTGTGTATCCGAACTTTTCCCGACACTTTGAGTGGCAAATATCGATGTGCGCAATTTGGTTTTATATCGTGGCCGTTTCCACTGATAGTCCCGTAGTTTGTGCCGAATTCGCCCTTTGTTTTGACTAGATCTTCACTCAAGCAGCTCGAAGCGTGGGTCAGAACGACTTTGGTGTACTTGAGTTCCATTACATAGTATGTTTTTCACCTAATTTTATGGGCTCGGAATCCGTACCCAAAGCTGGTTACTACGGCAATATATTACCGATATTCCCTAGTGTTTTGACAAAGGAATTGTCGGTTCGTTAAATTGGATTTGAAATTTTTTTGGATGCAGTTTGTCCAACATATTCGATATTGAGAACAACACAACGTGGTGAACAAGCTCGTTTTCAGTTATTCGTATTCATGCCAATACATAACATTAAATATGGTTGATATTCATTACGAGCCGTTTAACTGGTAGTGAAATTATTCATCTAATCACTCGGCAATAATTATTTGTTATAACACATAAATGCTATTAAGTCTCAGTTATTTCCGTCACTGCAATACACCGAAAACGTTACTTGTACTATAACAGTTCTGGTAAAATAAGAAATATTCAGAATAGGCAAGAAGAAGATTGTGAGATTGGATTAGGAACAAAAATCACAATTGTTCCATGGAGGCGCAAACGAACATAAGAATTGAGCCATGAAAATTGAATATTCCTGTTCAACGTGTTTCGACTGATAGGTTCGGCCCCTCGCTGCCTCTAAGGGTTACAAATGCGAAATTCTGAAAACAAGAGGCCGAGACAAAACCACGATGAATAATGCGATTCAGTGCCAATTTCTGCCTTTCCGATATTGACAAATTCAAATTCGAGGAAGAGAGATGACCGAACAAAGCAAGCGAGATTATGTGTAGCGCAGAAACGTGTGTGTGTGTGTGTGTGTGTGTGTGTGTGGTTTCTATTGTGCGCAGTGATTAGGCACAGTTAAACTCGGATGCACTCAAATAACGTGCTTATCTAAGGACTTCCGTGGGCAACAAAGAAAAATAAATAAAAGGTGCTTAGAGTATTGAGAAAGATCAGAGTCTGGCTGATAACCTACTTTTCGGTAGTTAAATTTTTGGTCAGTAAGCAATTTCGTTGAAATCTTTTTGAAAATGACTACGTTCGTTTCAAACGATGGACACTCGGCAAAACGCCTTTCAGCACATAGGTCAGTGTTTACAATCCATATTATGTGCCAGTTGATATCGTCTTTCGCAGCCAACGATATCAAAATCATTTTTAAGGTTGTTCCCCAGAAATCGAATTTAATGAATAGTGGTTTATCATGCGCGGGGTTTTATCACTGCAAACGTTGTTCAGAGATCGGTGGTGATGAATTGATCACCCATATACAAATCAAGCTTGTTTCTCACGATAGATCTGTTGACGGTTGTCCAACTATTCGGTTCCTGTAACTGGCTGCATATCCTCCTGAAGCACCATGTAACAGCTTTTCATGAAAAAGGAATGAGCCAAACGAAGGCCGCCACTTATTTTTGTTATTACTATTACGATACGCCTATTTTGTTTTGAACCACACGGAGGCGTCCGAATGCAACGAACTCACTAAAGTTAACGTTCCTGTAAAAGGCAACTGATTGCGAATTTTTGTTCGAAAACGTTTATTGTTTTCTTAACGAAAAATTCAGGAAGCGATTTGGTTGGCTTATTGGACGATGATCGGCGATATTCACTTTGTTCGGCAGAGTGAGTTTACCAACCTAGTGCCCTGATCGGTAAAGCTGTCACCGGTATTCCTCCTTCTCCCAGGTAACTTTCAGTCTGAGTGCCTACTCAACACCGGGCTATTGTGTCGTCGGTTCTGATAGTTTCTGATGAATTCTTTGCGTCAGTCGGCGTCCAGCACCGTGTGATGCAAGCGATCAAAATGGCAATCACGAAATCTTATTGTCTGAAGCAAACAGAGTGCGTTTAAAGGCTTTAGCGGCGCATGTACGATGGCCTTCATGTTTCGTTTTTGTAGGCGGAACCCAAGGTTACTGTACTTTCCGATACTTTTCATCCCCGCTTAGATGGGTTCAGATTATGCCTCTCGTACTCACTGAGAAACATTCAATTAGATGCTAGTCAACGACTATGATATTATATTCAATTTTTCTGCAGTGGTTTCGTCACAGTAATGTGATAAGCACAACTAACGAAATACACTTCACAAAGGGTCGCTGATTTGGATGTGGACGATTTGTATGAATGGAACGGCACCCTTTTATTATGCAATCACAGTCGCAAATTAAATGGAAGGAGGAAGTTGATAATCTCAAGTGATATGTCGAAATTAGGTTGCAGAATACCGAACTCATTCAGTAATCTGGGTTTCAGTGAATAGTGATTCCTTATTACAGTCTTGTATGATTCCCTATGGTATATGTAACTAACTTAGAATAGAATACCAGTCAGTTTTTAAGTAATTTAGTCGATCCCCTCTGGCCCAGGTCGAAGACGTTCCTGACCAATCAAGAAGAAACTTTGAAATGACCTCTAGATGATGACTGCGCTTATCGTTTGTCAGCCAAAATAAAGTTCTACACAAGTGTATTCTGGGCATGCACAGGCTCTTCACACAAAATATCTCCTTCACTTCAGATAGTTCAAAAGGCTGGTTTTATATTTTGTCAAACAGTCTCGTCGTGATCAGACCATTACGTGAGCTGACATTTCGATTTGGTGCAACGTTCTATCGACACGTGACCATCTGAACCAGAATGATGTGACTGGGATATATAATGCATGTATATTGATAGGTTCCATTGGTTCCTTGTGCTCTTTGAATAAGTTGGCTGTCAGAAATAGCTATCGGAAATTCGTCCGAAAAAAAGAGTTGGTTAGTTCCTTTGCTTGGGAGGAATTAGACTTCTGAAACGGATTTCATTGAAATTTTGCGAGTAGCTGTTTAGGGGCAATAAATAACACTCTCAAGTGCTAGAATTCGCAGGCTGGGTACACTGAAAATCTAACTCCGCCCAATTTCTTGTGCAGTAGAAGGGACATGCCCCATAACCGACTGTGCCCACTACATTTTGACGGAAGACCGACAACTATGACCTTGAAATTTAGAGTGACGTGGAATTGCGCACGGTCTCAGGTCAGGTGTGATATCGAGTCGGGCGACAGCAAGTTGCAGTCTACCACCAAGCTGACTGACAGATGTGACGTTCGAACCTCTGATCCTTTCGGTGACAGTTGCTTGATCCGACTGAAATTGTACTCGACTGAGCATCGCTAGTAGGTGTCAAAAATTTGAAGTGTAATAGCTTAGCATTTTACGAACCCTAGTGAACAAGAGGAAAAATTTCGGCAATTTATGATCCCAAGTTTATTTCAATTTAGGTATCCAAAACATTCGTAATATGAGGTCTTGCAATAATCACAAGGGATTTGTGGGTCACTCTTTAACATAATGACAATCTAAAAACAACTCAATTTCAGGCGCTTGCTTTTATTTGCAGGTCTTTTTCAATTGCTATTTAAGGCACTGGCCCAAACACGTGGTTTTTTAATCTCTAAAATGCAGCTGACAATTGAAATCGCCAAGGCTTATCTTTTGCTGATTTTGTATTCGATTGCATTTGTTTTGTACTCATTTGGTCCAATATTGCATCAGATTATATGTGAAGATTCTGTTCTCTAGTCCGACAATTATATCAAGCCTCATGACCAATTCGGTAATATGTGAGTTACAGTTTGAAAGAAAAACAGTGTTGACATTTGAGGTGTGCTATACTTCTCTCATCGAGCGATTGCTGCAAAAACATAACATCAACAAACGAGTGACAGGTGATGTTTTTGAAATGGAAACCAACATCTGAAACACGTTCTACAATTGTGGTTTAAGATAAGTGGAAACTACTCGAAACGGGCCGTCAAACAAGTTCTAATTATGTTTCGTTCATCAAGGCAGAGCAGAGTGAAATGATGATCAGAAGAGACTTATACACTGGGGTGACTATGAGACTTAGTCATCACTGACCGACCGGTTTCCAGGCCAACCGTTACTGCTAGACTATACATAAATGACCTCTCTCGCTTTAAATTCTTCTTCATGAACACGCATAAGAACGTGTGAACCAGCTCGTGCACCGGAAGAAAACCTCAGCCCTAACACAGCTACGGATAATATTTGACGAAAAACCACAAGTCTCAACAAGGTGCCTTTGAAATTATTCTTTCAGAAGACAATAAGGGATAAAATAAATCTATTCTTTTCGCTGAATGTGCGCGTATTATAGTGACCGTCAAGACAGGGACAAGTTGACATGCGTGTAGGAGACATGCAGACAGACAGACGCTTAGGACAAACAAAAAGATTGGCAATAGGCCAGCAGCAGCCGCAGCAGTAGCCGTAGTAAGAGTACTATTTTTCAAGTATCAATTTCAGTTGGAATTAGTCTGACAGGAAGACAATAAATGCATGGTCACGGGGTTTGCCTTGGGTGGAAGCAGCTGTGTGTGTGTGATGGAAGAACGTCGGATAAGGTCTCTTGTAGTAGAAAAAAGGAAATAAATCTGCACGAACAATAATGCCTGTAAAGGTTTGAAGTTAGACTTAGAACCAAGACGATAAATGGAAATTGCCGAAACGATTCTATCGCGAAACAAGACGTCGTGGAAAAATAATCGAGTATAAGGGATGGTTACGTAGATAACTTTCGGCCATGGGTTCAAATTATTAATCCAAATGGGAAGATACGAATCGAAACAACGAGGCCGAAACGTCAGACGTGGTTGTGTGAAAAAAATTTGCATTCATACACATTTGTGCATCCGTAAGTAATTATCCACAGGAACGATTCGACAAACAGACACACACTCAAAAAAGAAAATCTTACGTAAAGGATGCCAACGAAGAAACGATGAATGAATTTGCGGTTAAGACGGTGAACATGTGTACGTGTGTCTTCGAAAATGCAGGTTGGCAAGTACAAAATAAACTGAGGGCAGAAAGGAGAATAGTGAGGACGGTAACAAAACAACGGGTCAGAAACAGAAAATGAAGACCAAAAATAGTCAGAATATAACTTTCATAGTAGGGGTATTAACAAAATTGGTAATAGGAATAGTATTGACAAAGCGTTAAATAACTGTAATAATAATTGCTAACAAAAGTTTTTCTGGTTTTAGACTCTGGTTTAAGTGTCGATACTGGTCGATGGTCTTGTTGGCATTACCGAACTTAAAAACATTCAAAATAGTGTTTATTTAGGGAAGATATACGAACTCAGTGGGATGCTTGGATCGAAGTACACGAACACACCCAACGGGGCATTGTGTGACGATTTTGACCCCTTAACCAACAATCAGAAACGAGTCAATAGCACAGTAATGCAGGAATGCGCCGACCATGACGAAGCAATGCCAGATTGCATGTGCCATTGGCACGTGACCATCTAGTTTGAAGAATACCACTCCTATGACATAGATCACCCCGCCAAGCAGGACCAAGTCGAGACCAGACCATTCTTGCTATAATCCGACATGGACACGGGACGAAACCCAGCCCGCCCCCATGATGGTTATTTGATCGTTGGTGATTTGCCAGACAGACAAGGAGGATGCCGCAGAGAGGATGCCGCGATGAAAATAAAGGGAAAAGAATGGGTTTTGAGAAAGAGGGCCATTAGTTTGAGAATTAAACATTGATATATAAAGCGATTGGCTTTTTCCATTAGCATTTAAGATCATGTTTCGTAATGTCTGCTTATTTTAAATCGTTCTCCAACTTCTATGCCGTGGTGTCTAAGGAATATCGTACATTTAAATGATCTGTCAAAGCACGTACGAAGTGAATTTCGGACGTGGTTACTTTTGCACTTATTATTAGGATAAATAAGGTCAAATCTGTATAGGTTGCAGACGTGAAAGGTGATTGTTTAGCGCTTATTTCGTCGACAATTTTGTCCCCAGTGCTAGCTTATTAGCAGTAACTAAGTAACACGTAATGAATGACATCATATAATCAACTCATTTCTCCGTTCACTGGTTTGATTTGACGGGCAGAGGAACAGTTGTCACTGGCACAAAACTCCGAAAAATCCACAGCGCCCATCATACATCACTGCGTTGCATTGACGATTTCGCTAATAATGAACCAACCAATTATATGCTTACCTTATTCAGACTGCCCATTATATACCTCACCACTGCATGAAGTACCAGCAGTTTCTCACTAGAATTTCGCATTACTTAAATCCCCAACTATGATCACAACAGTAGCTGAGCGATGTAATTAAAATCCCCGGTCAAACTCATTTCCTTCCAATCATCCGGGTTTTTCGTATACAATAAAACAGTGACATTTTCCACATTTAATACTGTGATTCAAACATCTTTTCGTTCTTAACCAACATGGTATGGTTGCAATATCCATTTCAAAAAATAACAGGGGTCCATAACATTTGGAAATATAATCAGAAAGGGAAAATATTCATTTGCGTCTAAGCCTGTACTACGTAATCTGCAGGCTTGAATAGATGACTATAACAATATAATCGTCCCGGAATGCAGACGAATGTGTTTCTGTTTGCAAGCAAAAGACGATTGGGATGCAACGTCCTTTTACCAATAATAAATTATTCACCGCTAATATTTACTTATTTTTTTGATTCGGTAACCGAACCCAAGGGCGTTTGGACACCGGGCTTGAATTCGTGTTATTGTTATTGTTAGCTTCAGGACTCTGACAGACGAGGTGATACGAACCGTGAAAGTTTCGAAAATGGAATACCAGTTTAAATTTTGCCAATTCGGAAATTCTCTGTTGTTTCATAGACGGATCGAAATGAAAATTCACATCTGTTAGCAGCAGTGAAGCCAAACGACAGGATTTTCATACTGCTAACTGCACATGCAGTTGTTGTCAGTTTCTTAGCTTTTGACGTCTACTTCGACGGCCAGATCCCATCGAGGTCTGACAGGACAGTTCTCGTTTTTAAGTTCATCCCGGATTAACAAAATTAAGCCTTTTCAATAAACCAATTTTGTGATGACTCCAGTGAGAATACTGAAAGAAAATGGGTCACGCATTATAGAAGGATTAGGTAGTAGAAGAACAATGGATACGTACGGTTGATGAGCGGCAAGTACTATAAAACTGGTTGTTTGAGTTGATTTTGTCATCTTCATATACATGGTAGGTAGACCAAAAATCTCCTATAGGTTTGGTTAGAAGTATGAATAAGGAATAGATTTGCGAAACTGCAATACAATGTGTAATGAAACCACATCACTGAAATCAGACCATCAACGCCATATTTTGCCAAACATTTTCTCAATCTAAATGGAGTGAAACCAGTGCCATTCAATTTACAGTCAAACAATATTTCTGACCTATTTAACTTGGTGCAACAAAATCGATTAGATGTAATGAAAACCACGAATTATCATACCCAGCTGAGTAACGATGCACGCAAGCTGGAAACCCAAAAAAGGAGCCTACAAACATATAGATTTGCTGTCTTAATTTTCAAGATTCGGTTATCCCTAACGCTAGAGACATGAAATACTTTATTGGACAGAAGTATCAGGCAACTAAATAGACGCACAATTAACCAACTGTCATACTCCTGGTCACGTGCACCTTCAGTGGTATACTTAGACCGATCTAGTCTTGTTTCCCGTCTTTGACGTCCATACCAATTTTACGTCTGACTGCATGCAGCTGCAAGGTGGCAACCAAAACTACGATGGCGAGATGCGACAGAAGCAAGCAAGTGAAAGAAAACAGGCTTTGCTACTAAGTAGTCAGAAGTACAGTCTAAGTGACATGACACAAAATGGCGGCTCCACCAGGTTAATGAACAATCCCAAACCAGATATGTGTCTGTATGTCTGCATAAAAAGTTGTGGTCATGGCAAATAGGACTCATGATGATGAGGTAACTAACAGCTGCATGAAAGAACAGACGATACTAACATTAGAAGTTAGGAAGGAAAGGATATGTGTCCGCTGATCTGCCTGCATTTTTATTTGCAAGATTTGCAAGAAACATGCGTTTAAGACCCGAAATTAGCAAGAGGGTTCCAACTTGATCCGACATAGGTTGAAAGGCCTGTTTTCCGAGACATATTCCACGAAGTAGTAATAATAACAGCCAAATTTAAAAAGTGCTCTTCGGGATTCCACAACCAAAAATATATAAACACCATATAGAAACCATCTATCAACTCTAATTCGAACAGGTTTTTAAACAAGCGACTGGAAACCATGGTGGAATTGAAATCACATCAATGACCCTGATTTTCTGCAAATGTGAACATCGGAAGTATTTCATAATCTGCAAAGTTAGTACTGAATATTGGTTTATCTTCATCCATCCAATTCCGTTGCAGTCATTCAAAATACAAACCGATCAGGTTAACTAGCATGCATTTAAGTGAATTACATGGGTTATTTATGCGACTCCTTGAAGAACCGGATTTCCTGGAGTCTAAGTCCCTTGGTTACCCACGATCCGAAAATAATTTAGGGAACTAATTTAACTTATTTTCGGAAAAGGCAATCGAAAAGTTTGTAATAATGTCAACACAAATTGACAGAATGGAGGCTTCTGCCTGCATCACTTTTGGTTTTAGATTTGACTGCTGACTTTCACTCAGTAGACATTGGACATGAACGAAACGATTCGAAGAAATCAACAATACAACTGCGTAAATGAGGCGTATAAATAGACTAGATGATTTGCCGTACAATGAACCGGAAGATTATCACAATCCAGTAGGCGCTGCTCGTACTGCTAAAGCTTGGTGCTTCCATCCCGATATAATATTATTTTGATTCCAATACACGATGTACCCATAAGTACCAGCCTCCTAAATGCGAATGACATTTAGAAGAGCTCCAATGGCATGAAAATTCTTTCCTTCTGACTCTGATATTAAACAGACAGGGTGCTAATTTATTATTATTCCTAAAACCCACCCATGGTCTTCACTAACGTTTGACTTTACTGAATGTATCGGAGCCGAAGTGAGTTCGGAGTATACCGAAAAACCAATGCACTTTACTTAGGTTAAATGTAAGCGCTTTCAATATCAGAACATAAAGCTCTGTTTTGACAGTACAATTTTGCCCATGTTTAGATCGCAAAACTTGCCTTGAGAATGATTACTCAAGGTAATCGAAATGTACGCAAAATTATACTCTCAACCGACACGCTTCATTTTGACATAAAAACGTAAATATCATTTCATTATTAAGACGGCGTTTTCAGTAATGTAACAAAGTTAATTGTTGTCACTAACCTATATTTCCAATCAGCTGATGCATGAACAAAAGTTTTTGATCTTCAGCATGAAAACTCAGCACCACTTACTTCTTTAGCGACGTCAAAGATCACTATTGTAAGCCTGTGCATGGCTTGACTGGTTGCTTTCACCTGACCCATCGAGTTTCAATATTTAAAAAAATTTCTTGGACTGAATAATATTAAGTCATCAGTTATACACGATTACTATCATTAAGTAGTGTGCATATTCCGTTTTGGGCCATATGGCGTCAAAATTTGTCGACTCCGTCTTTAGAGGGTATGATATGTTTGTCAATTGATAATTATGATGTTGAGACACATTTTAGAAGTAGGAGATTGAATGTTTTCATGAAATAATTCATTCACCATGTGATATGATCGCTGAACTGACGATAAAGAAAGGATGGAAGCACTGTACAGCTGTTTCATCCTTGTTAAAAATCATCAGCAGTGCATATGGACCGCGCCCGAACTGGGACGCGAACCCGGGACGAACGATTGTGAGTCGAATGCCTTAGCTATTACGCTACCGGGCAGGCTGTGAACGGTTTGTTCAACTTCACCACCTGATGATGTTGCACATATCCGTCACTGATTTGCACGGTTCCTGTCCGCTGGATCTTATGCACTGCTGATGATTCTTAACAAGGATGAAACAGCTGTACTGTGATTCCATTGTTTCTTTATGGTGAGTTGAGCGATGATATCCATGGTGAATTATTTCATGTAAACATTCAATCTCCCATACTAAAATGCATCAAAGTAATCAGCTCTGCAGGTCATATCCAAAGCGTTGGTCGTACTTAGGCTACCTGCAGAGAAGTCATCTATCAGTAGGGGTCGATCGCTGTAAGCTAACGGACAGTAACCGTGCAAATCACTGACGGATAGGTGCAACATCATCAGGTGGTGGAGTTGAACAAACCGTTCACAGCCTGCCCGGTAGCGTAATGGCTAAGGCATTCGACTCAGAACCGTTCGTCCTTGTTCGGGTTCGCATCCCAGTTCGGGAGCGGTCCATATGCAATGCTCATCATTCCTAACAAGGATGAAACAGCTGTACAGTGCTTCCATGGTTTCTTTATGGTGAGTTGAGCGATGATATGAAATGGTGAATTAAGATGTTCTTGAAGTCGTGTTGTTCAGTCGTCCATCGTTTTCTTCACGTATGTAAGTAACGTCTTCCATAGCCCTTCCGATTTTTCGAATAACCAGTCATAGTACAGTTCGTATCAACTGATAGTAATCTATACAGCTAATCCTGAAGCCCTTAAATACCTTGAAATCTTTTGAACAGAGGGGGATTTGTCCTGACGAATCCAGCTTTCCTGGATGCATGTCCACGGTATCGCGTTCAATCTTTCTTAACGACCCCAGAACTTTTCGGAATGTTCTGCCCAGAATTCAGGTTGGTAAATATCTTAAGGATTCCATTCTCCAATCTTCGTTAATTTTCGTCTATTGTTGGTTGTATCCAATCTATGGGATTTATTATGAATCCCAGCATGTTCCGTCTTACTTTCAATGCTAATTCAGCCTTTGATTTTCATAGTGCTTTACCAATCCTCTTGTATTCTTTGCATGTGACATTTCATAGACAATTAGGAATAAATTGAAGCTGCTATATCATGGTGTTCTTCGATTTTATTGTGTCCTTTTCTTCATGTCTGCTAAATATGTGAAAACCATGTGCCCCACATGCGCAAGTGACCTTGAGGCGTTTGCCTCGAAAATACGCCGAGATTTAGGCTTGCGCCTGCAAAATCTAACAATACAACAAAATTAATTAGTTAGCCAGTGGCTACTGTAATTAACAAATTAGCAACCGGTAAATCAACTTCTATTGCGATCAACAAAATGTTCCATTAGGAGTAAGTTAACCAATGTCGTGGCTGAGCTGAATCTATTCTGTGATTCGGGAAAATTGCCCAGTAAAATAGTTAAACTGATTGGTTTTGTGCAATTTTAGTATTAAAAAAGAGGCCTGGTAAAATAGCTAAATCCATTTTGCTTGAATCACAAGACTGAAGCAAACTGGAAGTTTTACTGCGAAAACGGATGAGGCCGAGTACAGCAGCATTCAAGTGGTGAGACGTCATAGTTGGGAGGTTGGAATCATCCCACCATCCACTTCATCAAGAGCAGATATGGAACCAACTTAGCCAAACTAATGACTAGGATAAACTGACCTGAATGTTTCTTGACACTATGACACAGTTCGTGTTTAAGAGAGTGCTGGTACAATATACCAATGTGGACTCAAAGCATAAACCTTCTACTCAAAACAACTCCACCTTGTACCATAAAGCAAAAATGTCACTATAAACCTAGTTCTCAGCGTGAACGGACGAGCGACTTTCTTTCGCCACCATTATTTTGACTTACCATGTGGATCACAACAAACGAAGGCCATAGGCCGACAACGAGATATATCAAACTCTCGATCCATTTCCAGCTAAAATACAAAAACGACGGGTGATTGAAGAGGGGAAAAGAAGAGGGGCAATTATAATCAGGAGGCCAAAAGTAAACATCATTAAATACAGCGTTATCAACTGCCAAGTGGTACGTCAGCGACCGTCAAGGATTGAGCTCACACGGGGTAAGGTGATGGGAACTAAAAATTTTCACCACTGCAGACAATGCATTTAGGAATATTTTACAGATATATATATTCCCAGTGTTTGCTATTTCGTCACTTTATTCAAGTTAAAATTTATGTAAACTATACGATAATGGACACGTCAAGTTGTAAGGTTAGGATTACGGGAAATCATTTTTTTAAACTTCTTTTGTTAGTGAAATATCAATTTACATCGTTTTACATGAAAAGGGCCGCGGCCAACAGAGGGTTTCCAAGCGAAAAAGCTGACCGGCGGTTATATGTTTCGAACAAGCTAACCTCACTTCCAAACGCCACGACCTTATCCGCTTGACCACCGCCAGTCATCTCAAAGAGAAAGATAGCGGGAGCTGCCGGACAGAAACTCAAGACATACATCAATAAATTACAAATGATTAGCCGTCTGATCAATGTCGACATTCGTAGGACACGATGACAAGTCCTTTAAAGGAAAAATGTAAAGATGCCAAAGTCAAAAGACATTTAGTTTTCTTATCTCTCAATTGCATGCGACAGGTTTCTGAACTAATTCTCCTAAACCCGCCTAGCGATTTTAGCACATGGTAGAGGGCTGACAGAGTGACAGCTAAGGCAGCGGCACCACTGTCCACTTATGATAAAATGGCACTTTCATGCGCTGGGAATGGTTACTTACATCCCAGAAAGCATGGTCTAACTGTAAACGTTAACTCAAGCTGGAATAATAAGGATGGTTTGACACATGGTGTTTGAAGAGCGACAAGCCAAAATCCCATAAAGAATATTATCGTTAAGGACTCCTGTATAGAATTCTCTCTAATTCCGACGAAAACTCGATAAAATGTAACAGCATACAATCAGTTACGTTTGTCAAACATTGCAAAACAATACATAACATGACACGCTTCATTTCAAATCACGTGTTTATGTAATGGCTGCAAAACAGCATAGATATTTATGAACACAATTCCGCCGAATTTATGCGTTACGTTTCCCTTTAGGGGGAAAACTCAGAAAAACCAAATCAAGATCTAAAACGTTTACATTGCGGCCTGCTGTTTTAGTAAACTGACCTAGAAAAACCGAACGTAGACAGTCAACTTCCTGTCAAAATTCAAAAGAAACTGGCAGTTAGAACAGAACTTAGCAGTCTGGTACCAGACGCACTTGATGGAACGAAAACCGAAAAATACGACATAACTAACTGAATCAATATGACTGTTAAAATTCAGTCTCTGGTAGTAGACAGTATGAGGGTCGATCCAAGCTTACTGAAATCTAATTTGGTCTTCTATTCCAAGTTTCAGAGCTTAGTTTGTCTCTATCTAAAGACAAGTGATTTATTTCTTCAAGTAGCACCAATAAATGTTTTGTCCACTTGACACTGATTTTTTTAGCACTTTATCCGATTACTACATTTGATAAAGTCACAAAGTAACCCTTTTTCAGACACCAGTCTTTTTCAGTTTTGCAAGTGCATACCTCGTTCCTACCTATCCCAAATGCTGGTGTTTCCGACTATGTCCTAGATTGCGCATCTTAACCTCTCCCAGATGTGACTCTCATTTTGAGCAGTTTAAAATTTGGTTTTCTTGTTTTAGTCATTATTTTATCCCATTCATTACTACCCCAAAAACAGTGACATTGATACTAGGTTCGGCAGACGTTCAAAACAAGATAGGACTACTGCGCTTATGGGCCAGTGAGACCATAAGATGTCTGTCCTGTTTAACCGCGATTGTAACCATTCTTTCCGATTGAGCAAATCAGCTTACCACTGGTGAAATCATTTATTCAACTAAATATTTAGATACCAAGTTATGCAAGGTAGAAAAAACTGCTCGCTCACCATATAGATGGCCAGTTACCTTTCATGCCGAAAGGTTGAGCGACTAGCCTCATCAGACACCGATAGCTAAACGTCCTGATTCCTTGCAAAACTGGTTTACATAATTTCTCCTCTTTTCACTTTCCTTTGGTTTTCAGTTCCTGTGGCTTCGTAATCTACAACTTCTTTGGTGAAGTTGAGGTTTTTCCCTGAGTTTGCTCAAATTTCACTGTATCTGTCAAGTCTTTCTCTCAAATTTCTAGATAAGCTTTTCCTCCTTTCGTAACTGTTGGGAAGGTCCGCATAGTTCCGTTCAATCTAACTTCTTCCAAACATCCCGTTCAAGTTAATATTTTGCTGCTGGTCCTAAAAATGTGCGTAAAACAGTTAACTCCTGTAATTCGTCTCTTTCCTTCTTCATTCAACTAAGAACATCATGGGAGATTACAAGTATATTTCCTATCTCAAAACGTGGTGATCCTTCTCATGTCAAAAACCATACCCAACTTTAAGTTACTTCAATTCTTTCAAACGCCTTTGGAACCATTGCCCCTGGTCATTTGCGCTAATTCTTTGAAGGTGAAGGTATACTCAGTTTGCCGTCAGTGTGTATTCCGCCTCGTCGTTCTGCAGTCAATTTCATTTCAGCTGCAGTAGATAAGCATGGGGAAGCTTATTTAGTCCCGCTAGGCATCTCTTAGCCTTCACTCTGGTTTGGCACAAAAATCTGCTGTTGGAATCCCCTTCGCTCGGCTCTAACCGGTCGTTGCATCATAGATGTCATGCTTCTCCAGCAAGGAAATCTATTTCTTTGGAGTTTGTGTTTTTCGATCTCATCCAACTCCTCTAAATTCCGGTAGTCCCAAAGGTTCCAAACTAGCGTTCAATTCCGTTTGACATTCTGACATCAACATTTAAGGCAGTCCACTGGTTTTGTCGACGATACCACTCATTATTTCCTCTCTCACTCACCACTAACATAAATCATGAGCATACCATTTCCAGTGCATTGCTTGCTTCCTCCCCAAACTCTGCTCGGGCATGTGTGGGCCATGTATTTTTTAAATCTACCAAGAATTCTTCCTGTTAAAATAGAACATCTCCCAATTTACTCTAGGCTCCACTTCCGTGTATGTCACGGAGTCAGTTGCATTCATAAGGTAATCTTAGTTTGCCTCTAGTATTGTTCGAAAAGTGTTTCTGTTCTTTTCCAAGTGTCTTTTTAAGTGTGCCCACCTCCGTCTGTTGTACAAAATCTGGAATCATATTTGGAGAGGAGATCGCCTATTGCTCTTTCTTCTCATGATAGGGCCAGACGAAACGCCGTTCATTTAATCAATGATGCCACCTCAACTTCAACTGTGCACCCACTGAACAATCTCTCTCTTCTTTGGTTCGTCTATTTTGTTATTCTGAACTCGTTTTGGTGGTTCGACCATTCACAAATTTTCCTCGTTCTTCCCGTATGTTGACATCCCAAGATGTCAAACGTTTATTTTTCTCTTCTTTATTCTCAAGATTTCAAAGCTTTCAAACATTGTTCCTCTTTCTTCCTTTCCAACCGCTTACGATCTCACTGTTTTCACACTCAAAGATAATGAATTACATTTCACTTAACTGATAAATACACACACTCTTTCCGACGTGTTTTTCGACTATGGGTTTAGCCCATTTTGGTGTAAATGTTTGATTGAAAAAATAGATCTATTACAGGGGCAAAGTGCAGTGTCTAACTATCAGAACAGTTTTATCAATGATCCAGAAGAAAGTTGAAAGTAAATTCATCTTCTTATACACGTAAAACTTTACATTTTCACAGATCAATGAAACAAAGATTAATGTAGGAAGCGGACATATTCATAAAGAGCCATCTTTAAATGAGTAGATTTTAAAGCAAACACATTTTGGCCAAATCACTCACCGTTCGTGAAAAATGCATTGAAAAGTAATACCAAAAATTGCCGAGATCCATATAAACCATAGAGCGAACGAACCCCAAGATTGATGAAATTCACGAAGGCTAAACCTGTGAAGGACAGATGATTTCCGAAACAAGATTGTGGGTTATGCTCCATGAAGTACCCTAGATCACACAAGAGATGAATGATTGAGTGCATCCGATTAGTAAATAAAATGACTATTACAATCTTTTCTGCTTCCCAAAATGAAATCAGCGGAAAAGAACAGAAAATCGATCGACGTTTTTTTCTTATGTTAAGTTGGAAAGTGGTACAACAACCTCATGCATGCCAAACAGGGGGAGAGCATAAGTTAGGTCTTGATTGCTGATCAGCAATCAGCATTTATCGTACCTTGCAAATTTTCTAAACATAGCACATTGTCTGGTTGGAAAAGTTGCACTTTGCTTAACCTCTCTCTTGCCGACGAGTTAGTTGTACGCAATCCTCAAATACAAATGAAAATAAAAGGAGATACCATGGTCCAGCCAAATTACGTGTACATATTTTTTCAGTCTCCCCAAGGCAACGAGACAGCTAATCTTGTATTTACCAATGTTATTACTATTTATGTACTCACCTTGGAATTCATTTACATAATGTTTATATAAACTCTAGCTTCACAGGGAAAGAAATAAATTCGTACTTGGAAATGATGATAAAATTATGGTAAGTCGACTTCTCGGTTTCTCAAACTAACGTTCCCTGTGGATGGCTTTCGAACCCAAATCTTGACAAAATTTCATGGTGCTGCCTAATTAACAGACTGATTGATACCTTATTTTTCTGAGACAGAAAGGTTTCCACTTCCGATTCATAATAGAGTATTCAGTTCAAGGCACCCTATCAGGTTAAATCCTTCTATAAAATAGCATTGGTGCGAGTTTGGATAATCCAGTAAAAAGTCGTGACTGATGTTATCCTCCCTGATCACGCTCAGTTATAAGCTCCCGTCATTCTTTACATTAGGGGCAGCCATAAGATGGCGATTTCAGATCACACTACGTGGATGAGCAATGAGCAGATTTTATTGTCGAAATTCACATTGTAAATGGATAATGGGTCATGTGTTTGGATGTCCCAATTCCAGCCATTCGAGGAATGCGCCGCGCTCCGCATAGACGCTAAATCCCTAACAATCAAAAAATAAACTGGTGCTTGTCGATAAATAACCATCTGTCGATAAAAAATAGCTAAATTTCTATTTTCCATTATCGATCACCAAGGATCAAAATGTCGAGAATAGTTACGACTGAGAACAGAGGAGAAAATGAGGCTTGATTGCTAGTTTCCTCTCCCTCTTTCATTTCGCGGTGAATCTAATTTTAACATGATGATTCAGTGATACATTGCAATTGGACTTCAACTAGATACTGAACAAACTGTCAGTGTTTTAGTAATTTGCATACATCAAATCCAGGGTAGTTCACCGCAGTTCTCCATGCTGTCCACAAACTTTACGGATTGTTCGGGTGGATTAGTAATCGTGGTTTTCTTATCAGATCCTTATACGAGCTGCCAGTTGCCCTTATATTTATGATCTTTAAACGCGCTGTAACGGCTTCCCGTTGGCGGCCCTCAAATAACCGGTGGCGGAAGGAATCTGTCATCGCTGTGCTTACCGAATAAAGTATTGATTTATTCCAATTATCCTTTATTGCCATTATTTATTGTTCAATTTCCAGAGGGTTCTGTGTCTGTTATAGTGTCAAGGGGTCGTGCATAATTAGTAAAACGTTTTTCCATTCTGTGAACTTAAGTAGCCGACCAGAGGAAACGCTGTCTTCCAGTGATAACCCAAGTGGAAATTTGAACTGTTGAATCGACTCCAAGCTCCAGGAACAATTGGGTTCCAGGAGGGCTGTTATCGAAGAACAGTGACATGCCAGGAGAGTGTGCTTAATTTTGAAGATTAGAAAGTGTCCGCCATCATTGAATACGATTAACAGCTAACTGGCACCGCTACGGAAGCTAACATCTAGGAATGTCTCCATTTATTCTGATTATAATATACGTTATCCCCGGGTGTTGATAAAAGGCTGAACGATGATTAAACGAATCACTAATCGGAGGAGACAGAATTTCCACACAGGTCTTCGTCGGAATTTTACAGTGATAAGCATTCGATCACTATCGGCCTGTCCTCCCTCAGCCTGAACGAAGGGAGTAACTGATAAAGAAAACGCCGAATTTATCCTTCAGCAGTACCTGTAGTTGCCTATATAAAATGTTCATATAAAGCATTCGTCATCGATGGCATGAGGTCTGTTATTTTTGTTGGTGAACTGAAAGTTATGATAGTACACAACACAGAACATGGGCAGTTCGTCGGTCCTTGCCCAAGTGAGGTATTTCTCCCAGGGCTAAACTTCTTCTGAGTTGTTGGTAATACAAGTGTCATTTGTGAGTTACAGGTCGTCACATTCCATCTACACTAAGAAAATCATGTTTTCGACAGCACGTATTTTGTAATTTGGATGAGCCTCAAGGGTTAAAATTGAGCAAAAGTAGTGCCTCACAAACCGAACGAGCTGAATTACAGAGTCTTCTGTCATCCAGCAAATTCACTTAATCTCTTCCGCACCGACTACCACTCGCTACATCTTCTGGGCAATTTCTTAGAGAGCGCTGGTATCAACGATATTAAAGGTCCGATCTACATGAGGTAATTGTTATTAAGGTATGCTACTTTTTGTCAACCCTGTCAATATGCAATCAGTCTTTTGGCAACAAAACCGTAGGCGATAAAATATGCAGCCATCCTTAGGTCACTTCTTACAGCCATTAATAAAAGTCAGTTCATCTTTGAGGACCTTCATACGTCAACTCAAAGTACCTTTTACGAGACATTCAAATGTTACTATTTCAGTAGTTGCCTGAAAATGGTTACTTATAGACCCCCTGATTGGTAGGCAATATGATCCTTTCATATATGCTAAATGATGGGGAATGAGATTTCTCAGTCACACTCAGGCATGGGCCATACGAAAATCATTGTCAACCCGCAAACTATGGAAATCGGACGAGAGCAGATTCTGCCTGGTAGATCCCAACGATATGTCCCAGGCTGATAGTACGAGTTTTCCTCTATTGAAGTGCTTAGAAACAAAAGCAGAAAGAACGCTTGCAGTTGTGCTGCGGATTAAATAAACAACGAAATGATATATATTCTCGTGCAGATGAATGACATCGACAAAAACGAGGATGTCTGCCAAGCTAAGCGATTGAAACAATAATTTCAGTGAACTGTACAGATGAAAAACAGACTTTAGTTAAACGCAGTAAAAACCCGGAATTTACTGGGGAGCCTTTCGGAATACGGTCCAAGTGAGTTCATTACACTTGGAGGCATACACGATTTCATGGCGTAAATTCGTGTTCTGGAACAGAGTTTGCTCCGGCTTCTGATCAACAGTTCAGTTTTTAGTTTTCGGTCCCCACAACCGTTAATATTGTGCGATTGTGCTCGGTATCTGGTTATTACACTCCAGAAAGAAAATTCTTATATACTCTTGTGGTAGTATCGCTCATGCATTTCAAAATGTCGTTCACCGGCATCACTATGGTGCAGAAGATGCACTCCGAAACATTCCCATGCACATATACACATTTGTTCATACATATAAATATATGATTATGCATGTGGCTTGGAAAAAATATGAAAGTTACATGCTAGATATATAGAAGGATCCGATGTTTCCAATTAAAAATAATAACGAGGGACTATTATCACGACAAAATCATATGTTGGATGGGGCATGCTGCCGTGGTAGGCACACGGAACGAGCTAGGAATGCCCCCATGTTTCAGCTAATTTTGGTCTTCATACTCTAGTTAACATGGATTAGGTAGTTTTGTTGTGCTATTTGATGTGCCGCTTTGTATTGCAACTTTCACTATTTTATCATATATCGTAGATGGAGATTTGCAAATAACTAAGGTTGTCCTCCATTACTTTGTTCACTGTAAATCGTTTTCAATGGTTTTAATTTTCATTAATCAAAGTTCACGACAACTTCCAAATTTGTCCTGTCCAAAGTTTAATTATAAATTGTGAATTTGATATAGAACCAATAGTTATCTGAAGATTGCACATCCATCTGGCAGAAAATCAGAAATGTTTAAATCATGCTAGAAACATAAAAGGCTTAAACTTTGCTCCTAGAAGACCTCGCACACCTACGGACTTTGCGGTTAAACCTTTACTTTAATAAGGATTCGGAGCTAATTATTGAAATTCAACATTGATGGGTCATTACTCAAGAGGTCCTTCAGCTTATGAGTACTAAGATGTAAGAGCAGCGCTATTGCTTGTGCAAAACCGGCGCAATCAAGCGCTCTAAATAGTGACATTCCAAATGTAAATTCGGTGTTGAAATCCTACCACCAGTGGTCAGTTTACCAAGTTGGTCACTCTTCGTTGGTTGCGACACCGTAACCGAAAATATCCAAAAGTAAAAGTAACAAATGACAGTCAATATGGTCAACTGATGATTATCACTCACAAGAGCAAACACAGTTGTGATATATAAAATCCTTTCCAATATCTCCAACTGTTCAAGTCGCTGGATTATTTCAATTTCGTTCATGAAACCCAGCAGGCCACATATCAATACAGGTTTTCACGCAATAAATGCGCTACCTTTACTCGCCTTTTACCATTCCTTATGTAAGATAGCACCGGAAATCCGAAACGTATCAAAAACGACGACAGAATGTTAGTTGTCCTCCCGTTGGTTATAAAAAATAGACTACAGACGGACTTCAAATCCACAGGCTTTCAAAACTATCAAACTGCATGACTACTTCCTGTGCCTTTGCAAAGCTGACCTGATGAAAACGGCATTGCGAATAATCACATGCTCTGCCATATACACCATTGGTACTGTTAGCACAGGCAAGCAAAGAATGAGACTACAATGATAAGTGACACTAAGAAAATTGTTTCCACAACTCTGATTTGCGCTGCAGACATGTAATGAGAGCAGTTACAGTACAATATTTGCATCTTTCGTGCCTCGGTTTCCCCTTGATTGTTTGCAGTGCGATTTCCGGTCATTACCAGCTTAGGATACCAGAAAACCAAAACATTCCACTGCCATAATCTGAGGCTAATTATGTTGAAGAGATTCACTAGCGTGATGTAAAGGAGCCTTGCAGCAGTTCTTGGCAAGTCTTTCTCCCATGCTGTCAACTTTGACATTGCGGTATGGCACGTCGAAACCGAAATTTCTCGGCAAATGAACCATCCTGATTCCTGTCACGACCAACGTTACCGTCCTGAAGGTCAGCTAGAAATTCTGATTACGGCCGTCGAAGAACGGTTGAAACACTTAGGCTTAAGGCACGCAGTTTTGGTTGCTGAAGGTAAAGCCGGTTGGTGATTCACATGAATTTGGCGTTCAGTCGGAGCACAAGTTTAGCAGTGATTCAGAATGTCATTTAAGCCAACCTATCCTCTAGCTGAAGGTGGTCGTGTAGAATTAAGTATGTCCATATAAAAGTGGGACATGGTCAGTGTTTTGAAAACAGAAAACGCCATTGGACAGCCTTCCCGGATTTCCTAGTGTCTGGAGTTCGCAAAAACTGCTCTGGCTATGGCTCTTCGTGATGCGATCTTTCCAACGCATTAACCTGTTCCAATCAAGTTCCGAGTAATTACATGTTATTGATTGCCTTTAACTTTTTACTTCAAAGGGTGGTGCAAATACGGGACCTTGCTAATCTTGAAGGTATAAAGCATAATGTTCTTTGAACTTCTTGTGCATTGTACTTTAGGGAGACGATGCCATCAGCCTATTTCAAGTCGAAAGTTTTGTTCTCTAAAAGACCAGAAAATGCTTTCCATAAAAGTTACCCTATGGTATATTTGAAAACAAATGGGTATATAGAGCAGCCTTGTAGCACCATGAAGAGGACAGAAGGAAAATGAAACTTGCTCGTAGCCCGCAGTCTGACCTTAGGTATAAAGGAACATCTGTTCACGACCTATAAACGTTTTAGGCTCCCACCCTCCAACAAATAATTCCGTAGTCTAGTCCTATTGATGGAGTTAAAGGAAGCACTTACGTCTAGAACCACAATCATAGCTGATCTTTGAAATGCAGTACGGTGCTGCAACATCTCTCTGAGGGCGATGACTTGGTTGACGCATCCACGATGGACGCGAAACGCCGCTCACTCCCAGCTAGTATGCTCCACATTCACACTGTGAAATATGCGGGAGGTGTCAAAACATAACGGTTTGGATGAAACTTGGATTATTCTGATACCGCTATGATTAGCGCTATCAGTATGTGGGTCTAAGGTCGATTCTATGCAGGTGAAACGGAACGGCACTGTATAACAGAAAGTGAAGAACTGGATCTGTTGTTCTATAGTAAGCCATGTAATTTAGTGAAAGTGCACCAAGTAAATACCATCCCTAAAATTGTCACGTCAACTGAGATGATTGTTGATAGCATTGAGTCCAAATTCCCAATTGAACTTATGTCAGTTCTTGTTAACCCGCATGACTTAAATCCCCTTGTCGCCCTAGCCCTATGTACCTCATGTTTCTTGCTATCTTCTGTTGAGTTCTTCCGTCTATCGGGTCAGAACAAGCCATTGTTCGGAATGTTTGCGCCACTCATGTCTATGATGATGCCAACTGCCTATCTCTTCCAGTCAGTTGGAATTCTGATTACCCGCGTTTGGCCGCTTCAAAAACAAATCTGAATAACGTTGTTTTATTGAGTCCTGGTGATTAGTCCGCATTGTTACGATAGTCTTTGAGCTTATTTAACTTTTGTGTTATATTCACGTTTGCTTTTGACGGTGATTCTGAAGTGAACTGATCTTGAGCTGCGTTGAGTTGCTGAGTGGTCAGCATACAGCATTTTTCAAGTTCATGTAAATTTGATGGTTGATACATGAGAATCCCTAATTAAGAACAATTGGATCCTTGAAGTTCTGTGGGCACAGTGCACAAGTCGTATAAGTAGTACTTAAGTTTTATTTATAGTGCAAAATATTTTGTGGCAGAAGGTTTAACAATGTTCCAAGGTAAAGCTCCAAACAGTTTCAAAATTCAATTGAACTGGAAACTGTGTAATCATTAAGGAGTTGATTCTTCCCGATCCGAAATCGCCATTGGTGTATATCCATCACCCTGGGGTGAAAGACTGTGAAGGATCACGCACTGTTGTAGTAAAATGATTACATGTTGACGTGGTGTGACTGGATGCGAGCCTCCGTGATCCAACATAATGGACTATCTTAAATTGAACGGTCAGTCATGCCTGGAAGACCAATGGGTAGAAGCCTGACAAAGTAGTCTCCTGGTTCTCTTTGTTAGAAGTTGACTGGTGCTGGAAATCCAGCGGGAAAATGAGTGGAAGAACAATTGATCCAAGTATATATTCTTCCTCCCAGCCATCGCTGCTGTCTTGTGAACAGGACCTTGTTAGAACTGAAGTCTTTCGTTGCGAACCTCAGCCGTTATTCTGCTAATGGTTGGATTCCCTATCAATATCTGTCCACAATTCTCCGAGTTACACGCCCACAAATAACACTATATTACATCGGTTGCCGGGCAGGATAATCAGTACCACGGTAGTAATTGTGTCGAGCAGAGCATACAGTAATAATTATGCTGCTACTCATAGTTCTTTTGCCTAATCGTCTGTCTTAGCACTGTCCATATATAATGCCCCACTGATAACATGGCCTTCAACGCGTCGTAGCCCGATAGCGTGGTGAATAATTTTCAGTCTCGTAGCTCATATTTTCTCAAGCCTCACCAGCCTTTGAATCACGGCACCTTTGATGTACGTACCTTCATGTAAGTTGGTCAACAGAAGTGCTTAGCGCTTACAGTAGATTGATTGTCTGATGATGTCTGCTGCATCAGCGGGGCAAAACTTTATGACTCCATTAGCGTAATCCAACCGACTGGGCCAACTATCTCGTCTAGATCTTGCCTACTCACATCAGCAGACGAATCGGCTCAAGCTGGTGGTCAAATTAGTTCAGGAATAGCATTACGTGACAAGTCTGGAACGCTCTATTGAAACCGGATCCTGTCTAATAGTGGACTGCAGGGGTCAGTGGGTGCTCATTAGGTCACCTTTGTTAAGCCCAGTTTGTTTGCCATCTTGATGTATTCTAAAATTCTGTGGCGGACACACGGAATCATAAGTTTGTGATGCGCTCGCCGCTCTCGTTCGTAAGAGCAAAGGGACTGGCACTGTAGTGATTTTAAGCACAAGTTGGAAAACTTAGTGCATCAGAATTTTTTCTGCTTGCATTGTGCTTTGGTCGCTCAGCTAACGAACAATAGGGACAGAATTCTCCAATCCGGCTCAGAAAATTGTTTATCCACGCATTGGCATGAGTTACTTACACAGTCTGCGTCACACAACAACAAGGTGCTCTAATTTCACAGATAGCGTGAGTCAGATCGATCATAGCTCTGTAATCTGCTGTGGGCGCTGTTCTGTTCAAAAAAGGAGATCGTACTGGTAGACGGAACCAAAGCATATGTTAGATTTAGCGCAAATTTCACTGCAGCTCAAAGCCTATTGGAGCAAACCACAAACCAGGTTAGTCACCCAACGTCTGTTTTGTATCGCTGTTCGCAACACTTACTGGGGAAAACTATCAGACTAGCTAACAATTCTGACAAGCAGCAATGTAGGTGAGTGCAGAGATCAAGTCAGGTGGGGAATGGTCTAAGCAGTAGGTTTTTCCTCCAAAGTTGAATCAGTCGTTCACCAAAGATACTAGGTTCTTTAGCAGTCAATGAGTCTAACAGAGCAAAAAATTGACAGCTTTCTAACTGGAAGGATTGAACAAGATGAGACAGCATCTACATCTTCAAGGTTCGATAAGCCTTAAGAAAGACCGTGAAAACGTTTGAGTTAAAGTTTGCCAAGAAAGAATTGGCAGCCGCTTTAGATAACCGTCAAGAAATGTTGAAGCGTATGTACGACATCTGTGGACAGTGGACATTGGTCAGTGGAGTGGTTTGCAGTAGAGACGGGAATACTATTCATAACAGACAGCAGAAGATCGACCGTTGGGCCGAACGATCCAAGAAACAGTTTGGCTGGACGCGCCAGTGTGGTCAGCCTAGCCCCAGCAGCCCAAATCCTTGGCAAGTGTCACTTGATCCTCCAGCAAAAATAGAATTAGAGTCAAAAATTCTACCGGTGAAGCTGGGAAAATCGGCGGGTCCCAAAGAATTTCCTTGGCTCCTTTCAAATTAAGTAGAGATGTCTTGATAAATGCAAATACCTTCTTGCTCCATTGCATTCGGTAAGCGAAGCGTACTCCGTTGCCAAGAGACAAGTCACTGATTGCACCTGTCTTCAGGGTACACACAGTGACTGTAGTACTATTCGTGGAATAAGTTTAATTCGTATAGTGACCAGGATTTTATTTTTCCTAATGCAGCACTATGTGACACAGGTTAGCCAGAACAACATCCGAGACCGCAGACCTGATTTACCCTTGGCCGAGGTTTCATCGGCCAGATTTTCACTCTTCGCCAGCTGATTAAAGCGAGCCACAGATATCTTCGTCAAACAGGCAATAATTGAAAAGAGCTTTTTACATAGTCCATCGAACAACGCCATTAAGCGCACTTTACCGAAATGGTATGCCACAGAATCTTTAAAGTAAGCACTGTGGGCTGTTATCTTGAATGTTTGAGAGACAGAGAATTTGTATGCTGAGGAAATTCGTCGCTTAGATGTTGTCCATCATTGATATGTACGTAGTATCTCTCGGATTGGATGAAATCACTGAGTAAGCAGTGACCAAGTTAGGAATGGGGTGTTGATTATTGGTCCAGAGTATATTCTGCTTTAGCATATCAGGCATAGTGGATCTAGTTTTTTGGGTCATGTATTGCATGTGGAGAATAATCATCAACCATACCCTACCTCATTATTTGTCCCTGCCATGGAGTCTAATAAGCCATACGGATGTGAACGAATTACATGGCAGCGCGCAATTAAAATATACAATGAACTTAGGTGTAAGTGAGTAGATATCCAATGTCTTAGTAGCTGGAGCTTAAAAGACCATTCAGCCAGTTGGCTCGAGACGTTGAAGGGTATTACAGCAAACCGTGAACTGTGGTGATCGTGCTGTCACTTTATCAAATCAGAATAATTAAAATCTGTGCTTGTACATTTACTTTGTATCCCGTGTGTTGGCTACTACGGCGTTCTTTGCTTTCCCCGCTCCTGTGAGCCCACTAGACAAGTTACTTGTTTGTTATTGTTATGGTAACGTGTAACTCTTGGAGAAAGGCAGCGGCCAGTGGAGCTTGTTATGCAGTTTATTTATGAACGACGACGATGATGCACTCCCGATGGCTTCTCACAGTAATAAAACACTTTACAGTGCGTTCGTGAGGGATCTATCTAGACGGAAATTGTCGCAGGATAAAACTATGGAATCCGATGCAAAACTACCATTAAACTTTACAAGGATTGAATTCAATGCAAAAGCAAACATTAACCATTAAGAAAGGCACTTAACAGCTTCCTTCAGGCCCAAACAATATAGAAGTGAATTGTGCTTTCGTACTCCTTGGATTTTTTCGCATTGTAAAGGCCTAAGTTTAAGAAGTCTGTTAATCGCTTAGCCCGTCGAATTTCACGCAACAACAAATCTTTCTGACTACAAAGCAGAAGATATACAAAAAGTGAACGGGAAAAAATTTAACAAATAAGCACATAAAACATGAAAAGTCTTACCATGGAGTATAGGATGCTGCAATGAACAGGTAGATCACAACTCGGTCGCACAAATGAAGTATCGAACGAAATCGACTGACAGCCGAAATCCAGAAGGCAAATGAACAGGGAGAGAAACAAAAACAAGTCGTCAAGACTTTCATTATTGTGCGGGTCACGGCATAAGTGCATTGCATGCTAAAACCGATTGTGAACGACTGAATGAACAAGTCCGTCAATAATGAATCAATAAGCCAACAATTTAATACTGGTTAGGAGGAACAGATAACACATTAGGCGAGCCAATTTAAAAGTCTCAAATAGATTATTGAAAGTTTGTTCACATAACCGGCGTATATAGTTACTAAGGTACACAGATAGATTACCGGATGTGTGAACTATTAATTACAAACTAGCGTATATTATTTGATGGCGGTAGGTCAGATAAACGTTGTGAACTACGCACATGACCACAAAATACATAGGAAGACAATCCTCTTTTCAACAATACCTTGTTTATTCGGTCCACAGGTAACGAAGAACATGGTACCAAAATGAACAGTTGTCGCCCAGTAACATATGAAATGAAACTTTCGGAGTAAGATTAACAAGTCAAGGTTTTCCTCGAACAGTAATTTAGTCAGTAACTGAAAAACCGGAGAAATTCTCAACAAGCCTAATTAACGCGTGGCATATTCGGTGCACTTTTTCTAAATAAACCTTAGGAACTAAATGGCAAGTGAACTGAGAGTGAATCACTTAAAATTTAGCTAGTAGCTTGAAAAGGAAAACGAAATAATTCGAAATTCATCGTTATGTCTCATGTTATTGGAAGATTCCTTTTTCCTGAATTAACGGACAGCCATAAACAATTCGGAGGAATCTGAAAATATGCCATGGTTGTGAAAGGCATCAGAGACCGTGCTTGTTTGCTCCAATTAATTGTGTTCGTTGTTGAGATAATAACGAAAGAATTTTATCGTATTCGGGGCACAGCAGTTGTAACAACCTTGAACTGAGGTGAACTGAGTGGCAAACAACTCCATTAAGAATAAATCAGTCGGACTGAGTTGGAGTGGCATTGGGCGGGGTTTGTTGGGGAGTTGTGGCGAGGAGTAAACTGACGGAAGAATTAGGTGACGTCTGCAGACGAATGCACAATAACTGTTTGCGGATTTCAGTTAGGCTTAATCTGTAACCATTTATTTGGCAAATCATTACACACAACCGAATCGTTTTCATAGTGTTCGCATCATTTTAGGTGTTTTATTGAGTTTCCTCACGAAAGATAAAATTTCAATCTGGCCACACGTAGCTAATTAATAGTCTGTAGTTTCTTGGTCCTCGCTGAGGAGTTACCAAAGTCAAACCATTTCTATTCACATTCATTAACCTCACATCAAAGTGCAACGCTTTGGTAGCCACTACACCGAATTACCTCAAATGGGAAGAAAAAGCAACAGCAAACTGTAAAACAGTGAGCTGAAGAACTATATAGCGGAAGAGGAATTTCAAATTCAAGAACTCCACTGACTGTGACAATGAACCATACCAACTACTGTCCTCAACCATCGGCTCGGGGAACCCCGTGGATCCCAACCCGGCGGTCTGCCTGCATCTACATGAGCCAGGTCATCGGTTATTACTTTTGTACTTTTCCCATGTCAACGGCTGGCCACCTCGAACCACCTTCCATCGTATTCTACTAATAGCACGAGGGCAAAGGTGTTCAAGTACTGAAAGTCACCGCATACCTTCTGTTCTGGGCAGCCATGTTCCGAAGCCTTAGCACAATACCAACACAATTGCTTCTGTGTATACTGCATCTTTGTTCGATAACCGCAAGTTAGGCTGACATCACAGCAGTTTCGAATTAATGAATAGAATGGGAACTTTCTGCAGGCGCAATGACGTCTTCGAATACACCGCTACCAGGTGAGAAAAAAATACCCAAGTGGCCAAATCCACCCACCTCATCCAGTTGTTCCCCTGCAAGAAAAAGGTTTGGCTTTAAGCCGGTCCAGTCCTGTAACAGCATTTTTTACTTCCACGATGCAAAACGCATCCCAAACGTACCCGCACTATCGTTCAGATGATCGAGAAAAACTTACTACTTATTTTGGCCCTCACATGGTAACATATCGCCGTGCAGATAATGGAAATCAGATACCTTTCTGTCTAGCGAATTATCAGTATCACTATTCTTACGTTATGATAGGGCCAGTTGCACTGCCATCTTGATGAGATAATTGAAATGAAAAGGTTAACTCGGGCAACCCTGCCGAACACCGCATCTCGTGGTTAACTCGAGTGAAAGAACGTCGTAATTACGAACTCGGGTTATGTCCTTCAAGTACAGCGGTTGGATGGGTGAAATGTTTCTTCTGGTGCCAAAGAACTGCACAAACGTCAATCGAACTCCGCTTCTGGATCAAGGAAACCAGAAATGGTTGATTCGTGGAACTTGTGCCTTTGTTCTGGGATCTGCCGAAAAGTAAGAATTTGATCAGCACAACCCCGATGGGGACGGAAATCAGCTTAATTTTAATTTATAAATCTTTCTTGAGTACTAGGTACTTGGTGGAGGATGCGAAGCTTACCAAACTAATTCCACTGTGGTTTCCACAAGAGGATCTACTTTTGTTCTTCTAAAGCTGCACAATCAGCGACTCTTCCCTTGATTACATTGATCCTAATAGTTTGAATAACCCTTATGTCCATCTAAATTGTGCCCTAAAATGTTCTATACAAGGCCTCAGACGAAGGACCTGGAGGTGAATCAGTGTGCTGTCGAATACTTTAATTACTTTGCTCACACTTGGCCTCCGTGGACTAGTATTCCTAATGAATCGGTAAAGGTTGCGACGATTTCCGATAGCTTCAGACTTTCCCTACAGTTTCTTATCCACCACTGCTCCCGACCATTTCTAAAAGCACTGGTCATCTGACATCCCAGGGATCTATGCGTTCCATTGTACATTGCCTCCTTGGAAGGGGAACAGATCTGCAAGCATCTAACAGTACAACGGAAGCCGAGGATATCCATCTTTTCTGGGATTAATGTAACAAGGAGCCCCACGTGGCAGCTGCCACCGAGTGCAGGGATCCTTCGATTGGCTGCCAATGTATTCTCAGATTCTAGCATGCTGCTAAGACGACGACAATAATGGAAGTAACGATTGTTGTCTAGAATCGGCTGTGCAGGACGTGTGGTGTGACCGGAAATCTACAAGAAACCTTACTAATCACACGAAAGATCACCAAGGTTTTGAATAATAATGAAGCCCCACTGTCATTTATCTTTAACTTCTTTACTGATGAACTAAGAAGGCATATCATTTTGAGGAAGGGGTCCGCGCCTAAGGGTGGGCTGTCAAGTGGGGAAGTTGACCGGCAGTGAAAGGATTCGAATCTGCGGCCTTCATGTCCAAGCACCACTAACTAATCCGCTTGGACACTGCCTATCGTGCAAAGTAACTATGCTGCTTCTGATTCCAACGATTCAGAGCTTCTTATGACGATAATTTGAATGAGGCTTGTTTGTGCCACACAAATTAATTTCAGGCTATTTACTTCTAATATATTTTTAACGATTTTTGATTAGCCGAATCGTCTTAGCCTCACGGAAAATTTAGAGATACATAGAACACTTCTATACCACCCGAATCATCGACTGTACAAATCCCTTGCAAGAAGAGCCTAAAACGGATGTCGTGAAACGTTCGTTAACATTTGCAAAAGACATTAACCTAGGGAAACTCCAGTCGACATGGCAAGGAACAAGACAGTCACAGTGGAGCAATTGGTCCGGAGTAATTATTGATTATGTCAAAGCGACGCGGATCCTAAATGCTCGTTAAACACATCTACTTAGCGGATGAACTGACCATGGTACATGTCACCAAGATAGTGAATTTCAGAAACCATTCCACAAAACTGCCCGACCTATACGCCTTCGACATCATACGTCAGATCACCTGCTACTGCGGAAAGGCATGCATAGGCAGGACAAATTTTTGCCTCGACCAACGAAAGGTGGAGCATATACCTAAGCGGTTAGTGAAGCAGGTGACTTACTCTTCACCCGGACGAGAAAATAAACAAGGGACCTAGCCACATCGACAGCTAAACAGTGAAAGTTTCATGCAGTCATAAAGAACCCTAACCCAAGACTGTTAGTATTTTGTGATGCTTTATCCACCAATAGGTCAAAGGCACCGCCATGGACACAGACACTGTTGGCCCGCCTGCAATGGTGTACGACACTTAGCTTTTATGGAAAGAATTATTGACTCAGTGCAATGACAGAAACACAGAGAGAAGGGTGGATTTCTGCCCCCCCCCCCGCAAAAAGACTTATCACCTTTGATAATCCTTTTGAACGATACTTGTTGTGTGAAATTTGGTCCCTTGATTCTGGTCGGTTAACACGAACATCCGCCTAAAGTGGGGCTTATCCCTTGTCTAAGTCATCGTTAAGTTTCCCAGATTGCAATTTACCGAAGTGATAAGGATCCAAATATGGGAACCAATTTTTTCCAAATAGAAAGAACTGTTTGATTGTTTGCTCTTGTGTTGGCAACAGAATAGTACCTTGTTATTATAACCACCGAAATGAATAAATGGTAAAATATATCCGCATAAATTTCAGGGTTACTTCGCTGTACCAGGTAACTTGATTACGTTCAGATTGGGAAAGGCTACTTCATACTAGTTGCTATACTGGTTTACTGGTCTTCATGACTTCAAATTCAGCTAATAAAACGGCAATGAAACCAAGCAAAACAATAACATGGCGTTGAAAACAATATAGTGATGCGAATCGAGACCCATTAACCCACCTTGATCTTGGGCACACACAGTTCATCTACAACAGAGTTCGCACGTTTGATGGAGAATCAAGAGTAAGAAAGTCAGCCACAGTACACTCTGTAGTAACTACCATTAGAATCTGATGACATGAAATACCATCTTACAATATGCTAATTAACAAGTGTAGATCTAAATCAGGCCAGAGTTATACACATCTCGAATATGCTCACTGAATCAAAAATTAATACTGAAACGTAACGAGGTATCCGTTTGATACGAAATTCTAGGCTTTGGCTTGTATAACATCCAGGAATCAGAACGGCCTTGGTTGCCTTTCATAATAACCAAACGTATGGGTTGATTCGACAGCACCCTTTCCTGAATCATTCTAATTTCGATTTACCATAATTTCTTACAACTCTTACATTCCACGTAAGCCTTTACTAGTTTCATCTCATGGACTACCGATTTAGGAGAGTTTCCAAGCGTGAATCTTCTTGGAAAAGTTAAATTTGGCAGTGCAGAGCACTGCTCAGTGACGCCTTTATGAAAAATTGATTCAGTAATCCAATAAGCGGAGAAATATTACACAACTGCCATACCAAAACAATTAAATGTTTTCTATTTCGTCTACCTATTTTGTTAGTGATTTTATTTTCAAGGTTTCAGGGGCAAGATTTGGATGGCATACTGACTGACAATGAAATTATACATATGCATATAATGTCTACATATATATATATATATCCGTATGAACGGTTGTGGTTTATTTCGAACTCTAAAAAGGGATAAGTGGCTAGTTCCGAAAGGTAGGGTACAACCATCGTGAAGGTTTGTTCACTTGTACTCAAATAAACTCTCCGATCTCACAATTTTTGAGTGGTGGTAGTTTTCATGGCTTCGAGCTTGTTGCAAATGGATCAATATTCGAAGTGAATGTGCAGTTCTTCCCATATTGGCTTGTGATAAAAATTGCCTTCAAATGATCGCGGTCGTTTTTCAAGGACAAGAGTCCATAGGCGAATGTGTATCTGTTTGTCCCGTTTCTATAACGAATTGTAATAGTTTTGCCTGGATACTTAGACTGTGACTCGACTAACTCTGAACGTTTTTCAAATTAATGAACTAGTGCTAATTTTTGTCTGTTTCGGATTGAACTGGCAACAAACCACCTAGGGTAGCGCAAAAAGATAGTAGTTTCCTAAAATCGATGGATTGTAATATACGAAATCAGGGACATTGCATGATGTATTTCTTATATTCTCGTTACTCGGACATTTTGCATTCTGGTTGGAGGAGTAATTAACTGCACTTTTGAACAGCCTTCTCTGTTCATGATTAGTAACAGAAGAATGTGGTTACAAACTGTAAATTTGTTCGGACTACGTTCTCGAAACTGACTGGACGGCATACTGGGGTTCCGGTTTAGCGAATTTTGCCTTCGCACATTGATGACTAGTTTTATGCCTCATCAGAAAATTATTTGCCCCAGTATAGTACATTTTATCATGCATTACTGATATCCCGTGAACTGGTCAAAGAGATCCTGAATAGCCGGCAGTTTGGTGTAAGGTTCGTGGTAATTCTAACTTGGGTAAAGTAGAATTTAGGTTACACGGAATATTTACTGATGATCAATTAATACCGAGTTTCCCAAATTAATCGCACAAAATATTTTCGTGTTAAATGATGATTTGAGATGCTACAGCAGACAAATCAGACTGAAAATGTCATTTTATCTAAATTGATTCGGGAAATTCCACGGGACATAAAAGGGACAGTAGAGATTTTATTAGAATCAATCTACAGAGCAAAAGAAACAAATTAACTATTTCACAACAACTAGGTCGTATATTCGATTATTGCTTACTTGTCCACTATTTTTCCATCCCAGATCATTCTATTTAGCCTTGGCAATTCACCGTGAATAGATGATGATTTATTGTTCAGTGCTTATGCATCATCGATCCCCGTTTGGTCTATTTAGCATAGCTTGCATTTTGTACATAAGGCGCTCCAATCCCCTAATTACCAGGCCAAGATGTAGCACAATGCTAATTATGACAGTCAGACTCCAGGCGATCGTATTGTTCCCTATCCTGGGCCTATGACTAGGTGAGGTGCTTCCACTGCTTCGGTTTACGATGATTCTGCATATCTTTGTATTTTGCAAGCACAATTTATATCTTGCTTATGAAAGTTCGCGACTGCGGTAGGGTAAAAACAATTCGCTTTTTGTCTTTTAGAATTAATGACTGTGTTGAAAGTCATATTCAAAGCAGCTAGGTTTAGTTACTCATAGAATTCACTTGTATCTTGCTGGTTTTAAATGGCAGTTGTTTCGAAGTGACGAAATTTCACTAGATACCGATGTTATATGCCTAGACTTAAGCGAGCAGTCAACGCAGCCATCGTTCATGAAATACTCTTCTACTTAATTTGGGAACAAAGTCAGGGGCCAGATACAAAAGCCAGTTGATAAATAAAATACTTTATATCACAATGACTTTGGTTATTCGACATGCGTTCGGCCGACAGGACCGCATTTTCTCTTTTGTTTTTTAAAATCCAATGATAGTCGCGTGTTCGTTATACTCTCTGTTGGCATTCCTGAGCATAACGAAATATGTTGCGAATTCTACGCGCATAATACACACATACATGAACAAAGTATGAAATGAAATTAAGAGACCACCTGACTGCCTAAGGAATACTCCACAAGATCGGCGAATTATCTGGCATGAGTCTAAAGGTATGCAAAACAGGTTTGCTACTTTGTTCACTAAGGCAATCGAATCGATGTAGTGTTTAGTGTGTAAACTTTACCTACGTTTAAAAGGAGAATGTCAGCAACAGTCAGTTTGAGGAGACAATTGGTCAGCCACTTACAAACAGGCCAGTTCGGCTGACTTGATGGATTGTAGTAAAATGTAATACTGTTGGAGGCGCAAAGAGCCGTTAAGATGCAAAACACAGCCATTCAAGTGCATTACTGACTACGGATTACATTCAGCTTTTATGAGTCAGCGTTAGCACGACTATTGTCTCTATGCTTCTATGAACTTGAGTGTCATAATCACTGTTGTTGGTGGATTCAGAAATTTAGTCATTTTGAAGAATTTCAAATGCTAGCATGTCCAGGTAAAAAAAATTAACAGCTTTCTCAACCATACAACTTCTTCAGAACGCGTCAGCTTACCGGTACTTTAATATCTTTTCCTTTTAAAAACAAACTGTAACCGCTGTCTGAGCCATTGCAAAGAATGCTGCTCTAGTTTATCCCAGGTTCAACTTCCAAACCAAACGGTGTGGGATCATTCTTTAACCTCGAACACTTTCCGGTTTTATTTATCTACTCATAAGATTGTCTTTTGAACCAATATTTCTATTCCAGTTGCAAACCATGCTTTTTATTACATTCTTCAAGCATGGGTACAGTGGACGTGGCATGCCCGAATTAACAAGAGTAGACTGGAACCAGCAATCGTAGTTCTAAATTTTGGAGTGTTGTCGAACCACGTAAGACCTCAAGAGATCACGTGCAGCAACGACTTTAAGAAACCACTCAAAACCACTGTACATAAGTTTCTTAGCATTTCATAAGAATGACCCTTTTAGTATGTTTTATTCCCAATGGTGAATGTGCTAATAACAGTTAAAAAATGGATTCATTCTTTGTTCTTTACACCATTTTTTAAACAGAAAACCATTTGGTTATACTAAATTGTTTTGACATTAGGAGAAAGCAACTTCTTCGAGGAAAACGAAAGCGAATCCTAATGTTTAATTAAAAAAACAAGTTTCGAAATCCATCGAAATAAAACCAAAGGATACGAAATCAAATTTACACCTTAAGAAAAGCGTAAAAACCCACGAATCTAAAGGCATTTCAATCTGTCAGGCAAAACACAGAGATTTTTCAGAAGGAACAAAATTTGCTGTTCTTTTAGATGAAGGAATTAAAACGCAAAATAATAGGCGTATCGATAAGATTTATTTTAGTACTGGCAGATATTGGAGCATTTGGAATGTCACTTGACTTAACCCAAAATGTTTTTGATGACGTTTACGTGTCAATTCAAGTCCCGGCTCTGGCAATGACTTCCCCCCTTCACTGACCAGTCCACAAGGGGTTCCGTTGCGTGATTAGCCTAGTATGTTCAAAAGAAGTGACCGAAAAACGTTGCATAAATATACATGAAATTTGTCTTTACGCGAACTTATCATGGATATACGATTGAATGAGAAGCCATTAATGCGAACTTTTAATGATGCCTAACTCCAATCTAAATACTTGTTTGATTACGCTTATCGACTGGGCTGGAGGTGGTGGGCTTTCATTTTATTTCAGAATTGGCCGAGACGTCCATCAAAGTCGACGGCTGGTCTGTTTTGTACATTGTCTGGACCAGAAGTTAACAAAACCAAAACGATAATAATTAAAGTGGAAACACCGACCTGCGAATGTCGGGCACACACATTAACCGGAAACAGAAAGCTAAAAAACACGTCGTAAGAGAAAATGTTCGTTGTTGGCGCGTTTCTTTTGAACTAATTATACTGGTATTATAAAGTTAGTGATTAATTTCATAGAATATGAATGCGAAAATTCGATAGCCGCCATAGAGTTAGACGTCATGGAGTGTGCCGGACGTTTCGAGTGATAGGGAATGAACAGCCTGTAATACTTAAGCCTGCTTATTCCCCGCTGGTTGACTTCATTGGTAGACTGCCGCACGGGTTGGTTTCTGATAACTGTTGAATTCATTTTGTCCGAATGGCCAGTTTTCATTGTAGAATATCTAAGTCCTACGGCGGACATCGGAGCTTTGCACTTGATCTGCGTTAACAGCACGATTGATCCAAAATCGGCACAGCTATCTGATGATTTCGCCAACAAAACTTGATGTATAAAATTTTGCGGGGATCAGCAAAACCGTTGGTCAAAAATATAGAAATAACCCATGATAATGTTCGTTTCTTCGATCCAGTTTCGATTAGCATCGAAGACCTATCAATTATATCCCCGTAGATCATAGACGTGCTCCGTTGATTGCAACTTCTGTCATATCCGATGTTGGGTCGAAGATGACAGCACTTTCCACCAATTGTTCACCATTTAATAGCTTTTTATTCCAACTGAATCAAATCTGAATTCATCCAATCATTCGCTGTTGTTTTATTCCTAGGATTATAGCTCTTTTTTATGTGACATGCAAAATCCTGGGAATCAATACAGGCAAGGACTACTATTTCAAATGAGAAGGCCGTGACACTTCAACTCCCGGCTGAGTAAAGTCTTCGATTTCTTCTATTAGTGATTAATTTGCTCTTACCTTTCTGCATTATTTTCGTTATTTTTTCTGGGGAAGATTCAAACTACTAGCCCACAAAATGTCAGAAAACAGTCGCGCATATTTCACGTTACCAAATAAGTTGCCCGCCATGTTCTGCCTTCCAGCAGTTCGTGTGAGAGGTTCGCATAGGTGATAATTCCGAATACCACCGGTTCAACTTGAAATGATCTGTGGAAGCGCCACTCTTAGTCATCAACCCATCCATGCTTTTATTCTCTACCCTTGTTAGCTGAAATCTTATATACTTTGCAACATGCCAAATAGAACAACGCACCGGGAAAAAATGGATTGCTGCTTAGCACACACACAGGAATAGCAGTAATTGAAAGCCAAAAAGTTCTCGGAGCAACAGTTCACCTACTGGTCTATAATCATTTGTACTACATTCTGCGAATACCCGTTGTGCTTACCACCGTAAGCTGCGCTCTGTCATACCGTGTGTTCCGTTAATCTGGACTGACTGGATTGTCGGTATCACGCGTACTCGTAGATCAGCTACGTTTTTGTTGTTGGGGCACTACTTTTATATATCAGTACTATTTGACAGGTAAACAATGGCAGGAATGGAAACAGTAAATTCTTTGCAGTATTGCAGATAATTTCAAAGGAGCGAGTAAGAGGAAGTCAGCTGTTGCATAAAATTATTCATCGTGCAATAACAAAGTTCAATAAAGCGTTGATATCCAACCGGTGCAGCTCGGTGGCTGCTGTGTTTAATTCATTATCTGTTGGTCCAGGGTTAATTTCCCATTTGGTACCAGGCTGATGGGCACTGCTGCGGTTTTCTAGCAATTGCGAGACCTTTATAAAATAGTTTTTTAATTTGTTACTGGCCAACTGAATGCTGAAACTGCATGGCAATAATTTCACGTTTGGACAAGTGACTCAGACACTAACTGTAATGCCACTCAAACGGTATTTTAGTCGGTGAAACTAATCCATTGCTTCGGTATTTGCTTGTTTGGAAACAAATTTACGGTAGTTCAGGGTGGCATCAAGGCCACTTAAAAACTGCCGAATGAAGGATTGATCGTCCACGAAGGAAGTCTGGCGCAAAGCAATCGCGTACAAACTCCACGGCATTGGCTGCTTACCAGTACACATGAAAACACAGTATAAGAAGAATATATGATCATATCTGATGAGAGAACCCGATGTGTCGTTCAGTATTATCAGGTATATTTTTACTTTCGTCAGATAACTAAATAAACCGTTTTGATTGCTTCTTTATTAACAATCACCTTCTACCAAGTAAACAATTGCCGACATTTTTCTTTATCATTTTTCTCACTCCATAGAGCTATTCGAAACGATGAAGGAACTTGTGATACAGTTCAAAAATCAGAATTGGAATATTGTGTTTATTCGGTGTGGGTGACAGTTTTTTGTTGGTACAACGAAGAGAGAGGGAGAAAACTAAACTACTTCCGGGACTGGGAAATGTGTGTCAGTAAATCTTTCGATTTCTCACTACCGTTGTCTAAACAATTGTCGATTCGTTACCGTCACTCCCACCACCATCCCACTCACCAAATCATTTGATAATTTGACTATGTTGCTCATTACGGGGAATCGATTTTCCCATGCTGCATACATTAGAACGATGCCGTAAATGCTGACGGATAAATGAACGTTAACAAAATAAGGAATGTAAAACGATGAAATGCAAACGTGGATTGCTAATGTTTTGAACGAATACCGCAGGTGGTGGGCCAACAGAAAGCCCGAAGTGCAGTAGTGTGTTTGCACGCGCAGTTTCGACTGTTATCCTTCCCGGGTCGCTTTTATAGACATCAGAGTCCCTGCGCTGTTGGTCTCCCTAGAGGAATTTTGTTCTGTATGCACAATGAGAACGAAGAAAAAGACTATTTGCCCACTCAACTAAAGTTATTCTATATCCATTTGCAGGCGTGAAGTGAACCCTTTACATGACAAAGATTTTTCGATCGGTCTAATTTTATCCCCTACTGTGAGTTCTTGTGATTGGCCTTGAGCCAACCCGATGACGCAAAATGCAGCGTGAACATTGTCGTGCGGATACAGAACGACTGTCTGGAAACGTTCTCAAATTACCTGAACCGAAAGGAACAAATTCTGGTAAAAACAGTCCATTCCATCCCACGCACGCCGAAAAACACACGGAGCTACTGCTGCGTCAATGCCCGCATCAGTTAGTTTCTCTCAAATTTGACAGGTCTTTAATGTCAACTTTGCCGGACCCTAGCAGACGGTTGATTAAAGTCTGACTTTCCCAATTACAATAAAATCAACAGAATTTTAAGTAATTTTGTCAAAATTTTGATTATAATTGGAAAAGTGAACAAAACGTTGGTGATAAGGAAACAGAGACCCACGTTTCTAGCGAATCAAAACATTGAATTGTTGTCTAGATGGCCCATCAGTTCACACGGTGAGTATGACAATAAAAACAACATTGAAAAATATACTCAACTTCATACAGCTTTAAAAAAAATTTTCTGTGAAGTTAGTTGGGAACCTTAAAAGCCGTTAAAAAATGTATTACGTCATCCGTGTTCAGTGTGCAGACTGCGCTTTTTTAGTTCACTGCTTATCAGCAACTCTGGTAGAGGTTGAAAATGGCTTGTAAGCATTTACTGCTCAAACACCGACAATTCTAGTTTGCAGCCCATCCTAAGCAACATCATGCGCTAATGCTCGTGGCATTTTGTTAACCACGGCAGGAAGTCCCGTGTTCTTATCGTGCTATGGCCACGAGTGAGTGCCAGATGTCTATTTATCCAGGACTCCGTTTGGAAAACAACATTTATTTTAGGACAAATAAGGAAGATGGAACCTAACAATAATGGTGGAATAGTTATCATTGGTGTGAAATTATTCTTGAATCTTTTCCTGGACGATACGTCAAATTTAACCATCACGTAATTATTCATAAAAGGAGCAAGTCTCACCGAACAAATGAACCAAATCATTAGCCGTTATTACCCGGTGGTTAAGAAAGCCGTGCAGATTTATAACAATAATTTTTCACATTCCGTTCATGCGTTCTCTGAACAGGGATCCAACCTGCTTTCTCGACAGAGTTTAAATATCCATGTCTATGCTTGGCTGACTGCCCTTCGGACTCCATCTTCACTCAGAAAGCACCAGGCCTGAATTTCTCTCGTATTGGAGCTTCTTTGTGGTATGTACCCTCCAATGCATCGTCTGTTTGAACCGAGCATTTTCAAGTAGAATTCCTGTATATTACCATTGCGCCATCAGATCCGATCCATGTTAATCAAAATTGTCGAATTGAGTTTGTTCAAATGTCATCCTCAGTTACAGTTTAAATATTATATCTGCACCGCTACTATGAGATTTCGTTGTCATCTCCCCGTTCAGTAGGGAGTATTAGTCTAAACACACGAAAGGTAGTTACCCAGGACCATGATTGTGATTCACATTAGGAAGCCTCCAAACTCTTCTAGTAATGATTTTACGCAACACGTCTAATCAGCATCCGCGTTGACTTAATATGAGCATCAATCATCATTATTGACCAGCGACTTCTCATTTGGACAGTGCTACATGCAAAATGAAAGTAGATCCTAGGTTGCATCGTGATATACGTTTGTAAACTTTACAATTGTTTTTGTTATCGCGTACCACAATTTAGTCAAAAATTTAACAAGAAGGAAAACTTTCAAGAAGCGGAAGGAATTTGTTCATTCAGACTCTGCCGATATGGAAAACTGGCCAAGCTAGTTGTGAAATTGCCTTGGATATTCTCCATGTTTTCGAATTGAAAGGGAGCAAACTCAAACATACTCTTCCTTAGCAAAATGTAATAAAATGGCAAACTAAGACAATTTCCCGTTACCCAATTTACCGAAACAAGAACAGGGATGCAATGAAGGCATCAAAAAGTTGGAAAACTTTACTGGCCTTAATAATGAGAAACATTATTGTCTTATTATTTTGACCCTATACTTTTTGCGAAACTATCCTGACAACATTTCCCAAGGTTTGCAATAAGTCGTGCGTTATTGATATGTGATCACATATTTTCCCCTATAGGGGAATCTTCAAACTTTTGACAGTTGTTGAAAAAGTCAATGTGATGATTAGGTTTACTAAACGCTTACTTTTGCAGGAACATATTATTAGTATTCCTCATCTACATTTTAAACGCCTACGCCAGCAGATGCTTCCAGCATGTCTGCTTTCTGGTATGTGAAACGCACGTTTCGAGAAACTCGCTCTTTACTCAGGTTCCGTACTCGTTAGATTCCAAACCTTATGATATGAAATGTCCCATCAAAATCGAGATGCACCGGAGAAACGTGACGTTCATACACAGAGAGCTTTTGTTTTTCTCCAGGTGCTAAGTTTCTGGGTCACTTGGGAGAACTAACCTGTCCAGCACGATCTACCCTCAATCTTTTTGCGTGTAACTACATGGGATAAAGCCAAAGTGAGAGAGGTCACCAGCGAGCAAAAAGCAAACAATAAGTCTCATTAACATAATACAGAACTGCCTCCAATACAGGACTCTCTTAGAGAAAGTTATTGGTCACTTAACAAAGCACTTCGGTTTCACCAAATGCTCATACCATTAAAGCCATGTGCCAACCAAATTCTCATGGAGCATTTTGAAGTCGTAAAATACATCTGGACCATTAAAATACTCAACATTTAAAGTACCTGATTCAAGCAATTAGCAAAGTAGAAAATGTGATTCCTCATGTAAATATATCCGCTCGTTGGAAAACAACGTTGACAATGATTTTAACAATGAGTAGCCTCTTCCATTACTAAAGATAACTTTTCTTCAAACAGGTTTTAATCGATTGCAAATCTGCCCCGAGGAAGGTAACTGTAAAATCGGCTCATCGCTAATTTTATCGGGAACAGCTACTTTTCTTTGTGTAAATACTACCAAATTGATACCTATTTTCAGAATGCTTTGCAACCTGACAGAAACTTTACCGGAGGCATAAAACTGTTCACCGAACCTTTAGTTTTTAAAAAATTGCCAAACTCACCATTCTTACATTAGAATGAGCTATTCGTTATTGTCAGACATATTGAAACATGTCACCATTAATTTCAACGTTATATATCACCATTCTACTGATTTTAGCAATGATCTAACAACATAGAGTATTTTTTTAAGTATGAGTAATGTTCACTTGAGGGCCGCTGTTTAGGAAAATCATCGGCCGAGCGAGAGCTTGAATTCATAAGATTGGAGCCCAACCACCATAATATCGGTTGTTAACCCATTGGTAATGGGGTGAAGGGTTTCTTCAAGTAGATACTGTGTTTTCGTCAATCGCCTATAAAGATCCGCACTACTAGAGAACTGTACAATGGGTTCAGATTGGCGATTCTTGCATGCTACTTTATAAAAGCTATAATGCTTTCTAATGCTGATTGTCACAATATCGATAACCCGACCTTACCCTAGAGTGCAATAGTTTGGCGACTGGTTCAATCCGTACATATGTATTCGCCGGGAAATCAAACGTCAAACTGATTTTGAGGATTTTCCACTGGTCCGATTAGACATTTCGTTTGTGGACGGATACAGTGACCCATATTTTGTAACTGGAAGAATCACTTTTTGAATTACTTAAATCCAATATCTGTTATTTTCCAAGGATTACTTAATCATAGCGTTGCTTGTGAAACAAATTATACAAAGATTAAATTAGATAGGCTGACGGATTAGCTGGAGCCTTCTCAGTATGTATTACTACGTTCTGTTGTCGCATTTCAAACAACGGCTTCTGTCGTCGCGTAATGACGTTTTACCATAAATTGCAAATTATGATAAGATCTGCACACAATTAGTGGTTTTGAAAAGTTGCGAAATTATTTTCAACTCCCGAAGATTACGAAATTTCATAACCCATTGCCAACCATCTCCTCGTAATTATACTAGTTTGATTTTAAAATTGTAGCAGGCAATTGCAACAGCATCCGACATGTTTTATGTTTGCACCGGGAAATGACGCCCAAACTTGTCAATGAACAATTTATGTTGCACACGACTTTCGCCCGATAGCACACTCCGATTCGCCAACCATTCCCTCTCGCCTTATAAAGTTTTAGCGATTTTTCTCTTCCGTGCATGGCATACACATTAAGGAGAGGAAAAAATGTGGCGACTCACTTTTGTTGTAGTCCAAATGGCAAATGTTCCTGCTTCTCCACACTATGTGGCACGAACATTGTCAATTCAGTTAATCGTTCTTTCTATTTTACAAACTTTGCGTAACCCAAATTTGACGTTGCTTTGAGGGCTTTTTGACAGAAAATTTATTATATGTATCGGAAAAATCCAAATAGAAAAGGCAAAAACCACCAGAGTGGGGGACCACTAGATAAAAGACTAAAATGGGTTAATTGAAAAAGGCCGTCTGCATGTTTGAATGAGGCCAAAATTTTAAAAATTAGTTGCGAAGCTCTATTCGCAAATAAACGCTCCGACAGAGAAGGCCATGCGATAGATTGAAGCAGGCTTTGTGAATATAATCTCTATTGTCGATATCCTTTGATCGGCATCGTAAAGTACTACAGATATTCACACTACGGTAGATCTGCTGGAAAAAAACAAAACTTTTGGTGTGAGAAGGAAAAGTATTACCTTATCCGACTAGCAGTGTTTTATCTGCACGAAATGATTCAAATGAAAAGTAAACAGGACATTAGCTAACGACAGTAAAGGTCAATCATCGATTACACATCGTTGGTGAAATAGGCATCGCAGTATTTAGGTGCAGACCACTGGAATTCAATGCCACCAAAGTGACGAAATCGACACTTAGGTACAGTAAAAATGAAGGCATGCAATTTAAGCTCGAATTATTAGAAACAATAAAGAACGAAGGATCAAGTCCAACGGCTGTTTCTATCCTAAAGGGAACCGAACACACATTTTTAAAAAGGTCGAGATAATGATAAGTAACATCATATCATTCACAATAACATCAATACATTTTTCGATACATTCCTTACGTCGTAAGATTTTATAGTTTCAGGTCCATGCATTTCTTCTATAGCTACTACCCTAAACAACATTGCTTTGAAGCACTTCTAAATAATAAGGGAATTACATTTGTGTGAACATGGGAGGGATGGTAACAAACGACACTGCAGTACAGACTGTCAATATTATTATTATCATTATTATTAGGAGTAGTAGCAGCAGCGGTAGTACTGGTCGGCTACCACTTATAGTACCACGCCGCGTATAGCCTCACTTATATCCACGGGCAATTTTCTTCCTATCTCATTCAATTCCCCTGTTTCACCCCATTGTATATCACGCTGCGGTCACAAAACTGGCGATGACACAAACTGGACTGATATGAAGATCATTCATTAAAATCACCTCTCAAAGTTTTTGTCTTAATAGCAATATTGTTCCGGGTGATACTTTGCCACAATATTCCAATAATCCAATTTCATCCACCATTATTCGAGGAGCACGGACCCAATGGTCATTCGGGGTGTGCAAAAATGATTTAACATGTCGATGGAAAACATCTTCCCCGTTTTAAATTCCAGTACCAAAATGGTCCTAACGGTCACCTGTTCAGGCTGGGTTCCTTCGCCATCTTTTGCGCCCGTCCATCTGCTATCGCTTCATGTCACCCGCTCAACTAGTACCTGGACGTACGTGTAACAGGTGAGCGCGAAATGATCAGTTGAAGTTCCAATTTTTTTGCTGACCAATATTTACACCATACCCATCAGCCAACATTGATGTCACTGTTTTCATACTCTGGATCTAACTGGCAATGTGAGAACACATGCCATAAGACGTGGCTAAATTTACTGTAGCATTACATTATGAAAGATTATCTACGGGACAAATAAGCTATTGGTTAGCCACGTGGAAACACTCATGATGCTTCAACCCAAAACAAAATGGGCACTTATTAAAGCTTCTCTAACGTGCCCGATCGGGAGTTTAGGAAACACGTCGAAATCAGATAGAAAAAAAAGATTGCGGATCCGCCACCGAGAATGAAACCGGCACTGGGAGAAACTTGATCTTGTTTCGAAATGTTCACGTGTAATATGCGTAGGTACGCTTGCTTTGAACGCAATTCGCTGACCTGTCCCATCTGTCCATATTCTGATCACCGATACACGTGATCGCTGCCTCATTCGATTAGATGCATAGGCTTGTCAGTGAAAAGAAATGAAATCAATAGAAAACACGATGTTGTTTTGTGTTGTGTTGGTGTGTACTTCGTTCGAAAGGACCAGCACGTGACGAAGCAGACCGACAACGTGTTACTTTGGTATCTGTCTGTCAGACTATCTACATACCAATTCATCGGTGTGTCTACCCCTTGCGCACTCCCATACCGGGCAATGAACGCTTTCAGTGACCCTAACTGGACAGCTTAAAAACATAAAGCTGGCCCATCTTGATAACATTTTAGATGCGTTAGCATGTTGTTCAGTCGGAAGTATTTAGAAACAAATAACAAATAACGAAGAATGAGAGGAACAAGACCAATTCCATTTTTATCACTACTATACCCATTCCACTTTGCTGGGAAGGGCTTTATATCAGTTTGTATGGATAAAATGCAAAAATCCTTTTCATTTTGAGACATTCGACCATTAAGCGCACAGTAGGAATCAGTGACTTCGCTTGACCACCCACAATGTAGGTTATTCAAGAGAAAAAAGCGACCATTTAAAAAGCTACTGAGAACTTTTTCCGGACTAATGACAATTTTTCTGCCTCTGGACTGCACCCACCATAAAATTTTTGTTTGGCATATTTGTCTGCTGCGTTTAAGTGCATTGTGTTGATCATTTGAAGATAAAAATCAAGAAGTCATGGCGCTACGTTTTAGAAGAAACTTCGACACCCAGTGAATACAATCAAACGTCACGTTTTCCAATGTAGTTGGCTTAATGAAAAGAAACATCCTTTTTAATCATCCTGTTCTTGAAAAGCAGACTGATGTGTTTCAGTTAAACCAAGTGTATGATCTATTTGCGGTGACCTATACAAATAGGACAACCCCTTGTCTATCCAACGGAAATTCTGAACCACTGAGCTAATTTTATGCAACCACCGAACACATTGCAGATACGATTAGCCAGTAATCACAAAAAGCAGTAAAGTCGCCGTTACTTATAAGATTCAGCACCGTCCGCCGTTCATCTAAGTCTCGGCCTATGCCCTGGTCAGCCGATTTAGGCCGGCTTACTAGCATTGTTCTACCAAACTAACAGTTGCGTTACTATTTAGATTGAAGTTTGCTTCATTGTGATCTTAACCTGCCACTGTAGAAAAAGAGTTCATAATACTATATTCAGGTTCAACCCGGTGTAAAAAATGCAGCAAGGTTGATTGCTTGTGAACAGCTTCAAAGAAGTTCTAGAAAACAATTCGAAAACTTGCGTGAGCGATACCCAGAGACAAGTTGATTATACTCACACAACAACTTACTCCTAAACGTTCGAGGTGAATTGATCAAAGGGGTTGGGATACTTGGTAAACATGCATTGCGTCCCAAAAGTAATAGTGTTTACAAAACAGATTAGTGCATTTATCCCCCAACGGAGCAGTAAGATTTGAAAACCACAGTCCTGTCTAGAGTTTAGATGTGCATAAGATAAGCCCCGAATTTACCCTTTCAAATGATTAGAAATTCAGCAATCATTTATGTATTTTCATTCTTTTTTTCATTAATAAAATCTCCAAAAGTAAAAATCCCTGTCACGTTTTCGCCATATCTTGCCTCGTTTTAAACAAAGACGAGGTTGGCAATAAAAATCACGGGAACACATTTTACAAGAACTACCCAATCCAGTGCATGCATATCACTGCCCACGAATTGACCATTGTAAAATGGTTAACCGTTCCCGGTGAGGAAAAAATATTTCATCATTTTTAATGGACAAACTAGGAAATGATTATTTCTGAAAACAAAGTTATTTAATTTAATCAACTGGTGTACCAGTCGCCTCTGCGTCGTAGTGAACTGCTTAAAAGACTTGTGAAGAATCGCATCGTTTTTCTTTTTAATATTCAGTTGCGTTTACTTTTGGTTTGGCTGAGAGATGGGGTTATATCGTGCGCATGATTAGTACCGCGGATTTACTCGAAACAAAGTGACAACAAGAAGGAAGGGCTATTCTAATCAGGGGCACCATCATCTGTTGAGGTTGTCTGCGAACAAACGTCCACAAAACGGACCTCTAACTACCCATAATAGTAATAAATCTATTACCTTAGAACACAATGGATTTCGATGCAGTGAGTGATTCGGTAATCTTTGTAGGTATTCAGACAATGACAGTTTTAAGAGAAGCGTTCAAAGATAACTTGGGACTAAGGATGTGCTATCTCGTTTGCACAACCAAAATGGTAATAATCAGTCGAAAGTTTTGAAAATAATGGCGTGGCGGAAAATGAGCACCAGGCTTCTGTTAACGAACTATGTTGTAAAAACCAAATCACTGGAAACGGGAATAGAAATGTTTCCAAGCATCACGAAATTGCACCGCCAGTTTATAGTTGTCGATAAGTAGGCCATGGAAGCTACTGGAGCATACCCTTTCCACTTGGCCCATGGACGAAGCATGTCATTAAAAGTAGCTTCTGATATTCACGTGACTGTAAAAGGCAGGGACCAAAGGAGTCAAGACCATGATCCTTCCGAACAGATTGAAGTAATGCCCAGTTAGAGGTCATCTGTTGAGTGAAAGGATATTTTGGAAGGAGTTCGACAATAAGATTTATCGCCAACTGAGGCGAATGTAGTCACACTGAATGATCAGTTTTTATGCCCATTGCTACTTCTGAATTATTGGAATCTCTTGTGATTCAATGTTACATCAGATTTCAGGGTCAGGGATGGCGGTCCGCCCTCGCCCCCCTGAAGTGGACTCAAGCGTCTTTGAGATATGCCTCTTCCATTGTGTTGCATATCAGAGCAACAGCACAACTGAGCAAGGCAGTCCGAGAAATTCTATGCAGACTGTTATTGATAAAAAAATATATGACCAAAAGTAACTTAAAAAAGGTTCTTTACTACATGTAAGAATGAAAAAAGTCCATAGCCACCGTATAAATGCACTTTTTCTATAGCTGTTTTTACTCCTATTCAGAACTCTCTTTGTTTGCTGAAACCTTCTTAAGTTAACGAAGACAGTTTGTTGTCTGGCCACAATCAAACTATAATTCATCCGGATCTCAACAATTGATTATTTCGCAAAAATCCAGTCTGGCTTTAGCAACTGTCTCACTGTATCTACTAATCAAAAGAGAGATGGAAAGAAAAATCTACCCGTTGTTTTATGTAACAAAACAGCCATCAAAATTGAGATGGTAAATAGTTCCCAAGACAAAATATTGCATCAGAAACACAGAAGATGGTTTTCGCAGATGATTGAGCAAAGTAACGTCACAGTTGCGCGGAAAAACAGCTTTAATTATTCGAAACCGGGTACAAAAAAGTCCATGTGCTTATTATTGCTATTAATAAGAAGTACATGATGAACTGTTAAGGAATCCAAATGCATGTAGTTGTTGACCCCGTCAGGATCCGAGCCCATGCATAAAAATAATTTGGTTTTTGCATGCGCGCGTGCTCCACCAGATGGACTGCGACATCGTGCCGCATGGAACAAATCTGGATCTTGTAAAAATTTTCAGAACTGCCAAACGACATTTAACAGACCACTTAGTACCAACTCGAATGGTTGCGGGGCAGAAATGTTCGACTGCAGATTTTCTATCTCACGTTTTAATACGGTTCTCATTAGGCCTCAGTCGATATGGGTTTCCACTGACAACCGTGATAGAAGAGCTGAGCACTAATTTTGCATTTTTATCGGTTTGTGTAGTTTCGGTGATAGGTTTGACACTAGCGCTTCAAACGAAGAGCTTTTAAGCAATTAACTCGTGAACACAGCTGTTCAAGGTTCCTGGGTTTGGCCTTGAACCAAAACATCATCGACAAACCTTGGTGATCTTCCCTATGAGGAACACAACGGGTTCAAAGTGATCTATTCTTGTAAGTTCTACCGATTACCTGGGCAGTGACAAATTACTTCTCAGTTAAAGAAAATAGTACTCTCGCGACATGCCGTCCTTAAAGACGACTGCAAAGAAGTAGGTGATAAAATTGTTTCCTAACTTGATCATTCAATTCAGTAGAAATATCAACAAACCTAGGAGTATCATGTAACTGGTTCACAAACTGATTTAGCACTCAACAATAAGTGCGAAATTCATTACCGGGATTTCGCTTACGCGAGTCACCACTTGCAGCCCTTCAGTGGGTGCCGCTCCTTCTAGGAATAATATTGATTTCTTCTATGACGCAAGAATAAAGGACTACCAATGCTAAAAATCAGATAATGGAAAGCTGATATTGTAATCAGGGTCGGAAAAACCAAAACCGACAAAAAAATCATCCGTACAGTTTACCAAGTAGGCAGAATCCTAACTTTGATTTGCCCTAGCTCAAAGTCCCATTTTGTGGTCAGCGCATGTGTGATGTCAATAATTTGTGGCAGGGGAAAGCAATTGCTGATTTCCATGATTTCTCTTAGTGAGCTTATAATATTATCAAATCATATGCTGCAAAATTGATTCGCTGTCTTACAAGGGGAACATGCCCACTTTCCAAGAGCTTGGCTGTCTCTGAGTAATCAAATCAGTTGGCTTGAAAACTGGCAATGTACCTGGTGGGGAAAATCGATTGATCCGAAGAGAGAGCAAACCTGATGCGGCTTCATTTTTCAGATTTACAGTTGTCAGTATGCTGTTCGGTTTGTACTCCATCTGTATCGCAAATACCCAAACAAACAAACACGCATCGTGCTCCGACGATAAAGATATGAATGGTTACACCAGTCAAAAGTTGGTCCATATATCGCTCTAAGTTTTGACTGTCAACTTCCCGCTAGCACTTGGTGTACAATAAAGCGAATGGTCTGTCAGAAACAATGATTAGAATAATAATGCACGTGGAGTGAAGGGAAACTTAGCGCCATTGGATGCACTATTGTGAAAACAGAATATTTCTAGTAGGATTACCATACAGTTTACCGGATATACAGAACACTTGATTGTGAGTCTTCCTGGAACACACTAACCAGGATAAAAATGAATGCTAATGAGTGAATCAAAATTATGCCTCTAATAACCTTCCGTCGTTCTACCACAGTAGGGAAACAGTACTTGGTGAAAATACTGAAGTGATAACTCATAGCAAAGCGACAGGCTGGGAGAATAAGCAGGAGTAATAAACGAAATGCAAGAACACTTAAACAAAATTTCAGGCAGAAATAAATTTATACAAAATGTAGTAAGAATAATGCTGATATAAACAACTTTAATCTGAAAGGCAACTATAAAGCATATGCTCGATGATTTAGCATTCTGTCTATGCCAGCCCTGGGGGTGACCAAGGCATTTAGTTACTAATACTCTACAACTAAGTGTTCCACCGAACTTGAATTCCTACACGTTTGAAAAAATGTAACGTTTAGAGCAACCGTTGCCATGTTAAATAACGGCTCACTGAACTCAATGTGTTCGCAGCTACTATGAGTGTGAACTAGTCGGTCAAAAAAGCAACCATGAAAAGAATCCAAAATAAGAGGAAGAATTACGACAATTTAATAAACAGTAGTCTAGTCGTTCGCTGACTGATTGAGTGGTCAGTTGACTGATTGATTGTTGTCTAGATATCTTGAAAAGTGATATCCATTAACCTCCCGACTTTTTCAACAGGAATCACGATGTTAAAATCAAACGCATATATATATATATAATTTTATATTGGAAAATTGAGAGACAGTGCGCTATCTCTTAAGCCAGTTTTCTTGCCTGATCTTTGGAGTATGACCTGGGAAGGAAAGTTCTCTGTAGACTGCGACTATTTACGTTTGACGTGGGTAGTAAAATTAATACGGAATTCAGGGTGTGGATGAAATAATCTGAAGACGGAAAGTACAAACTTTAGTATGGTATAAATAATACCACGGCTGGTAAAAAAAAACACTGTAGATTTATCATAGGTTATATACATACAGTCTTTATTGGACCTTATTTGAAACCAAGGGAGATCTCTATTACAATGATTATCAGAGAGGAAATCACCACAGTAATACAATGAGAGACATTTTCAAGCGCAGGACTTATTTAACCGAAGAAAACGGTCCAGATCCTGTACAATCCATCAACACACCGGTTACATAATCACGATCCCGCAACATTGTGTACTCAGACACTGACTAACCTGTCACGTGCCAACAGCGAGCACAAATGAAATGCGGATGAGGCCATAAAAAGAGAGCAGACTGCAGTCCCGTATACCACGGCTGAAATCCACTGAGACCAAGTAACGGCTTTTCCATACAAACGTATCAGACCGAATAAGCTGAGCGGTACCAGTGGGACATGGGTAACACAATTGGCTATTTGTTCCAACTCTGTCGGACAGTAGGCTCTTCCTGGCAGGGCTGGCGCATTCTTCCACCTGAGTAAAAAACAAAAATCTTATACCATGCAGATAGACACGGAAAGGTCACATTTGGGAGAGGGTACATAATATGGCTGATGTTTTTGCTATTTTATCGGTTTGCTGTTTCCATCAGGCCTTGGCCTCTCAGTGGTTACTGTCCTCGCGGTTTTATTTCCTGCTGACTGAGACAGCGACAGATTGCCAGTAGCCGATTAGTTACAAATGTAGAAAACTCCATGATAACAGAGGCGATAAGAAAGACAAACAAATAACCATGAAAAAACAAGTCAGTTGCTTTGTGTTGCCGGACAAATCTTAGATGTCCATATTATCTTGAAATTGCTAATTAATCAAAACCTTAGAATTTTAAAATCTCGAACTGGAAAATTTATGTTCCCTGTGAACACTTTAAAAAAGCAGTGAATAAAAGAACGCCCTCATAATTTTGACAAAATCTTCCAAAACACCACTTTTAAGAAAAGAAATTATTTGAGTTAAATTTTATGCGAAAAAAGTTATCCCGAGAATTGGCAAGCTCATAGCATGGATTTCTGCGACCTTTAAAATGAAACTCATTTGAACCTATATGGGATTGGCGCTAGTCAAGTAAACTGTACGGAGTTGCTCGACGTAGAGGCAACTTTACATTTTACTGGCGGTAAACCTGACTTGGAAAGTTGAAGCGCAACTGGAGGTTGTTTCATCCACTTTTTTCGCCTTACACGTATCAATTTGTTCACTAAGCTTAAGGATTGGATGGATGATCCGTAGTAGATTGTTTGCATCAGTGAATTTTGTTTCCGATTTCTTCCTCCCAGCATCTCTAAGCCGAAGTGAATCTTGTGCCCTTTCTCCCAGACTGATTGGACGGGAATCGCTAGTCAGTGACAGTACTGAAGCTGAAATACCTAGACCCAAACGCAGACGCGTTTCAATCAAAATGGAGTGAAATAATATAAGCTCGTAAAGAACAGTGAATGGATGTTTAAAGAAGTGAATGTCTCCAGTAGTGGATAAAACTGATTTCCAAATCTGTTAAACTGCCTTCTCGGGGTCCAGTCCAAAACCGAAACCGATAGGATCAATCGAGCTGTTTCAACTGGTATAAAACGTACTCACAGTAGGCTGCCTTGTCCGATGGTCTACATTTTCCTTCTTTCTGTGTTCTGTTCTCCGTGTCTTTAGTTGTCTGCTGTAGGTTGTTTTAAACTTTATCCATCCCAAAGAAAGTGCGAATGTTATAATTACTGAGAACCATTCTTATTGCGTCTGAACTGTCAGATCTGTACGGAATTCCGGCTGAGGCTGTTTTCTTCTTTTCTTTCTTCCTCTTGGCTCCTGATATGCAAGTTTCCGATTGTTTTCTTATAAGACATGACGACCAGTGATTGTCTTGCAAGATGTCGTTTACATGTCCTAGTCCTTCTTTACGTTCGGTACCAGCACCACATAGCTAAAGATCAAGTCGGTGTGCAATACCAAAACAACTGCATCTGCAAAATTATTTGTAGGAAATTCCCAGCAGAATACATTGGAAAAAGCAGTAAGCAACTGAAGACACGGATAACAGAACACATAAAGAAATAAAAGTGCAGACCTTCGGACAAGGCAGCCTCATTAAAACCTGGGCGCGATTTAGCCATCGCTCCGCATGCCCTAACAGAAGGGCACAACATAAATTATGAAAACATTAGAGCACTCCAACCTGGATTCAGAACCTGCACTGAAAATAGGTTTGCCGAGGCTCCGGCGATGGGCATTCATTTTACATGCGACGGGACAGAGATTTTGAAGATATGAACAGTCTTAGCATCATAGGGAAACAAACGTCAGTTAACCTTGCCACCACGGCAGAGCATGACGTGAATTCTTAGTACACACAAGCACAGACACATTTACACAAACAGGCAACTTCACATTTTTTGGCATGTGAACATTCTCACAGTCATTCGAATAAAACTTGCCTTGAGAAAGAATACCGACGTCAGTCGAAACGTTGGTGAATTACATCTACCAAGAATGCTGTATTAATAACATAATATCATTCACAATATAGAATCTTACGTTCTCGTATAACACAATATATTTCTGTCTTTTCTTTACCAGTAAAAGTTCATATTTTGTCAATAATTTTCTGGCCCTAACTTTACTTATCTTAATCTCGAGCTTGTTCAAAATGTGTGCATCACGGTTTTGCTTTGTCGTTCAGTTCCTTGTGTTATATTAAGTTTTTAGAAAGACTAGTTAGGTGAAAGCTTTTGTTGTTTTAGCAAACGGAATATCAGCCGACCAGTTAGATACCTTTGTTCGGTCAAAGAAATGTAAATACAAGGGTGAAGCAAATTCAGAATTCGCTGGCTATCATTGACAGAATTGCCTAATAAAGGCTATGACAAACGCATAAAATACCCAAGGAGTCAAGATCTCTTGCTGCAGCAGGCGGCGATGCATGCCTTTTAATCATTTGCCAAAGTAAGATTCTAACTGATCGCATTCAGCTTTTTCACCTCGGAAATTTCGTTGTTGACGTGCGGAATATGCGGACTCGTCATTGGTGAGTATGAGCAAAGCACCTGCCAGTGGATTGATTGAAAGTTGACTAGCACTTTGTCAATTAGGTACTCTCACAGATAATTTGGCTCTCTGCCAGGCAGTATCCTTTAACGATTGCGACTAGCTCACGCAGAAACCACAGTCGAGCAATACCAAAACATAAGACATTCCCATTCATGTTCATAAATGCGCGAAACTCTTTCTGTGGTATTTGTGAACGTACACGGCAGCTGGTGCAGTTCATCATCAATGCATATCAGTTGGAAAGCACCCACATTCCGCACTATTATGCAGTTTCACACTAATATAATTATCATGCGCCTTTTAATTTGTACACATGACTCAGTTACTCGTCCAAATGGTCAGAAGCAATTAATCATGATATCACTTTTCGGATGGGGAGGAAAGAAACAGCGTTTTATTGAAACGGAGCTGGCGACAAAATCAGTTCTCCGAGGCATTGTTTGCCAACGTACGACGTTTAGCAATTGAAAACGAATTTCGTTTCCAAAACATCTGATAACTTTGAACGCTTCCCGAGTGGATATAGGATTGTTGAATGCGGTTTGTCCAAGTTGTCAAACCATAATCACTTAAAATCTTTGATAAGGGCTACAACCAACAACAAACTTAAAGTCATTTAAATACCTAAACACTGTATTTAACCTCAGCATCACTAGCTCTTTTTCAGAAACCTTTTTTGTCTTCTGACTGGCGGTGGTCAACTGAATTGAACGTCGGAGGAAGTCATAAGTCAGCAGTTTGAATCCTAGATTCACCAGGCCCTTTATACACAAAGGGATCTCTGCTGCTCGGATAGATACCACGATTAGCTTATTAAGTATACTCAAGTTGACATTAGAAAACTGTAAATTAGGTAGTAAGAATGATAAAATGGATCGTAAGATAACTTGTGAATGAGAACAACTGATACAGAATCGCGAAAGCATTGAACCTCAAAAAGTAACATCGCCATAAAAAGGTACCTCAAAATTGATCGATGCAGAAACTTCCCAAAACTGTAACTTGGTCGTACGCTACGGGAAAATACACGATAATTGCCTACATGTCTGAGAAACCCTATTAAACAACATTGTACCTAACGTAGGGTTAGCATCGTAGCTGGTATATCTTATTAGCAATATGTTGCACAACTTTTGTGCCACCTTCATAGTTTTGCTTTCCTCCGTTTGTCTATCGGTCATTGCACGGTTCCAGTAGTTGCCACCTTCCCTTCAAAAAGTTTCATCTAAATAGACATTTCCGCTAACTAATCATGCCAATTTTCCTACTAAATGATATTAATCAAAACCCCCAAATCATAGTTTTGCCGTAAGATCACCTTGCCAACGGCAAACGGTCCAAAACTGATCCACAATAACCAGATTGAATGTTGCTCCATGTTCTATGGTGAATTCGGGCACTCAGCCTTTGACCAAAGCGTTCCTCTTCCGTGGCCTCTTCGACCGACAGGCCTTCAAGTAATTAGTCGCCAATCAACTTTGCATGGCTAGATTAAAAATAGTGTAATACACATGCGAGGTATAGCAAAACAAAAACAGGTAGCTCCGTTTACATCCTGGAGGAAAAAAGTGTGACAAATTGTAGTAAAATATGATTAATTTTTATAGACAATTAGCTGCGCACAGTGAGCCGTAACATTCTGATTTGCATATCTAACATCAGAATTTATCCACAAAAAATACTCAAAAATTGCTAGTTTCTTCAAGGCAGTCATAGTTAGTTGGACAAAGGAGGAGTAATTATAAGCGTGACATTTTGACAACACATGGGTATACCCGTTAGCCAAATGATGTTGATGAATGTCTTCTATCTTTATTAACCAGTGAGTCAATGATTTGATCCTAAAGTTGTCACCACTGGTTTGCGGTGATTGAATTCCTCATCATGAAGGTACCTCCACGACCAGTTCTAACACCCAAATCCTCAAAAAGTGTAGTAAATGATCCATCTCGTGGCCGCATCAAAAAAATTGTAGCGGCGCAAATTAAGGTTGGTAAGGAATCAAAATCAGCGAAGCAGCACCTCGTCCGCAAAACCATTTCACAGGTTTCCATGTGTATCGTTGAGTTGCCTTATCAACAATCAGAAGCGCTTTTGCGGCATGAAATGCGCCGGGTTTACTGATTACGACTCCCTTCCTTCCGGATAATCAAAACAGAATTTATAAAACATGCTAAAACAAGACTCCGTTCTTCAGTACTGCATGCCATTCATTGGGTTCACACTTTTGCGTCCTGGTTTTGGTTAATACCTTGAGAAGCTGAACAACCAAAAGTGAAAACTTACTTCCAAGAAATGAATAAACGTAAAATAACTTAGTAGACAAAAATAATTTACACGAGGAAAATTTTTGAGCACTTCATCGACCGTGAGACGAAGGCATGCCGTCAAGTGTCTTCCAAAATGCTGGCCGGTTGTACACTTGGCGTGATAGTTTGTTAGCAGACAGTCAACAGCCATGATTTCATAAGGACAATCATAGCAGAGTTCCACTTTAGACGGCATAAAGACAATTATACTAGTACATTTTTCAGAGCAATAAAGAATACCGCAGCCTTTGATCTATTGCACGCATTTTTCAAATTGTTTCAGTGATTATTAGATTAACACAAATGAGTAAACAGCTCTAACCTATTCTGTCTCCTTTCTTACTCTTAATTTATTAAAATGCACCAGTAAAATTGGATATTGTATGAAAAAGGCGGCCTCTAAAAATATTCATCTTCACTTTGAACCGCAAAAGCATGAAGGGAATAAATGTGAACCGATTCGCATTTCACTAACAGGATTACGGTTACCGGAGCACCGATGCAAACGTGTGGTCGTTTGTGCTAGTGTATTTTACCCGTCACGTGATCAGGTAAAGAACAACCATTCCCAGGTTCATCTTGATGCCTAATGCATAGGGGGGGGGCGGAAAGGTAGAATGGTACAAAACCCACATAAATCGACGCAGATGGCCCTTTGATTCGGAAATAACTAAATGATTTTGCACATGTAAACCACGTTGCACTCGTATGGGACATGCACATTCACAATCCGCGATAAAATAAGCAATTCACTTTTATAGTTCACACCGGAGTAGGATAAGCGTCATTTGTAAGAATAAATCAATCCTCGTCTATCTTGTCTTGCTTGCATATGCATTCAGTTACACAAATAAAATGTGCATCCATGTTATGGGGCATCAATTTTGCCTTCTCGGAATGAGATTGGTTTCAAGGCTAAAACGGAAAATGAGCTGACCGTTTCAAAACGAAAGCTGAAGATTGAGTTCACAGCAAACAGAAATATTGGACAGATCTGCCCACTGGTGTTGCAAGATTAAAGGCATCTTGCTTTTTAGTTTGTAGCACAAAACAACAAATAAACACCCGCTAAATGTGTCAATTTTGATTGCCAGTCTTCATCGGGAAAGATCGAAATTATATGAGTATCCGTGCTAGCTCCACCGCGATATGAACAAAACAGTATCGCTAATAGAACTCGTCAGCCATATCGATTAGCGACCATGATTTTTTGCTGGGGAAATGATCATCCATATCACAATAACCCTTGCAATTAACGATGGGGGCCAATGTTGCTGAACTTTGGTAATCAGATGAGCTGGGCTGTGGAAAGTTTTTCGTGAAATCCTAGTATCCACCTGAATAAAGTTATGTATGAATACCGGTAGTGAAATATCGACCAAGATCAGTGAATGACTGTGGCTATTCACCTTGGGATTGTGGGGCGGATTTTAAAAAACCGTACAAACTTTGTGAGTTGAAGTCTAGTCAAAGGATTTATTTCAGTCTCCAACCTACATAGTAAATGAAAAAGCTGATCCAGGCAAGAACTGACCTCCATGTCCTTCCCATGTTAGTAAGCCAGGTTGGAGAAACTAATAAAAGCTTCTCGGCTGTCTCGCAGGCCGCGCAGTCCAAGGGCTTCAGCTAAAACAAAAAATTAATTGAAAACGAGTGAGACCAGCTCAGAAGTTTTACTCGCAAGAATGCAAAAAATGATTAATGGCTTAGGTCAATGTTTTACCTTAGCAATTAGGAAAATGCAAGTATCACTAAATCCATTGGTGACTTTAACTCAGGCGGTAAAGCAGATTTGCTTTCTAGAGTTCTTTGTAACTGAACAGATAAAAAAGCAACGGTACATCAGCTGCATATAAGACAATAATTTGTGGACTGGGATATTCTTTAAGTTAATGACAATTCTTCTCCCAAACATAATGCTTCCAAGAATCTCTAGTGACTGCCCAGAAAATGAAGAGGTTAAGGCTTCAAACGGAATTAAAAGGCTGAGTGCCTCTTACTTAATTCAGCTACAACCTGCCCGTTGTATGGCATTACCCAGTCAACACAGTGGGCTCAAAAATGCCCTTAAAACAGTCCGCTGAGGAAGGATGGGGAGAGTCTGGAGTAATTTTTAATTCCATATTACTGCATATAAAGGTACTGAGCAATGAAGGTGTCGCTGAAGGAAAACCTGCAGGAACTGAAAAAAGAATTTTTCTACTTGAGGCATATCACAGATTCTTGACCACATTTAAACAAATTGGGTCTGCTGATGTACGCTGTTCCAGTTCGCTAACCATAATGAAAATCTGCGGAACCCCACATTTTACATCCGTGTAGTATGCGGCACTTAAACATCCATTACTTTTTAGGGCAAAATTCCTGACGAACTTACGAACGCCAACATTCGGCGATGGAATTAGTGGTCCTCTTTGTCAGTTTATGGAAACACTAATTATTCGGCAGCTGAACACGAAGGACGTCTGTGGGAAAACGGCTTTGTCTGGTACTAAAGTTTTTGCCTTGGTAAATGGTAGGTTCGAATTTTCTTGCTTCCATCCTGTAGATGATGTATGCCTCATGAGCTAGCCGGGAGCCACCTTACAGGCAGTCCGATAGAAAACAGTGCCTTTACCAGTTAAGGTAGTTTGCTCAAGACGACGTGAGAAACTCAAGGAGCATTCGTGTTCGGCATCCATGACAGAGGTCGTAAGTTGTCAACTGCCTTTGACGCATTTTTATCAATAAATTACTTATGCGTGTAGCCGAGACATGTACACTCGTAGATATCGACGCACATATACACATATATGTACCGCATGGCTTCATTTCCACAATCATGCGTAACTTTTTACTACCCCACCAGCTTGTATTGGCAACATAAACATCCCGAAGCGACATAGAAAGATAATGATGCCACTTCGTTTTTTCTCTTTCAGATTGACAAATATTTTCAGGAAAACGCTTGAAAAACGATTCTCTAACAAACGTAGATGGAAAGAAGAAAATTCTCCTTAAATGTGCATAGTAATTCCTGAATTCGGTAAGGAAACGTACATAAGCAACGGACTTCTGTTTGTTTCTGGCGGTGCTATTTATGTGCTTGATGCTCCGCGAAAGATGTACGTCCACGTCGGACCGTTACAATGTGTATTAGGCCGTGGAATTTAAGTTCATCTTAGAACCTTCAGGCAGGCAAATAGGTTAGTTGCATATTGCGATTAATAAACTCAAAATTGGAGGTACCTGTAAATACAGATACCCCTTCCAAACGAATTCAAAGAATGACTCAAAAAGATTCAAGTTCTATTTCAAAAGGGTACATTTGCGACGGCTTCGCTGTATGTTCTTGAACAGTTTCGGGGCATTTGCACTTATTCTTTCTGTCAGAAGATGTCATACAGCAAACAGGCACGTAAGTCTGCTTTGGTTAAACATAGCTAAAAATGTGCAGCGTGGGCTAGATTGTCTCCATTACACTCACGTCTAGTATCATTTATTAAGATCACTGAAGTTGACATAATTTATCTAGGTTTTGATTGTGTGCATAATGATACTAATACGAAACAAATGACAAAATCTTCAGTAGTTGCCATCAGTTGGACAGTAACTAATTTTGATGCATGGAGTTGGATATTTTGGAGTGCACTGTGTGCTACTCACTAGTTAACAAAGTTACATTAAGTTCCAAGGTCGATGATTTGGTAAAAGTCTAGTCTCTTGCCAAGGCATGGCTGCTTCGAACCAGGACCGAAATAGCGAAAAACGCGGATTGCTTAACAACTAAAGGATTTCCAGCGTGACTTTACCTTTTTTTCTAAATTTAATGGATGTCAAAATACTTCGCACTCGAAATATCGTTTTCCAACGGCTATTCGGTGACAACTTCTAGTGTCAAGAGGCACACTAACAGATCACTCTTATTCCCAATCAAAGTTTTACTCATATTGCATGCAATTGTGAGAACCTGGGTATTACGAAAGTTTGTTAATATTTTACTTCTGATTGTTCGTGCCTATTGACTGCTATGCTTATGCGTTACAACCAACAGCAAGGAAGCCATTATTATCTGTTGTTCAACAGCATAATCAAAACTTTTTCCGTTTAGAAATGTAACAGTATTCTTACATCTTTTGATGATTGTTGCAAACGCCATGAAGGAGCATCAATGACATGTCGCAACCTGTTGCTTGTAATTTGGAAAACTATACAGCAAACCTTTCAGTAACAAGAACGTTGGCAGACAGTTACTGGATTTGTTTTCCGGGATATTTGCACAATCTGAGGGAATAAGGTAACTGCAAACCGGACGAGCTTTCATTTTAGAAAGGTTCACGTCTTCATGAACATCTACCTGAGGAACCGTTTAATAATTTAGGTATATCAGACAACATACTTGTATAAGTTGCTGCCCGGTGTTATCCTCGGCTGGCACTGTTTGGGGTGCGGTAGCGCTATACACTCATATGGCATCAAGCGGTTTGAAATCTACTTTGTTCCCAGTAAAATACCTTTTTTAGGAGAGTGAAACAAGATATATATTCTTAAATTCCTCTACTTATATCCCTTTTGGCAACATTTATTGTTTTAAGAATGCCAGTGGGCTTATATGCCGTTTTTCATCTACTGCCGCCTCGAATCCCCAGGATGATAATTCTTCTTCTGTGGCATCAATGTTCGAGAAGAAAAACGTTTCATTAAATACACTACAGTCTCCATTTAATGCAAAAGTACTTTTATTTATTGTTATATGAGATTAGTTTCATAATCTGCTTTTGCCTACTGCCAGAGTAGGTGGCCTTAATAAATGACGCTTCCACTGCCCATTTTAGCTGAAAACGAATAATCTCAAATAAACATCCTAAAACATTCATCCTCTGATAAACCTCCAGCGGGCAACTAAGAAGTGTTAAAAATATTCTCAATTCTCTCCAAATATCTTGAGAATACCCCGGAAGTCTGCGATATTTTGAAAGCATAAAGCTTCTAAGACAAAAGTTTCGATGCATTTCAAAATGCTAATTGAGGTCATTTTGAATTCCACTTGCCTGACTGTTTCTCGATGGATACTTGTTTAACTCAGAAACGGCTGCCAAAAAAACAACACGTATTCTGAAGTTAATACTAGTGGATCTTCTAGCGGAACGCCCAAATGGCAGTGGATTAGGATGAATTTGACTGTCCATTACTTTTAGCTGCACCTTACTGAATCATCAAAATTAATTCCAGAAAGACAATTATTTTAATTTAGAAAACCCCCAAAACTGGATGATTTCTGGAATTTGTGAAGTCGGCTTGTCACTTTGCCTTATTCAGATATACGTTGTTATTGTTGGTAGATGACTGTAGTTGAAAAAATCGCCCACCTTGCATCATCAGCAATTAGCTATACTAAATTATGCATTGACGACAAACGACAAATAATACATATTTAAATATGCACAAAAAGTGATGCAACTTGACCAAGTATAACCCTTTGTATAAAGCAAACCAAAAGCTTTTCTGCCCTAAATGAGCTTGATAACGAAAAGCGATTTAAAGTGCTTTACTGGCTGGAAGTAAAGTTGATAGTAATAAAAAAGCAGCTCAGCTGCACTGTAGCAACACAACCGGAGATCCATGCGGCATGTGAAGATGTCTTGTGCCCGTAAATGAACCCTTAGAACCACGCACAATGTAACCCCAAACTGTGAATCACTCTTAGCTGGATATTTGTGTAATTGCCCTGGAGATTCCGTTTTAGGTCACAAATTTACACCTCTTTGCCGTTTTAAAATGCAAAACGCATTTTGCTAAGCAAATATTTTTCAGATTTGTCCAAAAATTGCATGATACACGCCACGCCCAACCAGTATATCGCAAATGCAATCCACAAATAGACGCCATTAATTTAGTATTTTGCAACATTTTCTTGCTTGCAGAAGTGTGGACATACGAAAGGGAACTTATTGCATGAAAATATTCTCAGCAATTCTATGAAAATGTTCAGATAACCAGTAGTTTTGAGAAACTCTACAAACAAAATGACTTTTAACAACTGGTAAAGTGATGTCGGATAGTTTGAGCATCTTTCTTAATATCACCATCTGAATTTCTTCAGAGTAAAATCCTATAAGACATGCGGAGCACCACTGAAGCAGATGGCTGGCAAATAAGTCATGGCTCATATGTTTAAAATAGGAACAAATGTCTTTCTCCATGTTCTAGGTGAAAAGTATTAGCTTATACCTACCACAAAATGAAACACAAAAATGCTTTATTTTTAAACAAATTTATTACGTTTTCATTCCCCGATACTTTGGAGCTCATTCATCACGAGCTGAAATTCTAAAGTAGCTAAACAAAAACTTGACCAAAATCAACTCGGGGTAAACTACAGCACTCACAAAGGTACTGTTTATCTCCTTGTGCTGCCTGAGAGACACTTTTTAAATAAAAATCCCAATTATTTGTATAATAAGAGGACGCATGCACTTAACTTTAAAACCTCTTTGGTGATAAACTCAAGCTCACAACACTTCTCATAGATACTCAGAGCAGGCTATTTTTCCTCTGCATTTGGGCCATGGAGGCAATTAAATGTGGACGACTTGTAAATATGCATCAAATTAATAAGTTAGTAATTTCACTTTACTTCAGAAAACACAACTATTCCCGCTTCAACTACCTCAGACTGTATGTTCAAGGTACCGTCAGCTTAGGTGAAGAGTTAACACTTTCCTCCGCAGTTAAAAGATGCAGAAGACGCCCAAAAGGATGGCTGGTAAACAAATGTACACTGAACACTTTGAAACTAAGACGTATTCTCATTCCATCAAACGCAGGAGCAATTAGTAATCTAAATACGCCAACATTTACATTTATCACATAGCAATTGCATATACGCGGGACTTTTAAGCCCATCATTACAAAGAATAACCATTTTTACATAAACTATCGGAAGGCAAAGATATTTTGGCAAAAAATAAAGCCGCAGAAGCCCTCACTTTTTCTGGTCGTTAACGTTGTGATATTTGCTTGGTTGTTCTTGTTTTCTCGCACGTTGACTCTGTGCTTTTCGAGGGTTATCGATCCCGATCGGGATGGGAACGCCCATACTTCTTGGCAGTCCCTGTCTTGATTAACTTTCGTGTGTATTGTCATGTCAATGACATTTTAGCACCAAGATGTATGCGATATATTCCTCCCATCTGGTCGTTCACTCTATCTATCTCCATTTTTTGGCTAAAGGGACCAAGTAAACTGCGGCTTCACAAATGAACAATAACCACATCCCTGGGTGAACAGAAGACGTCTCCTATAAAGCCACGAGGTATTTGAAATAAATCACCCAAAATCAATTACTAATTTTGAGTTTTCTTATAGAGCGTTTCCTAAAGGATAACTTATGGTGACTGGGCTCTCCTCCGCTGCTTGAGGTTCTTAGGGTGACATTAAGTAAATTTACTAATTATTTCCTATAGTTACTCTAGTTACATTTGAAAGCTTAAACCAAGTGGAACAGCCTAATTTGGATAAACAACAACCTCCGTCGAGAGTGTCTCTGCAAAGACATTTGCGTTGTTTATTGAAGTACATGTGGCTTCATTCTTAGTATTTAGTGGCTTCGCAGACAAAGACCGTAAATTCAAAAACTGTCAAATTAAGACGTTTCAGCCTCCGAGATGACCAATCAAAAGTACTCCGCATGTACTCAGCAAAAATATTTCTCTTGATTAAATCATTCGGGCAGCAAGATATAATTAAAATGGTCCCCATTGGTCCCCAGTCAATTACGACTGGAAAAAAGAACAACTTCAATAAACGGCCCACAAACGCGCTATCAATGGACTGTACATCTACTGCTGTTTTAAAACGCCTGTTTCTCAGAAGAGGGATGATAAATCATGAGTCCGGTTTTCCACCGTGTAGCTGCCCGGCATATCTGCACTTGACTTGAGCGGCGTCAGCTTCGTGAAATCTCGAAAAAGCAAGCTGCCAAACATCTTAGTTGGATGGAAATAAAAACAAGTTTGTGCTTGCGCAACACTAAGTTTATGGAAAAGACAAAGAAAGACAAACCCCCAGGATGGCAGCAATTATTGGCCAGGTCGGAATCTCCAAAACGACCTTAGAGGCATCAAAATGCGCGCTTCTGCTCAGTATAGATCAGCTCCAGTTTAAGTTAGGTTACAGGTCTACACGGCGGGGTGCTTGATCGTCCAGATTCTTGCATCGAGAGCTCCTTGAACCAGAAGACGGTTCGACAACAGAGATTGGAAACCATTTTCAGCTCCTAAAGCGGAGGGCGGGCAATTGATGAGGTGCTTTCATCTCGACCACCTCCGCTTTTCACATATTGCCCTCTCAAAACACAAATAGCCGTACATTGTCTAGCCTCTCTTCGAATTTGCTCACTGATTCGACCTCTATCACCTCCAACGGTAACTTATGAAAACCATCCGTCACTCATACGGCAAACGATTTGCTTCCGAAACCGGTGGTTACATGCTCCAGAACAATTGTTTCCCTATTCCTTCCAAGTGCATCGTTCCCCCTTACCTGGAATAAGGCGCCCCAGTGATCCCGCATCTCAACCCGAAATGAATTTAGGGGCCTGTAATAAACTGCTCTTTTTCCTACTTCTTGCCAGGGAATACAAACCAAGCGCCCTCTGCTCATATCCCATATGAATCAAATGTCCAAACCAGCGTGTAAAATCAAGCAGAACCTGTTTCAGCATTCTCCCATCTCCTGACAAACGGCCTTTATTCATGAACACAACGTTCCAAATACCTTGAACAGCAACAGAAGAACCATGAGCTTCCTAGATCCTACAGCCCCCTAAGTTGGCGTAAGCGATACCACGCATGCTTGACCACCTTCTGATATTGCACACCAGGTTTGAATTACATACTCTCCAAGCTCATGAAATTTCCTTGCTAGCTGTTTTTTGCCCAAAGAGATCTGATACCCAGGGGGACTCATGTAACGAGGGGAATTTACATATATATCCATGAGCCTCTGGCATTACGAGATCCCCTTGTTTTTTGGCAGCACCATTGCTCTACTCGCCCCTCCTCAGTCCGTTCGATCCAACCAGTCAAAACTTCCTGCCCACCCTCATCGCAGTCACTCCTGTGAGTCACTGTTCAGTAAGCGACTTTTGCTCTCGTTTGGTGGCCTCTCGTACCCTCCAGCTTATTCATACCCTTGTGTGCCTCTTGTTAGCACCTGCTTAGTACTTCTTTCCACTACCTTCAGGTAGCCCGAAAAGAATGACCGTGGTAATTCTAACTGTGCTACGAGGTGATTAATGCTAAAAAAGAATAATCGCGGTCCATAGACTGACGCACGTTATCCTTGCTTGATGGTCCACGTTGTCCAGAGCTTTCGTTTCATAATCTGACATAGAGAGATCCATCCGCAAAGAAATCCGAAATCCAATTTATTGGCGGGTCTGGGCTTCAAAAAGGCCGGGGCGTTTGCATCACCAGTCGAAGATTGGTGGAATTAAACGCCTATTGAAGTACAAGTAGCATACCTTCACAAAATTTCGTCTATCAAATTACACCGTCACGCCATCGAAGAACCAAAGGAGGTCTGAGGCACGGAGACGCACTATAGTGAATTAATACTGCGTTTCATGTAGCTGTGATGAGATCTCGGTGAGTGTCAGCGCGTGGCTTGAAATTTTGCTAAGTACGTCTTGCTTTTATTAACCGATTTATCTACTTATCGTTTGCTAGGAAACCCTGTGATTTGTTAAGAAAAATTACACCAATTTTTCTGCATATTGCTTGTGCTTCATTTTTGTCTCTTCTACATAATCCGTTTATCTCACTCAAATTAGTTTTGACGCCATGCAGCAGTCAATTCGTGTAAAATTTGCTACCATAATAACAGGCGTGCCATGATCTGCGACTAAATTGCAAATAGGAAAATGCTCGATAAAGCTAGTTGATGTATTTTATGAAATAAATGAGTGATTCGAAGACTTGGAGAAACGATTGATCAGCGCTGTTGCCAAGCTGATCCCACCCTCCGATCTCATCGAGCCAACGCCAAACCGTTTCTTGCACGACCTTGCAGGGGCTAGTCGATTCATTGATTCGGTGTCCTCTGAATCACCTAGATGTATCCGGAATAGATACAATGCTGTAATTTTCAATATCTCAGATCGCCAACCACTGGAAAAGGTCGAAGAAAACATTGAAACTGTGCGACATGGATCACTATCCTAGTCACTGCGTGAGACTAAGAAAAGGATCCAACAAAAATCATGCCCGCTCCCGATGCAAACGAAAGACGAAAACATCGCCCGTGAATTCATCAGGAAGAAAAATATCATCACTGCAAACACTTTACACAAAACTATAAAGATTACGGAGGATAAAACACAGCTTTAACGTGAGGTACTTGGTCTCCAAAAAATGGACACCCCGCATCCCCAGCGTGCAAAGCATTAAGTCCCCCTGTCATCATCCGATGCCACCGAACTCACGTTCACGATCACAGACTCCGAAACTCCCTCTTGAACTTGACGCTGAATTAGACAAGCCGATATCCCCAACTCTCTTTCCACCTTCACGTAAGAAATTGTTCCTTGAATCATCCACGTCAGGGTGCGAATCCCCACTGCAGTCCTCTACAACCCCTTCTTAAAAATTCCAGCGGAAGTCTGCAAATGATGCGATCGGCATGGTTTTAGCGTGTAGCCTGCCTCAACCACCCGCCAGCTCTAAAGCTGGTCCTATTGTTCTTCTCATCCCTAGAGCCCAACCCACCCAATACAATTCAAAATTGTCACCAAAATGGGCGCTAACGGTGCTATTTACGCCCAAGAGGCCACAACACGCATACTGTATTGCCAAAGTAAGAAAAGGGGACCCGAATTCCAGCACCACTTCAGTAAACAAACCAACAACCCCTAAAACTTTATACCCACCAAGACATCGAAGGCAGACTAGATCCTTCAAGTTCTCTGGTTTCCACCTTTTACACTCTGAAACAGCCCTTCAATTTCCTCTACATGGAAAACTATTTGGCCAAACTCGTACCCGCCCAACACCCTCTAGGAATCCCGTCAGGTACCACTCCATCCCGCTGCACCTGGCCCCACAGCAAACTCAATGGATGCCACACAACACACAACAGAACAAACTGTTTTTCAAACCCGGAAACCATGTGAACTGCAGACCAAAGTTACCGGCTCTCCCTGATTACCGGCATCTCCCTCATGCCATAACAAATCCGCCATTTCACAACTCTGAACCCTTTTCTGCCAAACCCTTTTACTCCCTAAACTATCCCATCCCGCCCTACCTCCTATGCTAATGGCCCACCCTACCCTCTCTATGTAAACCAATGCAAGATGGCAAACATGCCCACGTAGGAAATTTACCGTGTAACTGAATGCAATGCGGACGGATAACATTACCCCGGCCCACGAGTAAACCCACGCCCACCATAAATCAGACCAAATTCGCCTGACAGGTCATCTACCGTCCACTTCCAGCCATGCTGCCCTGGGCCGACGATTCCCATTCAAATTATGCAACACTGCTCCAGAGAAAGGAAGCCCTGAATGAAACAAAATAGGTTGAAACTAGGAATGTTGACTCTCCCCTAGATGGTCAACAAACGGGGCACAAGTTTCATTCAACATGACACCAATCAGCGGAAAGGGTTCTTCAGAAAAAATTTTGCAACCAATATTGAATGCACGTCCCATGCTAATGGAAAATGAATGTAGCCATCTTCTCACACTCTTATGAAATGTTGATTTCATACTTA